>VWPW01019479.1:0-103316 GCA_013389825.1 Crypturellus undulatus | reverse complement strand
GATCTCTTGAATTAATGGGTGTTGGTTCCAAGTACCTTGGCATCTGCTTGCCTCTGTCTCCAAATTGGGTTCATCTGCTGTTCCCACCTGCAGCTGTTTTTAAAGATACTTTCCCCTCACCTGTTCTTAGTTCTCTTGCTGCAGTCGCGTGCCTACCTCACTCCTAGAGTGCACTCTTTAGTAGTTAGCATCTTTCTAAGAAGCTCGAGATGAGTTTTTCATCTCAACTGCTAATTGACCGAGTGAGCAGGTAAGATATATATTTACACGCCTGTTCTACCGGACAGGATGTATCGGAGCAGTCATCTTTTCTAAAACATACACACAGATTTTTGTAGTTAATTTTGGTTTTATACATATGTATTTGTATTTTGAGCGCTTCTGATGAGAGTTATTATACAGCTGCCTCTTGTCCCATATGCTAAAGAGTCTTTGTAATGAGATATTGGAGGGAGTGCTTGGCTGTGTGACTGCAGCAAGCCAGGTGTATCCTGCTTGGAAAAGGGAAAGGTTATTTTTCTGATTTGCCAGCTGGGTCATCTACATCTACTCACACCAAAAGCATTTTTCTGAAACCTTCTTTTTTCTTTTGCATTTTTTTGCATCCTCATCTTTCATCCCTGCTGATTTTATTCCAATAGCAAGACCTCTTTCTATTTCTAAGTGACATCCTTCTACAAAACTACTCCTGGACTTTACAGTTGCTGGCAGTGTCAACAACCCAGTTTGTGCCAAAGGTCTTCCTGTTCGGAACCACCCACCAGAGACCATAACCTCTTGCATCTACCCTGTGTGATGGAACCAGGGCCTGGGTTCAGCAGGTGTATTTTTGACTTAGTAAATAAACTCTGCATTTTAACATTTTTTTATAGATGTTAGAGAAAAAAAAAGCAACTGTAGGGCAAGGAAAAGAGGGGATTTTTATCTACCTCTTGGTGTTTTGTCAGTCCATTACTATGCATGAGCCCATTCTCCCAGTGGAAAAGTGCGAAGTGTAAGTGCAGGCAGCAGAGTTAAGCTGGAGTGTCCTGCCGAGATTTGCTATCACAAAGGGTAATACTGCTTTATCGATCCTTCCCATACTGGCTCCCACAGTTGTGTTAAGCCGGTAGCAAGTACAACCTTTACAAAACAAGATCAAGAGATATGACTTACCATTTAAGTTGAATACTGGCTTTAAAATAGGATAAAAGGATGTTTCTCAGGCATGACATATTGTTGACATTTTAGTATATACATGATAAAAAAATCCATACAGTGGAAGTTCACATTTATTTTAATAATTTATTTTTTAGCCCTACATTTGTGGGTACAAGTGATAAAGCCACCTTCACTTTATATAGGGCATAACTTTAAAAAGTATAAAAAGTTATTTTAAACTTTAAGCAGATTATACTCTTCATTCAAATTGTCCTTCCCCCCATCCTTTTTTCTGTGCTATGTTACTTAACCACTTTTTGGTATTTGTAGAGTAGGGATGAGTAAAGTGTGGCTTAGATGTAAATAAAGGCTGGTAGATGGCTTTTTGGATTCTATTTCTGTGGTTTACATGATTCTTCTGCTGGCACAGTTGGGAGAGAGGCTTTTAAAAATGCATCCCTAGAGCTCAGAGCGTTGATAGCTTTTTGCAGGATTGCGGAGAGGCTTCCAGTTTGGCAGTACAGGTGGTCACTCGTAACGCTGACCTGTGATTCAGGAATGCTGCACGTGGAATATCTTAATTTCTGTTTTAACGACCCAGAGAAAGGAGCAGTGCTGCAGGTGCCAGTACGTGTCAGTCTGCACCTTAGCACCCTGGCACCGCCTTGGGCAGCTGGCAGGATCCCGACCCCAGCCGGGTCTTGTCCTGCACCTCCGCGCTCCGCAGTTCCCCCCGGCCTCCTCACCCACCTCGGGACGGTGCCTTTTGCGTGGTGGTGCCTGATGGCAAGAGTTGAAGCCTCCTTCCAAGCAGGCTGCTGGTTCTGGAGAGAGTGTCTGAGGATGCATTCATTATTAAATCATGAGTGTCTGCTTTTTGAGTTTGTGTATCTGCTTGTTGAGTGTAAGAGGGAATATTTACAGAGAAAGGAAGAAATGGAAGGATGTTGGGATTGGTGGACTGGAACCACTCCAGAAGCTGCCTTTGTAAGGGTTTACCATGAAAGCAAACAACGAAAATCTCCCGAACACCGTGTTGTCACCGCTCCTGAACAACACTGAGACTTGAGTGAAACTACTCCGTTCCTGATGCTAACCAAAAGCCTTCAGAGGTACACTGCAGCTTGGGAGACACTGCAGCACCCACTGCCACATGTTCATGGTGGCTCCACCGCCCTCGTGCGCAGGATGGGTCTCTGGGATGGTGTCTCCTGGGCTCGGGAATCACTTTGGGTGCTGGGCCGTGCTGGGGATGGTTGTGCTGAGCGGGCTGCAACGACGGGCACGGGATGCTCTTTGGTCGCGTGCGGAGCGAGCGGGCCCGGCCAAGGGCTGGGTTACATGGAACTGTTTTGGGGATGAGTTTGTTGTGGACAGGGAGCTAATACTCTTAAAATAAAGAATGTTACTGACCATCTTTGTCACTGAGAGGTGGTGATCACTGTATAAATAGTATTCCTGTATTTGAGAGAGACTTTTGGGATAATAATTCAGTTCTGGTATACTGGTTAAGTATGCAATTTCATTTTGCTTTTTTTCCAGTTGAATTATTTATAGCTAGCACAAGGCACATCTTTCTGAGGCCTTCTAGTCTATTGTGTATGTATTATACTTTTATGTATGAAAGGCATAGATACAGTAATAATCCTTTAAATTGTTGTAAAGAATATTCTATATTCATAGTATACTGGAAGAATGTTTGGGGATTTCTGATGTGATGGCTTGCAGAGAGAGCTTGTATGTCAAGGATTGCAAAATATCTGTAAGGTAGAATAACTGATGCATGTGTACACTTAAAACTTCTCCTGGCCCTGAGTCAAGCGGCTTTGGAGGTTTGCGGGGGGAGCTCTGCATTAGCATTTTGCACAGCTTTGCAATTTGATTCCATTAGGGAATGGAAATGTGGAAACATTTTGGAAGCGCGGCTGTCAATCTCGGCAGAAGCTCATAGTCCTGGAAATCTCATTAGCCTGTCTATCAGGTGAGATCTAAAACTGAGGTCCTGACCGCTTTTGGTCATTAAAGATCTCACACAGTGTTCACAGGAGTAAAGGTGTTAAATGCAGTGTTTTGGACCGAGTCCAACTTGTGAAATTAGATTTGGTATAAATTTCCCTAGCAGTTTAATTCTTTGCTTCTTGTTCTTAACTGTAGTGTAATAAAGCCTTGAGTTATTAAACAGCTGCTCACTTAGATCCTAAGAGTACCTGCTTTTCAGCAACAGGCAAAGTTTTATAACCATATGTATGAAATCAAATAGTAAAGAGTCATAAATGATCCTAAGCAGAGACTTCCATGTTAGAGCTTTAGCATGCACTAATTTTTACCCTGCCAAAAATGTACATGCTGTGTTGGTTACTGGATTCCACCAAACGCTGGTACCAGTGTGCGAGCGAAGACGGGAGCTGTTGAGTTGGGACTGTTCAAGCCAAAGCTGGATCTTTAAGCGTCTCTTGGCATTTCTTGTGCGCTGTTGCTGTTTGGGTTGCACACACGTTATTGCCAAATGGTCTTGACTGTCCTCGCGGGCCCTCTGCTCGGTGGCAGCGTGGGATGCCGTTCTTGCATTGCCATCAAGGTTTGTCACGGCCGCATTAACTCCCTCCATCCTCCATGGTCTAAAAGTCGTCACACAGGAGCCGGGTCAGGCTGTTGGTGCACGCGGGGTTCGCACTGGGATTCGCTCTCTGTAGCATCCTCGTGTGTCGCTCACCGTTCTTAGGTAAGGTGTTTATCTATGTTCTCTTTTTTTTTTTTTTTTCCGAGCCATATCCTTGTTTTTCCTCCGCTGCCCACTTCCCTATCTGTGTGAACGTCCTACGGGCAGACTCCGAGCCCCTGAAGGATGCACGCTCAGCTTGTCGTGCAGTGCAGCACACAGTGCTAGGCTAGAAATTAGATTTCTGAGCAGTGTCCTCAAAGATGTATTTCTGCAACAGTAGAGTAGACTTTGAAATCCAGTGAGAATATGCTGTAGCATCAGGAAGGAAGCACACAGCTAAGTAAACAATTTTGCATCAGTATTTGTTGTTAATAGTAATAGATTTTCAGTACTCTGAGGAATTCAATCTGTTCTTTACTGTATGTTTTCAAAATGTTGTGCATTTTTTTCTTAATCTTGTTTCCTTCTTCCTTAATCTTAAAAGATACGCTTAAAAAGGAAGCACATATCGGGAAGCATTTACTTTCTTCAATATGTTGTTGTTCTCCCCATGTCTTTGTTCTTTAATCACCTAGTAAAACAGGTGAAATATAATTCAGTATTGTAAGGAGAGCTGTACAAATATGAAAATTGTGTTTGATTTTGTAAAGTTTATTCCTAATTTTTTAAATAGCGAAGTTATCAAGTGGAACAGTTCTCTGTATGTATGATATTTAGTTTATAAATGGTATGTGTTTGAGATCTTCCACTAATCCAGAGCTTTCTGTTGTGAATGAAAAGCAACTTTGCTGGGGATAAGAAACTCGTGTGTTTCTGGAGTGTTATCTGCAGTTTTAGTGTTTTGAGGATCACTGCTTATGTATGTCCCCGGGTCTTGTTGGTAAGTATAATTTATGAATTAAGTTTGTCAACTCCTAAAGATTATCAGATTCTACCAGAGAATAAAAATTTAGTTGTGTTGATGTCAATATTCAGCCTGTCCGTGGTCACTTAATATTTGTCTACTTTTCATCAGTATCTTGACGTGACGTCTTTCAAAAACTCTTTGTCTTGGGAAGAGTTTGTCTCGGTAGTACCTACGTCTTTTACCTAACTTGAGAGGAGGGTGGCAGGTTTGAGAAAGGGCTTGGAAAGCGCCGTGGAGCTGAGCTGTTTGTCAAGTTTGTGCATGTCACACCATTTCACACTAAGATTTGAAGAGCTGATAGGAATCAAAGGAAAGAATCTAGCAAATGGTATTACTAATAAATGACATGATATGTTTTTTTCTTAATATTCTTACAAATGGAGGATTTGCGCACTTTCATTTGGATGCCAACTTTCCTCTTTCCATGTTGCATTTTCAGTTGTCTTTAAATTTTCCATTTTAATTCAATACTGCAGACAGAGCAGAGAGTGAAGTGCTCATGGAAGGAAAAAAAATAGTTGAATTTCCCCTTATTCCTTGGCATTTGTTAGGATCTGCTATGACAAGCAATACTGAGTTGACTGGCAAAAATGAGAAGTAATCAGTGTACTTGATCATGTATCATCATGGCTATTTAGTGTGCGTCTTGAAGATACAGAGTAAAACGAACAACACCAATAGTCAAGTCTCACTACAGTGAGAATTTGACTTTTCTGGGGAGTTAAAAATCTGCCCCTGCAGCTCCACACATTTAGGAAGGAAGCGCAGGAGAGGCAGGACCTGCCAGGGCTGCGCTTCAGAGTCCAGCTCCGAAGGCTGAGGATTTACCAGCGGCAGTTGGTCCTGTTGTTCCAGGAGCTGCTGTGTTAGCTCTGAGGTAAATGATGTTGCCTACAGTTAGACACATGCAAACGGTTTTACACAAATTTTTTCAGGTATTCTATCTGAAACTTTTTAAAATGATTGCTCATTTATTTTAGTAATTTTCTCCTGCTACTTTTCTTGTTCAGTTCTCTGTTTTTATCCATGTGTTCTTCAAAGCAAGAGTCGGTTACTCTGTATTCTTGAGTCCCTGGGCGTTTGGTTCCGTTTTGACCCCGTCACAATCGTTGCCGTGTTCACGCCCGTGTTACAGCTGCGTGGGACACGTCACGGAGGCAGCGCGTGTCCCCGCTGCGCTGCGAACCTGCCCGCAGTCCTGCTGCTGGGTGTCACATCCAACATCTTTGGGAGTCAGGGCGAAGGCAGACCTGTGTGTACACGTGTATGAAAGCAGAAGCACCCGATGGTCTCTAGGAAGGTAATCTCGTTAGATTAATCATATTCCGTGTTAGCAGTGTTAGTATTCTTGCAGTGTCCGTGCTCCTTTGAGAAGCGGACCTTGCTGTGCAAGTATAATCCATGATAGGAATTTCTGCTCCTAATATTCCCTTTGTGAAAGTATTGCCATGCAGGCAGTCTAACCTCACAGCATCGCTTCTTCTGGTAAGCAAAATTACTTCAATCCTCTGAGTAACTTAAATGACAGTGGAACTGTTGAATCCCAAATGTGCTGAAAGGAAGGCACCTCACGGCTTTTCTGTGCTGAGAAATTCTCAGTGGGGCGAAGATCTCAAAGTTCAAGTAATTAGAAGGTCTGGATATTTCTTGCTCTCTCGCTCTTTCTTCTTTAACAAAGGCTTTTATGCACAGAGTGAATCATGAAGGTGCTCACTTTATCTCACTTGTAGAAATAGTGGAAACTGAGGGATAAAGGTCAAGCCTTGGTTTTGCTAGAACATCTGCAGGCTAAGACACCCGTTGTGTTTTTGGTTAGTTATTTGGATTCTTTGACTCATTTGGAAAATATGGCTCAAAGAGATTAGATTGTGAGAAATAGCTTGTCAACATCAGAGCAATGAATCCCAAATCTCATTTCTTGATTGCACAAAGTAGACGCGGGCACAGCAGGCCAACAAAATGGTTTTAGCTCAGTAGTGACAATAATGATGGGTTAATTCTTAAAGATATTAAATAATCATTAAAATCTGGGAATTTCATCATGTTCCCAAGCAAAATTTTCTCATTTAAATGTAAAATATATGTGGACAGACGAGAGTGGCAGGGAAATTAGATGAGGTAGTGCTGGACTCATCCTTGATTGCCAGCCGGTCGGAGGTTAGCTATGTTTGCTGCTATGAACGGAGGTGGCGAAGGAGGGTTGAGTTGTGAACCCCACCTGAAGGACAGAGCGTGGCACTGAGAACAGGTCTGTGGCTTGAGCGCAGAGCCACCCACCTTTCCTCCCGTCCGTCTTCCCCCCAGGAACGCTCGAGCTTCCCGCTCACTGNCCCAAGCAAAATTTTCTCATTTAAATGTAAAATATATGTGGACAGACGAGAGTGGCAGGGAAATTAGATGAGGTAGTGCTGGACTCATCCTTGATTGCCAGCCGGTCGGAGGTTAGCTATGTTTGCTGCTATGAACGGAGCTGGCGAAGGAGGGTTGAGTTGTGAACCCCACCTGAAGGACAGAGTGTGGCACTGAGGACAGGTCCGTGGCTTGAGTGCGGAGCCATCCACCTTTCCTCCCATCCGTCTTCCCCCCCAGGAACGCTCGAGCTTCACGCTCACTGCCCACTGCAGCCCTTTGCCTCTGCCCTCTGGCAATGTGGACAACTAGGAAAGACTGTACGTGCTGCCCTCCAGCGCAGGCCAGGCCCCTGGTTTCCTCAAGTACGAGCCGCCTGTGGCCTGGTACTGGCGTGGTGGCTCTGCTCTCCCGGTGTGCTCACCAGCACTGCGCTGAGGTCTGCTCCAGAGCAGAAACCAGTTTCCCTCAGGCTGCTGGGGACTCCTGACTGAAATACAACCTTAGCTCTAATAAATAAAACGTGCAGGCAGGAGGATTGTCTGGTGGTTTTCTCCTTCACCGGTGCTCTCGGTGCTATTCTTGGCTGGTGCTGGGGGAGAAGCCTCCTTGTCCTTCTGGTTGGTGCTGGAGACCAGCAGCTGGTGCAGCCCAAGTGCCCTGCCCACCCCAGCTATTCCTGTGTGCTCTGAGCAGAACAACCTTAGCTCTAATAAATAAAACGTGCAGGCAGGAGGATTGTCTGGTGGTTTTCTCCTTCACCGGTGCTCTCGGTGCTATTCTTGGCTGGTGCTGGGGGAGAAGCCTCCTTGTCCTTCTGGTTGGTGCTGGAGACCAGCAGCTGGTGCAGCCCAAGTGCCCTGCCCACCCCAGCTATTCCTGTGTGCTCTGAGCAGAGACTCGACGACGTAAAAAGGTGGAAGATTTTTTTATCTACACTGGAAACGTAGATTCCTGGCTGTCTGGACATTCAGTGAACCAGCTAAGGTGGCTTTAGGGCACCTTTACCCTTTGCGCTGAGAGCTGTGTACGAAGCTTCCTCCTAGGGAGGCGGTGGGTGAGCTGCTTGGAGAGGAGCAGAGAATTCACTGCAGAATTGGACGCAGGATTATTGGGAAAGTGTTTCCTCAACATCAGAGCAATTTCATGAATGACACATTGCTTTGTGAAAATTCTCTTGAAAATGAAAAACAGTCACAGCTCCTGTGGGTGTTTCCGAACTCAGTCTGTTTATAAATAACTATTAATAAAGGATCTTCAGTGTATTGAGATGACATTTTATAGTATTTGCCTAGATTAAGTAATTAGAATATTGTGAATTTTATGTCACTTCTACCCAGAAACAGGAGTAGTGTATGCACTGCAGAATGTCTATTTCAGTACAAGTAGCTTCTGAATAAAGGATTAGTGGAAAACCTACATCTCTTTTGGAAATACAAATTGTATCTAAACATTTTACTTGCTCTTAGCAGAATGGGAAATACTCCTGATAATTTGATTCCTGATAGTTTACAAATTAAATCTTTTCTAAATTCTATTAATTATAGAATATCTTGTAAGTGTTTGTTACGACATGGACAAAATCTCCTTCTATGAGCTAGTTAGTAACTGTGAGTATCCAGCAACTTTAACCTTGCTGCTTGCGTAGCCACGTGTAAGATTGGCCTGTCGTTTTTGCTGCCATTAGATACAAAAAGCTAATTTCTGCCTCAATGATTTGGATCAAAGTTTGGATTTTCATCATGTGTGATGCAGTTGGACGGCGTTCGCCCATTTCCAAAGATGATGGTGAGTTTAACTTGCAGGCAAGTGGCCTGTGCAGAATGATGAATGCTGGTTGAGCCCTTGTTTTTACAAACAACAATAACATAAAAATAACCATCAGACTTTACACAAATTGGCAGTTATCTTTACAGTTATGAACTGTAAAGATGTAGAAGTTTACTTCTTCTTGTGGGAAGTATGTGCAAGCACATCCTGACTCTTTGCCATTTAGCCTGATGTTGACAAAAGGCCCCAGACCTTGTCAGAAAGTATTTCAGAGCTGATTACTGATGACCAGCTGCCAGTCAAACTCAGAGAAACCCAGCGAGCAGGCAGATAAACAAGGGACTCAGTAGTTGTGTCTTCATCCTTTTAAGTTATATTGGCCAAATATTAAATATGAGGAAGAAGAATGAGGAGAAGAAAAGCTTAAAAACTGACCTTTACTGTTTGAGGGAGTTCATAATTGCTACCTGAGCATGTCTAGGCTGTGCAGCAAAAAAAAAATACCTGTATTCAGGATGTGTCATTAGAATGAAAGTGTAGCTAGAATGAAAAGCTGCTTTTATTGTGACTCGAGTTTTGCTGTAGAATGAACATGAAACTGAAGGTATTCTGTGTTTTGGTGGGGGAGAAGAAGAAGAAAATAGGCTGTCAGAAGAAAATATTGTCAGTGTCAATATTACAATAATTATATCAAAGCAAAGATAATTTTGGTGGAAAAATAGATATTTTGAATATTAAATACATATAATTTATTGTTTAATTCTTGTTCTACAATTTTACTTTGAAAACAAGTAGCTTGATTACATTTAAAAATGGTTGGGAAGCATCTTTCATAATGTATGTTAAAATTGCTGAAGCAATGTTTGTTTTGATTTCTCCTTCTGCTCTCCAAAATACAGCATACCTTCAAATGGGTGTGAAGGCATTTTATTTGTCTACAGAAATGTGATGTTGTAAGAGAAAGTGCAGGGCCAATGAGCCTAGGTGTCATACAGTGGTCTTAGGGACCACTTGACCTAATAATTTTGAGGAAATGTTAAATGCTAAAGCAGTTTTCCTCATGTGTGGTCTTTATGACATGTATGGGATCTCCTGCAAGATTTCAGAACAAAGAATTTGCTTTGTTGTAGTGCAAATTCCTAAGGAAACATGGGAATGATCCAAGGCTCCAGACGAGTTTCCAAGAATTACTTTTTGCTTTGCATTTTGTATCAGAGGTAATACTAACTTGAACTTATTTTTATGAAAGGCTTGGTTTGGTGGTTCTTTCTGGTGTAGCTCTTTTTGTAGAAATATTGGTGCACTATTTATACATTCATGTAATGACTGAGTGGTTCCTTCTTTATCCTCCCCTCCTGCTGATTTCTATTGAGGCTTATATTTAAATACTGAGTAAATTTCAAGTATTATTAGATGAGAAGTTTTGAGAATCACCAATTATTTTTTGATAAAAACATCAGTTACAGCTGGTGCTTTGTGCCTGGCCTGTTGGGCTTTGTGTCTTTTTCACTGTTAACAAGTTTGAAATAAAACTAAGTGTTGGGAAACTTGCAATTAATCTTTCTCCTCCCTTGTGTCAGACATACTAAAACCATGTTATTGCTGCCGTGGAAGAAGGGCTGGCAGATTGCTCCTCTGGAGGCACCAGTTCATCCAGTAGGATGGAAGAAGTCAATGGCCAAGAGGCAAGACCATCACTTGATACCAGATGCCATAGGCAGGATGTTCCCAAAGGAATGGGGGACTGGTAAACTACTCGAAAAGATTTAAAATAGCCAAACACTGAGAAGTACAAGCATCCTTATGCTCTTACAGTGAGGTGCATAAAGTGGTATTACTTTGTATGGTCCCTGTTTTACGGACCATGTTTGGTCATGCCCACCTGAACTTGGAGGAGGCTGGCGGTCCTGGCTCACTCACTGATCAAGTCGCTCCGCTCGGTGCAGCACACGCGATGGAATTGCCTCTCCCTTGGGAAAATGGCCTCTCCAGAAAAAGTTGTAGCTTGGAGAAAGTGCTTGCCACAGCAGCCCTGCCTGGGCGGTGTGAGGATCGATTGCCGTGTTGAACTGTCCTCATCCCCCGGCGTTGCACCCTCCTCGGCCCCCGCGGAGCCGCGCTCGGGCTCCCAGCTCATCAGTATGACCCGAGGTATCCCCGATGCATCCCTGATGCAAAGCTGAGCACCAGGGTGTGGTGATAGCAGCCTCTCTGAGAAAACGTGGGTTGAAACAGCCAAATCCCTTCAATTAAAAAAAAAAAATCAAATCAATTAAAAAAAAAAAATCCTAAAAGTTAGGAATGCTGTAGCAAATGCGTCAATAAGAAGTAAATGTGATATTGCTGAAGGTTATCCTATACATTTTTAAGTAATATTAGCAAAATTTATGTAATTGCTTTAATAATAATAGGCATAGGTGTCATCTTGAGCTTGTGTTGTGTAGAGTGTCTTGGATTTTCAGTGCAACTGAAAATATTAGTTTTGCAGGGTAGTGAGTGTGAGGTGAGTCGCGTTACGTAGGGGGTGTGCAGCTACCTCAGTGGCAGCTCGTGCTGTTGTTGGCAGTGACGGGAGGGGTCCCCTCAGTGTGTCTGGAAGGGCACCTGTGCTTTTCATGATGGGTTTTGAGGAGATCCATCTTGAACTCATAAATATCTAGGCTGGGCCTATGTACGAAATAAAATCAGCCCAGTTGGAAGTTGATGTGGGATGTGAGAAAGGAGTGTGCTCTGATGTGTGTGAGAGGGAACTCAATTGTTTTAACCAGCAACAGCTTCTTAGCTGCAAGAGGAATATGAAATCTTCAATACAAAGAACATCTCGTTGGCGCAAACGTTTCTTGTACCGGATTAGGTGCAGGGGCAGCTGTGGCTGTGACTTGCCTTGCCTGCATCCCTGGATGGTCACGACTCGAGCGGAAAGAACTGGGAGAGGTTGGAGGAGTGTTGGTGTGCTATAGAGCACAGCAGCTCCTTGGGAACAGGAAAGAAGTTCTCCTTGCTCTAATTTTACTCTAAGGGAGTCAAATCACCTCAAGGCCACAGGAGGACTGTGGTTTAATTTGATCTTTTAAAGTTCAAGAAATCTTAGTGTAGCCATTTGAGGAGCCATCCCTCAAACAGATGAACGCACCATGTCTGTTAGCTCAAGAAAAATTCATTCTTATTAGGCAGCTATATACCCGCTAAGCAAACCAGGAATGTCAGTGTACTTTGGTTCATAAAAGTTGTGGTTAGGGTAAGATGCACATCTCGGCGTATGGTTCGCACACAAAGGCCTGTTGACGTATTCGACTGTACCATTGTTTTGTTACGGTCTTACAAAATTCAGCTTTGAGAGAACTCATTCCAGAAGCTGTAGAGGAGCACGTGTAAGTGAACAATGAAGAGACACCATTTAGTTTTCATTAATATTATGCTTACTAAATTAAAGCAATGAATTTTTATTAAATGTTTTTATGTTAGAAGTTGCTTCAATTAAGACACTGTCTTTTCATACAATGCATGCAAGTTACGGCAGATAAAAACAAGAAAACTTTTTAAATAAAATATGAAGAATCAGACTTTTTTTTTTTATGACTTTCTAATGCACACAAATATAAAGGGAAGGATGAGGTTGTTGCCAGTGCCCAGCGGTGAGTGGGTCTTTCCATGGAAAGCCACGCTGGGAGCTCCTTCCTACTCTGGGCATCGCTGCCTTCCTGTGGCCTGGAGTGAGCACCCCGGGTTCCTATTGCTCCTGTGCCCTGGCTTCGTGTGCGCAGCCATGAGGAAGGGCACGGAGAGGCACCGCAGGGACGCGGAGAAGCTCTGCTCCAAGTGAATGAGGGGAAAAGACATTTTCTTCAGCCCTTAGGCTATCTCCTTGATAAATTTCAAAGATTCACTGTGAGCAACAGAGGTGTTAGTACTGCCTAAGTACCTTGTAAAATGTGAAGCTAAGCCTTAAATTAAGATGTTAAGCACCGTACAAGTCGTTTTATCAATCCCTGCTGTAACATCCTGGGGTAACTTCCCAAAGTGGAAGTGTTGGGATTCGCAATTGCATTAAGCAAACAGAACTGCAGAAGTGCAGGTATCTGGGAGTTTTTTTTTTTTTTTTTTTCTTTTTTTTTTCCCCCCAATAATTGATTTAACAGGAAAATAAGTACCTTTTTTGGTGGAGAAGAGCAAGAAGGTTGTAGTGAAAAGAGCATTTCCTTTCATTTATCTGGTAGGGTCTGACTCTAATAAGACAGTGTTGTCAGAGATTGATTATACTCATCTTCAAACTCTCATTTCTTAAAAATTAATTCAACAAATGAATCTAGGACAGGCAATAGTTTCATGAATTCATATCAAACGTGGCTTTGGGTTACCATTCAATGTATAAATATCTGCAAGCCACAATTTTAGAATACTGGCATGGAAAAGAAGCATAAATGTATAATAATTTAAAGGCCATGGACTTCATTTTCCTTTTAATGAATAGCTAAATTATGGAGCAAGTTTATAAGCCTTCTGTGAGTATTTTGCTTTCTTGCACAATGACTATTTAGTCTCACTTGACCTCAGTGAAATTATATTAGGGGTGAATCTGATTATTAGTTACAGCCTGAAATTCTCTTTGATCAGTTTTGTCAGCTTTACTCGCTCCTGTGGGACAGACCTGTGTTCTGGAAAATGGCTGTAGAGCTTTTATAGTTTATCCTATCTGCTTTAGCTTCCAGTGTTGGAGAAACAGAATTTTGGGGAAAGGAGTATTTTCTCTCCCTCCACCCCAAATTCCTTCACTAATTATTATGTTTTTTTAACTGTGCAGTAGCCATGAGTTGATAACATCCTGAAGGCTTGGTCCATCAAAAAGTAAAGGTTATGGTATATGTATTTGGCTGGAATAAAGGGGAAAAGCACTGAAAGGAGGTGCTGTCCCAGAGCTGTCAGGCGGTGCTGTCGTGAGTTATTGGCGTGAGGCTTTGCTGCTCACTTCCAAAACCAGAGTACTCCAAGAGTAATTTTGAATGAATAGTAAGCAATATTTATTAGATACTTAATGTACAAAAGATAAGGCTGGCATTTCATTACATAGATATATTCCTGAGAATGTGGAACATCAGCATCTTTGGAAGAGAAATTCTCATTTATATAACAGCTTTAGGTCATAAATGTGAAATAACCCCATCTCTGTTAATAGCAGGTGATGTTAATCACTTGTCTCATGCAAATAATCACTATAAATAGAGCAATTACTACATAAGCAGTCAATTATAATGTTACTTTGTTAGAAAAAGAGAGGATTTAACCTTTTTCTCAAACATAAATAAGCGGTGCTGACTCGGTAGGACGGATGCAGCAGAGGTGCTGGCGGCGAAGGAGCGGTGCTGAGGCGCGTGGGGCTGCGGTGGCTGCGCGGCGGGATAGGGACAAGGCGTGCTGTGCAGAAGGGCCCTGCCGCGTGCCCCCCATAGTGACACGGTGCTGCCCGGCCAGCTCGGCTTTGGAGCAGGTGCAGGTTATTTATAAATCTCCTTTTCTTTCCTCCTCGTTTTTCTTTTCCTGAGTAATTCTGTTCCTTCAAAGAACACGGACAGGCATAAACATTGCTGAGGGATGATTCAGACCTGCAGAAATGAGTGTTTTTAGTTGTAAAGGCTAACATGATACACCGAAATAGAGCGGTCCTCTGTGCTCTTGTGCGTGCTTGCAGAGGATGCCGCTGCTCTGCAGAGGCAGGTAGGTCAAGTCGGCATGCCCCCCGCCGGTACCGCTGCACCCTGGGCGTTAGGGACAGCGAATACGTGTGCTTTAAATAGTCCCTGTGCCTGGGGAGCTGGCAGGATGTGGGAGATCCAGCCTCTCAGACTGTATGAAGCTCTGGGCCTTTGTATCTGAAAGCTGCTTGCACGGGGGGGAGCACATACGTATGCAGGGATGTGTTTTTACACTCACTTTCTCTGTTGTTTCTTAAGGTTTAATGCGTTACAGTTGTTGATGTGCAGCTGGAGCAGCATCGTTACATTTCTAGCTCTTAAGGGCTGTAAATAAGCCAATAAATGAGGAATTCTGACCTAGGCGTCCTCAGGCCTGCGGAGCTCAGGACGTAGGTGGTGCCCAGGACCTTGTGCCAACCTTGGTCCCTGCAAAATGAATGGCCATGCCACAGTCTATGGAGAGACAGTGCAGAAATTTCTGAGGGGGAATGGATCTTGGTGGCACCCCCAGGCAGGTAGAGCGGGTGACCAAAATGTCCTGCTCCCCAAGAGCCATTTGCAGGTAATTCTGGAAGATTTGGTCTAAGACAAATGTTAAGAAACTAATGTAGAACCGAGGAGAGAAAATAAAAATCAAGGTGGTGTTTTGTGCGGTATATTTGTGCATCTCAGTTGGCCACTCTATAATACGTGCAGGAGATGCATGTGTGTCATTAGTAAAACCTGTGGACAACAGCTGTGATGCCTCTTCATGGATAAGCAGTGATTCTCAGGTCCCTAACAGCCTGTTTCCCAGCCAAAGCAAAGATGTTGTTCTTAATATTAAGAACTCATCTGTATCCCCATTTGGATGTTGTTGGAGCAGAGGGAGAATCCTGCCCGCGGCGTTTCCAGGCAGTGCGCGATGTGCGAGCAGCTCTGCATGGAGGAGTCTGATGTGGTATCGTGCCCTCGGCCCCGCGCTGCCAAGCTGCCGGCCACAAGCAGGGGCAAACCCCGTGCCGAGGCCAGGCAGCAGCACGGGGCGCTGCAGGAGCTGGGCTGCGCGTGGGGGAACCGCGCTGTGAGCCCTTATATAAGAGCCAGCCTGGTCAGGGAGGGCGAGTGGGTCTGCGCGGTTTTGGAGTGTCTGCCCAGAGCGCTGGAGCTGGCGGTCTGGAAGCGCCAGCGGTGGAGCGGAGCAGCGCGGGCGCTTGCGTGTCGCAGTAGTGCCACCTAGCACCGGCGCCCGCCGCGCCGCGCCACCTCGTGCTGCTGACGGCGTGACAACCAGAGCGCTCTCCGTGGAGGAAAACCGAGACATTCGCGTCTCAGATTGTGCAGCTCAGATGGGCAAGTGGAGAGGCTCTCAACTTGCTTCTGAGCAAAGCAGCAGCAGTGATTCTTCTTTTGTTTAATAGATTTAATATTTTCACATGACAGAAACTCATATTAATGATGTCCTAGTTTATCTTGGTAGAACACCGTGTTAATAAATGTTATTGTTTTGGCAGCTGTCAAAATAATATGTGGCAATTTTTTAATTAGTGATGTCCTTGCAAAAACTAGCAGAAAATGGAGAAAAAAAATACTTAGTGCACATTTTGCATGTTTTTAAGAGGAGATAAAAGATGTGGGGAACTAATGGACAGTGCCGTGATATCGAGACTAGCCTGATTCCCTGTGTGCGGGCAGCTAACTGTCTGGGATGCAGAAACGGGGGCGCGTGGAGCCACTGTGCGCTGACGTGCAGCTCCGTGCAGGGAATTCCAGGCGGCTCTCCTGGAGCAGAGCCCAGCTGATGTGTCCCCTTGCATCGCCTTTCCTGCGGCAGGGAGTCATCACCTCAGATCCAATACCTGCTTTACCTTAACGATCTCAGTGCTCTGGTCTTTTTTTTCCCTGACTTTATAATAAGCTTTAAAAAAAAAAAAAAAGGACCAAATATTGCACTTGGATTGATGCTGTATTTAATAAGTCCTTTACGCGATGTAATAGCAACTGTTAATCAATAGACATGCTAGAATAGCTTCCAATACAACCTTGTAGAGTTTTTAAATTAATCCTTATTAAAATTATTGACTTGTTGTGACTTACTGGGGTTGCAACTGGAATGGTTTTTCATCCTAATTAGGAGGTTAGGTTCCCCTGCTCAAACTGCAGATAATAGTGTAATGATTGTCGTCCTGAAACATAAAAATCAATGCGCGATACCATCAAATTCTGCCTACTGTCACAAATTATGGAAATCACTTGGGGTTTTAAAAACACAGCCAAATGGTGTTTTCTTTTATTTTTTGTAACATTTTTAAGGACACCTACTTAAGAGAATGTCTATTAACATAAAGCAAATATCAAGTGGTGCTCAGATAGTTAGGGCCGTCTCTTATTTTGTAATATCATTTACAAATATTTTAGGAGTGGTACAAAATAGGCTTTGTTATGGTATCAAAAAACAAAGACCTTATTATGAAGGGTAGCAGGATGGACAGTTGTTCTATATGTTTGTGGGGTTAAAAAACCTAAGTATGAAGTTAATGGCCACATGGATGTTTTAGACCTTCCATCTATGTGAAGATCATGTGAACTTACAAGCTTTCTCTAGATGCGTCTTCTGTCTTTTCTTCTGCTGGTTTCACACTGTTATGTCAAGGGGCAAAAAATGAGAGAAAAAAATGTTAGTTGTCACTGGAGCTGTGCTTCAGTTAGAGGTTATTTATAGTGAACTTGCTTTTAATATTTGATGTACACAGACCTTTCAATCTCAGTCAGGTGTAAATCTAGATAACTCCTCTGATATATCTGGCTACAGGAGGTAACGAAGGTGGAAGATTTAAGACAAAGTACTATATTGGTATAAATGCTTGTTTATTTAAAGTCTTCTGTAGACTCTCAAATTTGAGGAGTGTGTTTTCCATCTACTCCATCAAGAAATAAAAAAATTTCTTCCTAAAACTTCCAAGAAAATTTGCTTGTAGGAACAAATGCCTTTCTCCACCGGGGTGTTCGCTCTTGTGCACTCTAGCTGTGTCCTGAGATGGCCTTTGCTGACTGCAGGGCCCCAGCGTTGCTTTGTGGTACCTTAAAACTCTTGGAAGGGGGAGAGCTGGAGGGGCTTGTCATGGAACTCCAGAATGGTGGAGATACGGGTTTTCTTTCATTGAGAAGTATGTAATTTCTTTGATAGTATAAAGCAAAATGAATGTTCAGCAATCCCCGTCTTTTAGGTTTTAAAACCTGCTTGCATCAGTTTGCAGGTATGACATAAAGGTGGCACGTGGCCAGACACCTGCGTGTTTTCTTGTTTGCCTTTGCCCAGATATTTAGGATCTGCCAGTATGTGACTCCACTATGATGAACTGACTTTAACCTGGAGTGGTGTACTCATGGGTTAATGCCAACTATAACACATTTCTGACAAAGAAAACCTTTCCTGATATTACAGTTCTGTGTTTTCCCGAAAAAGGAGTTGAAAATGATGCTGCTGACCCTGCTTAGGGGATCTGGCAAAATTCTTAACCGATTCAAATCAACATATCTCCATTAACTCAATGGAGGTGAAGTGATTTATAGGAGCTGCAGATCTGGTAATCATCATTATCTTTATGTGAAGATAAATTGGCTCTGAAGATCCACACAATAGATTATGACACTGTTTGAAAAGTATATATTAACCTTGCGCTGTTCAACTGAAATCATTTCAATAGGCTTCTGATATCTATTAAAAGAAAATTTATAATACTCTTTAAACGAAAAAAGTAGCTCTGGACTTGTTATTACCCTTAGTGCTTGCATTAAGCAGCTCATCCTGCGGGGCTGCTGCTGCCAGCAGGCCGCTGCGCCGGGCACCCGCTCGCACTGCACAGTTTTGGGCATCCTCAAGTTGTCTGCATGGTGAGATGCAAGTCGTTGAAAGAAAACCTTTTCCGTCAGCATTAATGCCATATTCCAAATTTTGGGCGACTTTATATTCTTGCCAATAGAAAACAAGGAGAATTTTGACTGCAGTAATTAAAATCACATTAACTAGCACAGGCTGCTTTTCTCTATTGTAGTGTCAAATTCAATTCTCAGTGTGAAAACAAAGCAAAACATGATTTCAGTCAAATGTTTGTTGAATAAAAAAAAACTATTTCCTTTGTAGCCTCTTTAGAAACAATTAGGCATTAGCTTCATCAAATACCAAATTATAAGTGAATTCAGTCTAAAGTACGTGAACCATACATCCTTTGAAATTTGCCTGAAAAGACTCATTATAAAACTAATGCTGTGAAAAAGCACTCCTTTTCAGACTGGAGAAAGCACCTGAGTATGTTTCATAAGTGACTGCACATCATTTGAAAGCATTTTAGTAATGTCTAAAAACCTTCCAAAGTACCTTTCAAATAGTGTATTTCATATTCGGCACATCTGTATTCCTACAAGACTTGCAATAATACTCTGATTGGTTAACTATGGATTTTTTTTTTTTTTATGTCTATGTTAATGCCTTATTGATTTGAGGCAGATAAACTCAATTGTGCATGAAATTTTACTTGTTTGGGGACAAAAAGGGGATTGAGTCTTGGCAGGAAAGTGCTGGCTTCCAGGGAGGATGGGTATTGAGACGTTACTTTTGAAAGTCTGTTCTACACATGCAAAAAAATCTTGATTTGGGTATTACTTGTCAACAACTGAGTTTGATCTATTAGTGCATTTCAGATCCAAGACAAGTTGATTATTGAATGGATTATTGAATGGTACTTCAGATAGTGGAGTTGTGTGTTAGTTATTTTTCTTTTATCTGCTAATCAACCTATTTCTCCACATGAAGCTTAGTGGCTATAGTGCTTATTTCAAAGCATTGTATACAAATATACCCAGTAGAAACTCATTAATTTTCAACTGTTGGGAATGCACTTGAGGAACATATGAATTTTTCAAATCAATGCTCTTGCCACATGCTGGATTCATCTATAAAATAACTGTAGGATGTTTCAGATAGAACCCAGCTAGAATCCATAAAAACAGGAGAAATAATGAAGTTGGTTTTCAAGTAATAAGGATGGATTCTGGAACAATCTAAATAAACTTAAAAGCTGTGAGAAAAAATGGCTCAAAATCATGTAGCTGAAGACCAATGGATGTGGATGAAGTTCACACTATGAACAGAGAAAAAAATGTTACGATATTGTTAAATAGTGTAGCAGAATGCCTACCACACCTGACCTTAGCGCTTTCCTGTACTTTTTAATTGCAATTCAGCAAATTTGAATTGGTTGTTAATTCTATGATTTTACATGTTTTATTCTGCTAATTTAATACCTAGCAGATTCTTAAGTCTGTTTTGTCTTTTGCCTGAATTGTTTAGCTTTTCTTCACACATTGATCCCAAAAGAAACCCCATGGGCTTCTCCGTTATTGTTGCTCCAAGTTTTCCATTACTGTGCAGGGCTCTAAGGGGAGCTGGAGATGTTTCAGGTAACTCTGCGTTTGGAACATAGTATTTGCAATCTAACTAATTTCCCTAGAAATAAAACAAAACACTTGGAAAGATCCTCCTGCATGTCCTCTTCAAAGGTATGGGAGGTTTTAGTGGTAGGACACCTGGCTTTTCCATAGTTAAGCTCTTAGAAGGACTGATAAAGAAGCATGCTTCTGGTGTCCGTGATAAATTATGTTATTAGCAAAATGAGGTTTAGTCTGGTTCTACATAGATAAGTAGACCTACTGCTGGATTTATCTGATTTCTGGAATGTTTAGGAAGTAAGGGTGATTCATAGAGGAAGAATCAACTTTTAAAAGCATTTTTATTCTTAATTTCTAAAATCTAATTAACTGATATGTCACGATTTCATGTTGAATTACAATTTTTAAATCATATCCATTTGAAGCATTGATCTGACCATCTGTCTGGTGATGCACTTGTGCTGTATCCGAACTAATATTAGCGCAGTCTGAATGGAGTCATGGAACTATGGACCAATTTGTTTTTCCTTCTTATCACTCAAAACTCAATTTCTAAATGGAACATTTCCTAATTCTGTAGTCTTGAATAGTGGAAAGCATTGCAGTAACTTCATGCAAGTTGTTGATACTGAATATAAAAACATTTCAGATAGTTAAATGATTTAAAGTAGGGCAGATATCTAACATGTTTTACCTCTGCTAAATAAAGGGGAGTGTTTGCTTGTTCAGGCTAGAATGTCAGAGAAGGAATATTTGTACTGAAAGTGAAAATTCAACAGGAAACTGAGGATTCAATCACAGCATTATGTGAGTATACAAATTTCCTTGCAGGTGTTTGTCCAAAATGAGCTAACTTTTTACTGTTAGGAATTTACTAGTTTTCAGATAAAAGGCTATCTCTTGGAAAGAATCCAGGTCTGTCTTTCAGGGAATTGCTGAAGCCTTAAGCATTGCAGATTTGAGTGCTGTAATATCTCAGCTCTGCAGATTTTGTAATACATGAAGGTAACCACCAATCCTAAATTGCAAAGAGGGAATCTATTTTGCAAGTTACTTTTAAAAAATATATTATTTTTTTCTGCCTTTTTTTGCATTATTTTTTTACAGCCATTTAAAAAAATAAGAGAGTTGAAAGTTATTGTGCATCGTGAAAACAAGGAACTAATGAAAAATACTTGCTTCTTTATATCTTTATGAGAATAAAGAAGCAAATAAAAAAGCTACTTATAGTAATTCTCTCTGCAAAAATTCAAGAAAGGAAAATTGGAAGCTGCATGTGTTTATCAGATCTTGATTAAAACTCACATTTTAATCAAAATTCTGCAGTTGCACAATCTAATTTAATTGTTGGAGCTTGATTTTCTGCTGCTTCTCAATTGTTTGCTCTGTGAACACCACCTTGATCTGTGGTTCGGTTATTTTTCGGGCTTTGCTGTCAATAAATAGGAATATGAGAAGTAGTATCTAGGTGGTACAAGTTGCTATCCTGTGTTTTTACAGGGGCTGAAATGGAAAGCACTGATCATGATATTTTTACTAGCCTTAGAATTGAAACAAGTATAATAATCACAGATTTTCAAGTTTTTTTCCTTATTTTTTTTCTTTTTCTGTAATTACAGTTGAACGCAACTTGCTCGTCTCGTTCTAGTTTCGATTCTGAGCACCAGTGTAACTGTGCCCTTTGCAGGCAGGAGGCTGCGGGTTCCGGGGTCGGTAGGAATCCAGGTCCTCGCTCCCGAACGCGCTGCCCTCAGCCACTTCTCCGGCTCCTGTGATTTCTGCTGCCGCAAAAACAGAGCTGGAGTGGCCTGGCGCCCTTCAGCAGTTCCCATCTTACATAAAGCCTTTCACACATTTCAGTTAAACTGTACAGAAGTGCTAGAGAGATGTCACCTTAAGTGACTTCTGCTGCGGCACTTGCAAAGCTCACATTGAGGAAGAGGTTTCCTTTCTCGCCTTTTGCTCTTTGATTTATTTTGTAAACAGATGCACAAAAGATTTCATGTGAGGCAGAAATTACTGAGGGACTCTGGGCAACTCAGGAGATTGGTATTGGTATATGGATCATTTCACCTTTAGGTCATTTTCTGGCTGGGTATTGACCTAGATTTACAGTCCGATGGCCGTTAATGTATATGAAAAGCTTTGTCAGTTGCCTTTCAGATTCTGTTTCCTAGTAAATTAAGTTTAAACTGTTGATAGTTGATCGATTTCGGTTCAGAATAATAAAGCCCTCGGTTTTCTCTCTGCCCGGAGAGGAAGGAGACGAACTGTGGCCGCCCCGCTGCCGCATCCAGGAGCAGGGCCGCAGGGTGCTGTACCCCCTCCTCTGCCTCCATGAGGCCGTCTGTGAAAATCAGGGGCTGGAGTGTGGCTCGGTACTAGGAGGAGCCCTCATCCTCGTGCTGGAGCAGCGTGGGGCTGCTGCGGAGAGGGGAGGGAAGGTGCCTCCCTGCATGTTTGTTCAAGTGTTTGTCCTTATTGCGCAATATCTGGATCACTAATCAAAGGTTGGTGTTAACTGGCAATAAAGTGAATTAAACTGAATTTCAAGTGAAATTTCTCAAGTCAACAGTGATAAGTGCATGGTAAGGACATAGCAGGATGGTACTAAAAATAGCATTTTCCCAGGAAATGGAGATGTGCGTGTGGCACTACCACTAACCCACAGGTATATGTATGGATGGTCATGCTTGATGCACATAGAAAAAAGCAACTTTAAATCCTGAACTCATGAATATCAGTTTGGATGTTTCCACATTCCAAAAATAGGTGTGGAAAAGAATATGGTTAATTAGCACATTTCATTGACTGCGCATCTGGAGAACTACCAGTGCTGGTTCATGTCATGTATCTAATTCTTCCTTCCTGATTTGTGCTGGCAGAAGTTCTCCCTCACCTTGTGCAGGTGTCCTCCAACCTTTGAAAAACCTGTAGGAAAGGGAAGAGGTGGGATATTTTGTTTGTTTGCTTTTGGCATTAGAGCAATCAAAGCTCCTATTGTAGGAATAAGACTACAGAGTAAGACTCTGCATGCACATGTGAAACCCAGAAAATGAAACTGAAATTTTAATTGGATTCCTGACAAACTCTGAGCACAACCAGTTGTCCTTTGATAACTGCTGAGAACACTTGTTTTCTGGACAACTGAAAACCCCTGCCTACAGCAGCAGTGGAAGAAGTCCTTCCAGATTCATCAGGACACCTGGATAGTCCTGAGGGACCAAGTCTGTTCTCATCCCAAGAATACAGGTTGTGTGATTGTGTTTCTTTATCCCAAGCCCCATGGCTCGTGTTCTGCAAGCACAGTCAATGCTCCCTGCTTGGAGTTAAATACAGCAGCGAGAAGCCTTAACCATACTGTCTAAAAACCTTTTGCCATTTGGCCTAAGAGAGCGTAGGGGAAAAGCAAGGAAGGAATTGCTGCTGACTCCATATTCTGGTGTGGATTAAAAGAGTGAAATGATGAGGTAGGTACGTCACTCAAACAGCTCAAACTTTTCATAGTTTTTCTCCTGTTTCATCACAGTACAGATTTTCAGGCAGAATAATGCTGTATGTTTGAATGTCATAGACACACAAGGGAAATTGCCACTTGGCTGTGTCTCTGTAGGAGGGGCTCAGTTTAATACTGTGCTTGCTGGGCTGCTACACAAAGGACGTAAACCCCTCAGTGGAAACGGAGGAATATGTCTGAATTGCTTTACATGAAATGGCAACACGGTTGTGACTGTTGGAGGGATGGACTCTTGGGTGCGGGAGGTTGCAGTTTCTTTTCGTGCGTTGCTTTCTTCAGATTTATGGTACTGTCATTATGTCATACTGCAGAGTTGTTTTCTTTTGGGTTTATTTTCATTTTTTGAAAGGAATCGTTTCAAAGTCAGCACAGCCAAATGACATGTTTGGAAACATATGAGCTTGCAGTAGTGTCTTGGGAGTGTTGGTAGAGCTTGTGGTTGTTACTTTTGTTAAACTGTGCTTTTAGTCCTTGTAGATTTTTCTGTATCAAATTTCTTGAGTCTAGAACTGTTTTTAGTTTTCTGCTCCCTCAGGTGGTATGTATTTTTGAAATGAATATGCAGCAAAACACATTCTCCTTTCCTGGCATTCCGTTTCTGCCTAAGTACAAATTTCTCACCCTTCTGTTGTGCAGCTGATGTGACTCCAGGGTAAGGATCCCACTGCAGACACGTTCGCTTGTCGTCTGCCCGAAGCCTAAGTGCTGTAGCTGACGCTGCCTCAGCCCCACCGTGTTTTCCTGTTGAAGCTTAAACTCGGCTCTAAGCCTGTAGGCTTCGATGAATTTCCTACTTCAAAAATCTCTGGATTTTCACACTTCTCCATTTAGCTTCTGAAACTTTTCTATGTTCATTTTACAGACTTGTTCCCCAAACAAAAAAAAAAAAGCCAAAACATATGTATCTTATCACTGTGGAACTTTTCCTAAATTAAGATACCACAGAAGTGTGGTACCCATCCTGTTGGATAGGACCTCTGGAGATGGTCCGTTCTCAGTTGTTGCTCAAATATAGCACAGGGCCTCAACCTCAATCAAATTGCAGAGTTTAGAACTATTTAGTCATTTTAAATTTAGTCATAATGGTTGTACTCATGTTATCCATTGCTGTGAGGTTTAATTAGTTTTTACACAGTAGTTTTTTTCTCCTTTACTGAAAGATGAAACAACACTTGAGGGATAGTTAGTTTATTTGGGAAGCAAACCCATCAGTGACAAAAGGTTTCTCTGCTGAGTATCTAAACTTAGGGTGCTTTTGTTTCCGTGTAAATATTTTTGGGGGCTTCTGAGGTGACTTAGGATTTAAATTCTGTTTTTGAAAATGCTTTTATGGAAGCTATTGACATACAATGTCATCTATTTCATATTCTTTGACATAAACCTTTCCTTTGTTACGTTGTTTTTCTTTCTTCCTTTCCTCCTGTTTTATTCTGAACCTTTAAAACGATCCTGTGGGAAGTGAAGTTGCTTCTAATGAAACGTTTGTGTGTATAAAGAAATGGGGAACTCTAAGTGATGAAGTTCATGGCTTGCATACACAAAAGGGCTCTCTTCTTGCGGGGACACAGGTAGTAGACAGGAGTTTCACAGCTTGGCTGAATGGATTATTTCCTTGCGTAGCTGGGAGTAGTGCTCTTAATGGAAATGCTACAGGTTATTGTTGAAGTTGATCTTATTTTATTTTTTTTTATTGTAGCATTTTTTGTATTTTATTATTGGGTTAAGTTTATACAGCTTTATAAATGATCTCTAGTACAGGCTGCTTCAATGAATATTATCCAAGATTGACATTGCTAGCAGGAAGCAAGCATATTAAAGCATCTCGTAAGTGAGAATATGAAAATTGTTAGTATCAGATTAAGATAGTAGCTTTAAGGAAGGAAAGGGTATGCAGGCTTCCTCGCCAGAACGAAGGTGACAGTTTAGAGTGAGAAGCAGCTGTTGTTATCGGCTGAAATGATAAGTGAAATACCTGAACTCTTAACTGTTCCCATGACTATGCACAATTTAGTGAGCCTTGAAAATGGTCTTGTAGAGACGTACACAAGAGTTGGTTTGATACCAGATGCTGGAGAAATTCTTTGCACTGGTAAAAGCTAGTAGCAAATTAAGTGAAAAACGACTGAGTGTTGGTGAAAGCAAACAGGGGATGACTGCAGCACCAGAAGTTGGATAGACCAGTTGGAAGTCTTGGTTCCATTACTAGTAAGGTTAAAAATCTCATTAACTTAATTAAGGCTAGTATTCCATCTTCGGATTTGAAAGAAAGGGGAGCACTAATGGACAGTTAAATGAAGCAAGTTGTCACTCGTTGCACAAGCATCAGATTATTTCGCTTCCATAAGTGTTGATCAGTTTGATCAAAGACTTAATCAAAAAATATTTAGACAATTATTTCTTGACTCAAAAGTATCCTCTAGTGATAGGAAACAGAATCATTAAAGCATGTTTAGCTGTATTGTGTTAATTATGCAATGATAAATTATTCTACCTTTCTTCATTAACAGCATTTTAGCAGTAGGTAATAGCATTGTTTGTTCTTTTTGTGTAGTAAGAGAGTAATTGAGTTCTTTAGACAATTATTTTTAGCAAACGTTGTCTTTGGAAGTGACCAGTTTGCATTTGATCTTTAAATCCATGTTGTGAACTTGTTCAGCTAGACTAATTTCCAGTAATTATAGTAATTGGAAAGTCGGCATGTTGTATTGTGCTCGGAAGCCAGGATGACTTGACTCCTGTTTGTCTTTTTCTTTTTAATCTGCCTGCACGCAGGGATTGAGCTATGTAGCTAACAGTTGTCCCGCGAGCAGGAAAGGGAGGCTGGAGGTGGAGGGAGCCCAGCTCTGCTGTGGTCTCTGGAAACGCTTGGCCTCTCCCTGTGTCCCTGCTTTTTGCTGCAGAAAAGGTCTTTAATCTGCCCAGGCACCCCCAGAGCCTAATGAATACTTGGAAATTGCCTAGAGTTAAGAGGGAGAAGATGTTACATGGATGCCAGCCTCTACTTTATTATTTGGTCAGGTTTTGGGCTGGAGGAAAGCTGCTGCTTTTGGGAAAGGGATTGGAAAAAATCTCAAGAGGAGAAATGTGTGAAAAAACTTCCCAGAGGAATTTGTGTTCTGTTGCTTCTTTACTTCCTTCAGCCATTTTACAGTTTTAACTCTGTATTTCTAAGGATAAAAGTAGCTGTCATTTCATCCCCATCTCTGTAACTGGTAATGTTCTACTTGGTAATAGTTTGAGTGGCTTTATAAGCTTTTCTATAAAAAAATAAATAAATACATTTCTTGCTATTGTTAAATCTCTGTACTTTTTCTTGGTTTCTTTCATTTTTACAAACCCTGATCTTTCTGAGGCAATACAGCGCAATCCACTTTGAAAGGCCAGTGTAGCAGTGAGGAAGAAATTTGGCCTCTTTTAATGAGCATGTGTTTTTGAGGACTAGGTGTGGAAATAGGATGCATGCAATATCCTTATGAGTTTAAAATAACTTTTTAAGATTAAAGGTTTTATAATTATCCTGTGTTGACCAATGAATGTGCTAAATTAGTTTTGTGCAATGGAAGTTCTGAGGCTGATATTTTTCCTTCTGCCCAGAAATATAACAAATAGGTTTGAGAACCTATTTGTGTGCTGTTTCTCATACTTCTATCAAAAGGGAAAAAAAAAATTCAAATACTACTGAGTTTCTCTGGGGTAAAATGAGAATTGGGGATGGCTGCTCTGGGTGTTCCCTATCCTGTGTCAGACCTTGGACAGCAGCAAAGTAAGAGTCGACTTTATGGATATAGTAGGTAAAGATACAAATACATCTTTTGGCGCAGTGTTTGATTTGGCTGCTGTGTTAACAGTTTTGAGTGCTCTTAGTGTAGAAATGCCTTCAATACTTTTTTTTTAAATTAAAAATAAATAAAAAGCTTGGGTTTACCATGCAGTAAAGCATAATCCAGAATGCCTCCTAGCACTCTTTTATTACTGAAACTTGAATCATTCATCAAAATAGTTCTAAATTGGCTATTTAGGATATCATACGGCATCTATTTTTAAACATGACACATAGAAGTAAGCACTCTAAAATTAAAATTCGGAATCTGGAAAAAAATTAATATGATGAATCAGAAGGGAGATTTATCAGTGGGAAGCAAGTTACACTACTACACTGAGCAAACTGCTCGATTATACTTTGATTTTTGGATTAAAATCAAAACCCATGTAACTCATTAGTTTTATTTCAATGTAACAAAATGTTCTTACCAAACTAGTATTTCATTAAAAATTGCCTTTCATCCTTTTTGCCTTTTTTAAAAAGCAGAGGTGATCTTAATATTTTTTCCACTAATAATAAAATATAAGTAAAAACTCAGCAGTTATAAAAACCTTTTTATTTATTCACTGAAAACTTTTACTGTGTCAAAGCTGAATTAAAGAATTCTCTCATTTCAAAAATAGTTGTTGCATAAAATAATGAAAAGCATTTGAATCTCTAAATCACAAGCTTATTTCGAATTGTTGATGATGAAAAGAAGTACAGGCTTTTAAGAGACTTTTTTTCTAATGAACAGATTGGTACATGGTGTGCTACCTTTTTTTTTTTTTTCCTTTAAAAAAATAGGCTGTTTCTAATACAGTAGGCACGATTGTGGAGTTGTTATCTAGTTGTGCTCGGTTATTTGGGGCACAAAGTAAGTGTGAGTGCTTTGTTCTCTCCTGAACTTCCAAGTGATTACTGCATTCTGTCGGCTGTGAGTGGCAGGTCTAATGGCCACGTACGCTCTAAGAGTATAAGAGATCATTAGAAAATGCAAAAAACAAGCACATAGCTAAATAAGATCAGTGTAAGAATCAGCTGTATATTTAGAGCTTTCGCGTAGGCTTCACTCAACCATTACAATTTGTTCCGAGTTCTCCCTTCGTGCTTCCTGTTGATTTGGCACCGTGGGCACAGACATGGTCAAGTTTCTCGGTAGCTGCTCGGGAGCTCTGCTGCCGCCGCTGCGGCAGGACAGAAAACCTCTCGTGCCCTTGGAGCCTCCACGCTGGCCTCAGGGGTTAGCAGTCTTGGTGGCAGCCCGAGGCCTTGGTTTTCCGTGCCGCTGTGCGGCGCGAGGACGTGGCTGCTGCGCGCGCTCTCCGGCGCTGGCCTTGAGGGAGCAGCTCAAGGCTGTTGAGCCGCGTGCGT
This sequence comes from Crypturellus undulatus, assembly GCA_013389825.1. Lineage (NCBI taxonomy): Eukaryota > Metazoa > Chordata > Aves > Tinamiformes > Tinamidae > Crypturellus > Crypturellus undulatus. The sequence goes on along the minus strand of VWPW01019479.1, from coordinate 74,678 downwards.
GATGGAGGCCTGCGCGCCAGCCGCCCGAGCTGCCTGTCCAGAAATGGCTCTAGATGACCCATGTGGGGAAGGAGCAGCCCCGCTGGGACAACGTGCCTGTGCCTGGGCCACTCCAGCGGCCCTTGGACAAACCGTGGGTGCTGCGTTGGGAAAGGCAGGAAGGTGGGGCCTGCTCTGCGGTGATTCAGAGCTGTGATAGGTGAGAGGGGCAGCTCGAGTCAGTTGTTGGCAGCTGTAGCGCTACTCACAAGTGTAAACGGCTAAATATGAGCAATTTTATTTAAATCTTTTGAAACAAAAGCGAGCATTAAGTCTGTCACTATTTAGGTCAGTTACCCAAAATAAACCATTCACAGAGCGCCCTTGAGGCGGGCAAGGCAAAGTGTCAGGAATTTGAAATTCAAATCGAATCTCACTGTTATTCTCCATTAACCCAAGCTTTCCCATTTTACCTTGCTGGCAATATAGTACATATGGATCTTGCTATCTAAAAGGAAGGCTCTTCATGTGGAATTGAAAGTGTTTCAATTTCCGATTTAAAGTATAAGAAAAAAAAAGTCAAATTTTCTAGGAGTGTGTTATGACTTCATTCATCAGTGTGTTTTGAGCAACATATGGTGATAATGTTGTCTGAACTTGAGAAGTGTGGTTTGATGTTTTGGAATTACTTTTTTGTAGCTGCTTTGTTTGTAGAAATCCCCCAAGCAGAGAGGAAGGAGGATGAGAGAGGAATCTCTGAGTATTTTGTTGTGTTAAGGTAGAGCTGTTCAGTTTCAGAGGCTTGGGATTTGTCCTCCAGCAATCAAGGAACTGGAAAAAAATTAAAAGGACTGAAAAAAGAATCAAGAACAAGTTATTAAATGATTATGAAATGTGTTTCTTTCCCTAAGTTTCTCCTTAAGAAAGGTCAAAGTAAAGCTGTTGGGATATAATATTTATTGTGTTTCTGAATGTATTTCCTTCTGTTAACCTGTTGGATTAGTGGCAGTGATGATTGTGCAGAAGTCGGACATTATGTTCTGTGCAGACAGGTGAGTGGGAAGAATGTTTCATGGCTTTATCAATAATAGAGCATTCTCTTTAGCATTTCTTGCTATTTTTGTATTTCTAGGCAAATTCCACAGAACTCTTAAGAGAATATTTGTTGAGGAAACAATTTCTATAAGTCTTGTCTGTGTGAAAAGATATTTTAATAAGTTACTGTCATGGAAATACTCAGAAGCCTTATCTCAGTAAATCCTTCTTTTAACTATAGTAGCAAGGAGTTAAAGACTCTTTCATAAGCAACGGAAAGCAGATCAGGCCAAGTATGAAATCATGATAATGATAAGCAGAGATTGCCTTCATATGGAATAGGCTTTTTACATTAAACGTGAACCTGAAGAGATGTAGACAGGAATTGCCAGCTTCTGTTTAACACTGCCCTCTGTTCATCATCATCAGTTCTGGGCACTCCAGTACAAGAGGGATGTGGAGCTGCTGGAGAGAGTCCAGTGCAGGGCCACGAGGATGATCAGGGGCCTGGAACATCTGCCCTATGAGGAGAGGCTGAGGGAGCTGGGCTTGTTCAGCCTGGAGAAGAGAAGGCCGAGAGGGGACCTGATCAGTTTATATAATTACCTCAAGGGAAGGAGTGAGGAGGATGGGGCTGGCCTCTTTTCACTGGTGGTCACTGACAGAACCAGAGGAAATGGCCACAAACTGAAGCATAAAAAGTTTCATGGGAACGTAAGGAAGAACTTCTTGACAGTGAGGGTGACAGAGCACTGGAACAGGCTGCCCAGAGAGGTTGTGGAGTCTCCTTCTCTGGAGATCTTCAAGACCCGCTTGGATGCAGCCCTGTGCCACGTGCTCTAGGTGGCCCTGCGTGTGCAGGGGGGTTGAACTAGATGACCTCTAGAGGTCCCTTCCAACCTTAGGCATTCTGTGATTCTATGATCATCCGTGTTGTACATCTGACATATTAGTATCTAAATTTTATGAGACCTTTCTCAGCTGGGACCAAGATGAGACATTGGTTTTGTTCGTCAATGCATCACAGTTGTGTTCCACTTCCTGTTGTTTCAGAGCATGGTTTGTTTGGGACAATTTCATTTCCACCAACAAACTTGGTCATGAAGATTTCTCTGGGCTAGGATGGACCTGGAGCTAGGATGCAATGAGAGACCCGCACAGAAATACCAACTGAAAATAATCCGTACCCCAGTGCCAGAGTGTATTTCTTGCTTTCTACAGCATCTTTCACTTCTCTACTTATGCATGCTAACCATGCATATATTAAAGTATATATGCCACAGCACAGGGGTGCTAATTAAGTAGCCTACAAGAATCTCTCTTTCTGGTCCTGTGAGCAAGAAGATTTTTACACCATTTTGAAAAGCTGTAACTGCTGAGATGGGTAAACCGGTGATCTTGAGGGGCTATGGAGAACATAATGTCATGTGCTATTGCACTCGAGAGCAGCAAATGCCCCTCAGTGCTCTGCTGGAAATAGAGATCCACATGTCTTGTCTTCCAGGCTGGGTTGCAAGGACCTCTGGAGATACTTGCTCCAGCCTCCTGCTGGAAAAAGGACCTGAGATTAGGTTATTTAGAGCCAGACAGTTCCTCCATAAACCAGTTTCTGCTGTTCATGAAAGTATTGATAAAGTATAACTAATACTATTATAATGCATTAATACTGAGCAGGAGTGAAGGTCGCTATGCAACACTCCTGCATGTGTCGTTCCTAATTGCAAGCCCTCCTGCAGGAAAAAGGAACTAATTAAATCTCGCTTGAATCTGTTTCTCTTTGTGCTGTTACACGACAAGAGCAAATATTGTGCTGTCGGTCTCAGGTTGTTATCTGTTGTTATCTGCTCATTCAGTGATCAAAAGATAACAGGGGTTTTGTTGTATTCTTATTTTTAAACTCTTCAATAAGATGATAATTTAGATAAAACCTACTTCTTCTATGGAACTTGATTTTTATTTTTTCCCTCTCCGTATTCAGATCAATTATTTCAATACGGAAGGACCCACAGCCTGGCCCTTTCCTTGCCCTTTTATGTGTGCTGCCTTGCTCTCCATGGAGGGGCTACGGAAAGCAGAGCAAAAGAAGAAGTGATGGCAACACTGCTCACCTGTTGCTCCCCTCATGTGTTGGCAGGTGACGGTGACTCAGCCCAAGGGGAAGAGTGGCTGTTGGGCCAGCGCGCTGCCCGAGCCGCGAGGATGGACGTCAAGGACCGCAGGCACCGCTCGCTGACGCGGGGCCGCTGCGGGAAGGAGTGCCGCTACACCAGCTCCTCGCTGGACAGCGAGGACTGCCGCGTGCCCACGCAGAAGTCCTACAGCTCCAGTGAGACCCTCAAAGCCTACGACCACGACAGCAGGATGCACTACGGGAATCGCGTCTCTGACCTGGTGCACAGGGAGTCGGACGAGTTCCCCAGGCAAGGTACGCGTGGAGGCGGAGCGCTTCCCTCTCCTGGCCGTCGCCCCGGGCAGCCTCTGTGTGGCTCTGGTATGCTGATGGTGGAGGGAGTATTACTGAAACAAAGAGACTGGATGCCCTTTTACCATTATTTTAAGCCATCTTCCATAGAGAGATCCATTAGTATGTCCTTTTTTTTCCCCTTATTTTTAAGCTGAAATATTCTGGTTTTGATGCTCTTAGAATTTATTGTTAGGAAATGGTGCAAACCAGAATCCTCTCTTTAAAACATTTCAAAAGCACGTGGTCTTACTCGTCATGTATCTTGGTGATCGCAGATATGCTGATTTAATATTAGTGGGTTCTTTTAGGTTTGTTTTAGAAATAATAATGGCTTTTTCAGTGTAGCTTGTCTTTCTTAGCTGGAGTGCCTCTATTGGGAGGACGCGTTAAACACTGTTATGGTAAAACACAATATGGTAAATGTCCAATCATCACTAATCAGCTGCCCTGCAATTACTTTCCTGTTCCTAACTGTTCTGTAATTGAAATACAGGGATGGGAATGCTGTTTTCTCTGGCTTCATTTTGTCACTGCTTGAAGTAGTGCTTACTGCTCACACTTGCAGCTTGTGCTTTATCTCATAAAAAGTGGAAGCAGGAAGCCCATCTAATTACTTTTATAATTGGCTATAATATGTTATCACACCACTGAGCTCCCACAACTTGTACTTGAACTAACTTGCTTCTGTTAACCTGTAAGCAAGACTTACAAAATGTTGTGTGCTTTAAATACCCGTTAGATCCAAAGAATGAATGATTTAAATGTTTTCAGTTGAAAATGCATCTTTTCTACCTGTGGTTTTGCGTTTGCACTGTGTGCACACACACACACGGGCTTTTTTTACACTCATTTGTTCTGAGAGATCCTAGGTTTGTATGGTGAAAACATTGGTGAACACCATTTGCTACAATGAACAGTGTCTTAAGCCTCTAGTTACCTTGGCCGAATTAAAATTTACTTGATTAAATTGTCACTCGGTCAACAATTAGATGTGGTGACTTTGAAAATAAATTATTAGGGTTACTTATGCTTGGAAATGAGTTTTGGTTTGTATAAATTGAGATTTAATGGGATATAGGTGGGTTTTGAGACATAAATGTGTAGCCCACCTGTGCCCATCTCACCGGAAGGTAAATTACCTAGCGTGGTCTCATTGCTACAATTCTGCTCGGTCCTGTATCTGCCTGTTACTGGCACGTGACTGTTTCCTAGCGCGCGCCTCCCGTGTTGCGACAGCGCTGTATCCTGTGACCGGGGCGATCTAGGACGCTATCACTCTCCTCTGTGGAGTTTATGCCACAAGCTTGCTAAGAAGTGTAATGTGAAGTTACTTTTTCTACTTTATATCACTGATAATATCATACAATCTGCTGAAAGCACTCAGCCAGCAGTCAGTGTCTGTCCTCACCTTTAAGCCAAAATACCTTTTAATTAGCATCGATAATTAATCCCATGCCTAATCCCTTGGTTCTCGTGCATTCATCTACTGATGTTTTCAAGCGTTTGCTGTGTGCATTACCTGCCAGACACCTGCTTCTCCTCTCCGAGGCCGTCTCCATGCTTGCGGGGCTGCCTGTGCTTACGCGCGTTCACCTGGAGGGGACCTGTCGTGCAGAGCTTCGGCCCCAACTGCCGCCGTTTCCTTCGGGTTTGCTCAGCCCTTGTGTTCAGGAGGCATCTTAATATTTCTGTAATGGCTACTTCTGCTCAGATACATCATTGGGGTGTCTTGGTCGTTCCGCGGGGTTTTGCGAGGGTCATCCTTTCCCTTGATTATACCTCCTCCTCCTCCTCCTCTTCCCGCTCTCGGCGCTTCAGTCCTCATGGTGAAGGGCAGCGCAAACTGCTGGTCACTCAGCTGCCCGGGTCCCGAGGTGGTTCTGCCAGTCTGGGTTTGCTAGCTCTAGATGAATTCAGTTTATTCGGAGAACCCAAGTAAGAATTATTTTATTTTAATTTTAGAATAATCCAAATAGGACCTCTTAATTTTCATGCTTTAGTTAGTTAAAGTAAATGTAGTTTAACATGTGGAGCATGTTACCGCTGACTGTATTCAATTTATATGGATAAAACAGGGTGGTTCTTAAAGTAGTTGAGTACTATTCATTATGTTTTCTTATGCATGCACTTTCCAGCTGCAGACATCTAGGAATTTATACATGTAAATTAATTCTACATTTGAGTGGGTGTTTTGATGGGATTAAATTCTGTAGGAAATAAACATCCTTAAAATAAATAGTCTGTAGAGTATGATTTTTATTCTTCTGCTGCAGAAAGTATTCAACTTGTTTTTTTTTTAAAGCCGTCTTAGATATTTTCCCAAATATTTCATCTTTACTGCAAAGAAAGTTGTATGTAATTGATTGTTGAAAAATAACCATGTTTAATTAAGCAGGTACTGAGGCTGCACAAAGCAGTTGTTTTAAGATGCTGTCTGATCATACAGTCTTTAGATTTGAAAGCCTGTTAAGCAGAAGACCAAGTTGTACCACTTGAATTTTTATTTGCAAAGACTCCCCAGTAAGCCCTGAGTACTTAAAATCCCCAGAGCTCAACTATAGAACAGGTCTTTTAGCTCAGGTTTGGTGTGTTGTCCTGTTTTGGTGCTCCTTCCCTTTCATGAGGAGGAGACAGGTCTTTGACGCAGAAAGGCCTTACTGAGCTAGTGGGGGTTTAATAGGAAGATGGAATCCTGACGGACACTAGGTATGAATGTGCGACGGCAAAGACTGACCTTGCCTTAGCCATCAGCTGCATGTTTTAGAATAAGGCTTTGGTGGTAATCCTTGGCACATCTGCCTACCAAAGGAAGTCTGTCCAAGAGAACAACCAGTGCTTTATTTGGGAGGTTTGGTATGAAGGGTTGAACAAAAAAATGACTTTGAATATATGAAGAAGCTTCATTTGGCACGGCTTGTGCCAAGCGTTTCCCACCATAAATTAATCTCCATTTTTTTCCAAGTACTAAGATGCTCCTATTCATGTATGTATTTTTTTCAGACCCCAATACTAGCTTTTTAAGGATTAGTTCAGTATATGTGAATATAGTTTGGAAATAGTGCATGGACTTGAAAATATCAGGTCTAGTTTTACTGTATAAATCCCATTTTCTGATGATTTTTGAAACAAGTTTGCAGATTCTTAGATTTTAAAATTCCAGGCCCAGTGTACATTCAAGGTAATAATTTGTGTAAGAGGTGCCTTAATAGAGATGGAAGTATATTTTTAGGTCAGTATCTAGACTTGAATATCTTTATTATTCAATCAATTTGAAAAAAATCAGTCCTTCAATTGATGTGAGAGAGGATTCTGACATTACAGGCTGTCATAAAAGGTGAGGAGTCTCTTCTGAATGTTGCATTCTAAGATGAATAGAAACTTTTGGACTCTCTGCTGAGATATGTCAAAAGTTTGACAATAGTTCTGACACCTCTGAATATTTGGAATATCTTACAACCTTCTGGTAATGTGTGAATTTCTTTATATGCCATGTACTCTTCTGCCAAAGAGATCAAATCAGATTTGATTTTTTTTTTTAAGGAGGAGAAAAAAGGGAGGAAAAAAGCCCTTCCTCTTGACTTGATTTGCTGACATAGCATGGTGAAGGTAGGTCTCCTTGGAAGAAAAAAAATCATTATTTTGGAAAACTGTTCTTTTAAAGAACTTGCTTTCAAATAGCATCTCTTTTCTTGTATACTCTGTAACCAAACTATATTTAAAAAACCTGCATTGACTTGTTAGAGTTAGAAGTGGATTGCAGACAGGGCTGGCTGCAAATGTGTTTGTTCCACAGCCCCTCACTTGGCATTTGTAGCTCTCAGGTTTCGTCTTTCTGCTTGAGCCAAACTCCAGGCTTCAGCCAACACAAAATTTATAACTCAATAGTTGGACAGAATGGGCTGCTTTCTCATTCGCAGGTCAGATCTAGTTTAGCAGTAAATCTCTGCTGTGAAGGATTAAAACAAATGGAGAATGTGTTTGAAGTTATTAAAAATGAGAGAAAAAAAAAAAGAGCTGTATTTATCTAGGCGCCACAGTCTGCTTTGTGTGTTGCCCAGCATCTCCTCTTGCACAGCAGTATAATTGCAGTGAAGAGCAACAGCCTCAGCCTACGGCTCAAATTCTGGAGGTTTGGTTTGTTTACATGCTTAAGAACATGGGCTTTTGCAGCCTGTTAGACACTATAAGTAAATTGACCTAGAATTAGAGAGAACGGAGCGGGGTGGGAAGCACATGGTGACAATGCTTAAAATAAGTTTGTGCCGCAAATATGTTCATTATCTTTGTTAATACCAAAGAGAAAATTGTGCATTTGGAATGGGATCCTCAGAGAGGACCACTGGGGAGCGTAATATGCTCATTCTTCTTTCACTTGATGTGTTACTACGGTTTCCTATGCATCGTTTCTGGAGTATTGCACCCTGCCTCTCGGTTCTCTATCTGTTGAAACCCTGTGAGGGAAAAGGGGAGGGCAGGGCTGGCAAGAGAGGGGAGCAGGACAGTGCGACAAATCCCATCCCAAATATGGGATACAGACATCCCCATGTTATTGAGGGAGGAGGCATGTGATGAAACAAATTTCATCTTTTTGCAAAGGCCATCACATATCTAGATTGACCTCCTGTCCAGTAGACCATTAATTTTAATGGAATTATCAGCCCTAAAATCTTTATTTGAAAGAAGCATATTATAGAGCCTTAAATTCTCGTCTTTAGAGTCTCTTTCTGGTGACAGTGTGTTGCTGGTGAGCTACTCCTGGTTCAAGGCTCCTCATTTCTTTTCAAGTCTACATAACTGAGTAGGCAAAATACCATGCAAATATTTTTATATAATGCTATTTTTTTGTACAAGTGCTTAGCTGGAAGTGTCTTGCAGTGAGTACTGCAGTGCATATCTGTGAATGTAGACCATATTGGAAACAGAGATTTACTGTCCCAAAGTGTAATGCTTACTCAGCCATCTGATGAGATTTGAGCACTAAACAGTTTGAGAGGGATGCATAAAGCTGTTTTATTACAAGATGCTGTTATGAATTGTAGCAGCTTTCCTTATGGTATACTGCTGTTGCCAAACAAGTTACATGAGTATAAGCAGTTTTATTTGCAATTTCTTGCTTACATTTCCTTAGAATATTTGGGTTATAGCTGTTTCTGATTCCTACTCATCCTCTAGTGGCAATCCCTACATCCTGTTTAATTCAGAATCAAAAGACATCTTTTAAAAGTATTTGGAGAAAGCCTCTTTGAGGCATGCTGTTTATAATATATGATACAGAGTGGGCCTCAGATATTGGTATGTCAGTGTGATAAAATGGTTATGGGAAAAGGCAAAAATACAGCTCTGCTTCTTCTTAATGCAGTGAAAAAGGAAAGAGAGATTTTTCCTTTTTAGGTGAATTTGAACAAGTCCAGAAAAGGAGAATGGAATTACCTGCTGATGGAAAAGTTAGGGAAACTTTTGGTAGTTACAAACTTGTATTTTGAGGGCTGTTTTCTAAGTTTGGTGGCAGTGGATGCTGCAATTTGACACTTGAAAGTATTCCTGCATGAAGTAATCCTAAAATCCTCGCCCCTCTGTGTGTGTAGCTGTGGTCTTCACCGGGGCGCGCTGGGCTTGGTCGGCAGGCCCATTCGCCTGATGCCAGCGAGCGCTTCCTCCTGGGTCGCGGCACCTGCACAAAGTGGGTTGCAGGGCAAGAGCAGGGGCAGCATCATGCAGAGCCGCCTCTCCCGTGCGGGAGTCCAGGGTAATTTGGGATGTCCAGACCAGGTCGTTTGTAGGTGATGATGGTCTGAGGAGCTGCTTAGGCTCAGGGAAGGTGTTGGGAGGTGGTGGTGGTGCCGGCCCTGCTTTGCTCGGGGGGTGTGTTACCCAGGCTGTGTTCTGGTGTCAAACGCCAAGAAAAATTTCACGGTAAGAAAATTTAAACAAATGTCCACCATGAGGATAAACTTTCTTTTCTTTTCTTTTTTCTTTTCTTTTTTTTTTTCCCTCCTCCTCTTCTTCCCCTCCACCCCCAGCAGTATTGCCTATGAAAAAAGGCAAAATATAATTGTATGATTTTTTTATGTCGAAACCAACTGGCTGTGCACTGCCTGCTTGCTAAAGATGTTTTCATCAGGTTTGCAAGAATTAGTGCTCGCTTAAACAATTTCTCTGTTCGGGACCGTTTTCTCAAATGCATTAATTGCCTAAAAATGTTTTTTTTACAGCAATTGCATAAAATTGCAGATGGCCCATTCTGTGGTTCTGTCTTTCAGGGAATACTAGCTTTTATGAATTACTAGTTAAATATTTTATAATGCATTCTAAATACAGCAGGTTAAGCTGAAGTATTAAGCACTATTAATTTTTCAAATAAGGTTTTGCAGTTACAACAGAGAAAATGAAAAATAAATTAGAAACCTTATAAATAACTTCTGTTTCAAAGCAATGTCTAATTGTCCATTGGAGTTTCGCAGTCCCTGAACTTGACCTTTAAATGGTATTTCAAACAGAGCTGAAAAGATGCTTAATTCTGAGGGAAAGTTACTATTTTTCATTGCAAATTATTCCCAACATTCAAAATATTTATTGCAGATGTAATCTGGATATTGTTTACACTTCAATAATCTTACCAGTGTGTGTGTGTGTGTGTGGTGTTTTTATTTTCTGTTTTGAGGGATTTTTACTGGTAATATTGGTCAGATGGCGTTTTGCTTGTGTTTTAGTTTCTCAGAAGTCTTCTGGAGTTAGTGCAGGCGTATTCTGGCACTATGTTCAAAATAATATGAGTGTGTGCAAAATGTTGTGTACATATCAGCAACTAAATATATGCTCTCCTAATAGTTTTGCTTCTAAATTCTTATAAATACAAAAATACAAGGTTGCACACTTGGAGCACTGAGCTCCTAAAGTAGATTATTAATAAAATTAGGGGTGATGTATCACAATTGTAATGCTCCATCTTCCCAAGTTAATGAAGAGTTACAATTCTTGTAATGAAAAATTAAAATAAGGTTCAAGTTATTTGTTATAATGCTTACAGATCTAGCAGCTTTCTAATTAATAGAAAATGCATTAAACTGAATTAAATCTTGAAATTTGAGGAATTTAGCAATACGGGGTGTACCGGTAATAAGGGACTAAATGTCTATACTTGCATTTGGGAGTGTTGTGAAGAGGAACCATAACGCAGCACAGAGAAATCAGATGTTATTTGCTCTCTGAAATCATTGTGTGCACAACAGATCGTGTGTTTGGACATCGTCAGTACCAGAGTTACGTGTTTCTCCCTTGTAGACTCATTGCAGCCATCTCTCCTCTATGCTTACCCATTTCTCTTCCATTCCTTAAGTAAATAAAAGAACTTTAGGGCTTATTTTTGCTATTGCCAAGCAGTCCCAAAGCTGTTTTTTCTGCATGTTGGCCCTTCTGCTGCAGCAAAATCTCACAGATCAGGGGGTGGTTCAGTGTTATGATGCTCTTGGAAATATCTGCTTCCACAACTATTTGCCTTGTGTGGTGTGGGTTTTGCTTGGGTTTTGAGTTGACCCTGAAATAAATCTTTCAAGAGGCCCTTCTGCTTCCCCAGCAGCCCTTGGCTTTCGGGAAGTGCCTTTCCCATCTCCGCGCTGTCCTGAGCGGCCGGGTGGGATACGCTGCGGGCTGGGACCTCCTGGCTGGTCCCCCGACGCTTAAGCAGCGGGGCCATGGGGCAGACTCCTGCACACGCAGGGAGCCTTTGAGAGCTCAGCAGCATAAAACCTGTCCTCTGCTCTGCTGGAAGGATTTCTTTATTTTGGGTAATCCAGAATGACTGTAATTGAGAGGATATTTGGAATAAGTAGTTTTTGTGGTTCCCGAATATGTCAGCTTGGCTTTAGTGTACTCTAACTCTCTTAAACTGTTACTGCCTCACAGACTCCTCTGTCTTAAAACCCATTAAAATCATCATCTTCCCTCATATTTTGGACAGTGGAACAACTTTATGTCCAAGTGCATCCATCCCACAGAGGGCTATTTTATCTGGTTGTCTTTTTGTAGGCAGTCATGACACTCAGCAGAGCAGTCTAGGTTAACAAAATCCCTGTATTGTTTTAGAGTGGATTTTCTGTCCATTTGTGTGCTTCCTAATTTCTGCAGCTTGTAAAAATGTAATGAGGTTGACATTATCTGATTTTTCTCCAGTATCTCCTTTATTGCTCAGGATCTTAATATCTAGTTTAGGAAATGTCTAAAAAAATCTCTCAATACGGTAGCCTCTTACCTTACAGCTGTGACATTTATAAAAAGGGAATTTCGGAATTTCAAAATGCAGCGGTCATTGGTAGCACAGAATGACTGTCAGATTGGCTGGCTGTGCAGAGAAGGAACTTGCAATTAACAGAATGACTTGGTAGATCAAGGAAATGTGAAATTAAGAAGCCATTTTTACAGCTGTAAAATAGTTGTAACATTGTTTAATAGGATTGATTTAATTACTGAATCTGCAGTGTCATTTTACTCAACTGTTCTGCTCTGGAATAGTGGAGTGTGAGAGAAGACATTTAGTTTAGGTTCAGATTTGCTTCCCTGACAGTGAAGATTTTTTTTCTAATACTAAGTGATTTTGAAGGATGTAAAAATATTTTGATTACCCACCATTATTATTTTTGTATTCTTATTTTTTGAAATTTATTGGGAGACATGAAGTTGGTAGTCTCTCTCCCTTTTTCTTTCTCTCTCTCTCTCTCTCTTTTATAAATTTGAATGCTTATATCTTCTGGATGATACAGAAATTATGGTAGTTTCTGTATTTTTTAGGTTTGGGGAAAACCCATGTACTTGTATTCTCAACAGGAGCGTGTGTTAAATGGCTCAAATTGAGAGAGCTCTGCATTCGATCCCCCTCATGAGAGGCAGTATCGTGTTCTGCAATAGATAGTACACTCGCATATTAACAGATATTGCTAGCAACATGCATAGTACATTGTTACAAATCAAAGAGATGAGGTGCCTGACCGTGTTTTTGGTAATATTTTTCAAAATTGGGGTTAAAACTTGTCTCTAGAGGTTGTATGACCATTTGGTAAGGAAGCAGATGTTTGATTGGCAATATCAGCGAATTTTATACATGCAATCTTTAGAGTTTATTTTATGCTTTTAAATATACATAAGTGTATGTGTGTATACATATCTACAGAGAGACTGTGCCCAGGATGTTGAAAGCATACAATAAATCCAAGAGTATAATTTAGTTGGAACTCTGCTTACACAATACACCTGAAAAAAGAACCAAGTGGTTCGAATTGTGCTCATCTCCTTCGTACGTAATGAAATGTTTAAATAAATAACTCGTTCATTGTTTGCTCATGTAAGAGAAATTCTCCCCCATAGAGATCACATCTCTAAAAGGCCTTTATCGCTTCAGCTTTCAAAACAGAAGGCAAGTTGAGCTAAATCTCTGCACAAACTTTACCTTCTTACAGTCATTTTATTAAAAGGCAGTTTTCTGTTGACAGTAGCTCCATGAAACCCATGTTCTGCTTGAATTCTGCATATGATCCGTGCAGCCACCTAAAAGGAGAAACTAAGGAGGTCTGCAAGGAGGCTGAGCAGCTGGAGTAACAAGTAAACCCTCCTGCACAGCAGGGCAATATTTGTATCCGTATGGTTTAACTTGCTCGCTTTCCACTTGAAGCATCCTTAGGCGGCCTGTCTTAAAGTTCTGATGACTCTGAGCTGTAAATTAGCACACGGCGTAATCTGAAATGCAGATGAGGGGGGAGAGGGCACTTGTGCGAAGTGGCTCCTTACTGTCAAGGACTCTGTTATGCTTCAGGTTTTATATTTCTGCTGAAACCTGCAGGTATTTTTGGATATGCAGGTGGTTGAGTGTGTCTGCAGAGTTTTTAGCTTTTTTTTTCCTTCTCTCTCTCAAGGAATTCTTTGCAGGAATCTTTAGATTTGTGGCAAGATATTTTGAATGCCTTTGAATTTGTGTTTTCTCCATTTTTTGCCCCACATTCACCAACCAATTAAAGGATTTTCTTGTGTTGCTTGTCTTCTCTTAAGGACATATAAGTTGTGTGGAATGGTGTGGGAAATAAAGGCTTAGGAAATGCCAGGAAGAACTTGCACCTGAGGCTAAGGCAGTATCTTCAGTGTTGAAAAGGCAAGGTAAATGTTGAGATAGGGGAATCAGTAAGATAGATAGTTGCCAAGATAAAGAGAAACCATAAAAGTGCTGAAAGGGGAATAAGTAGGAAGGGTATCGGTGTGAACTTGAGGATGCTGAGTCTGGCCAGCAGAACCAAGAAGGGAAAGTATTAGCAGAATTTGTGTTCCTCTTATCTGGAAAGCCTTATCAGCAGGGGAGGTAAGGCCATCCCCGAAAGAGAGATTTGGAAATACAGCTGAGTACAGAATAACCTGGGAAGAGGTAAAAATGATAAAGATGGTGTAAGATAGTATCAGGTGACCTTGCTGTGTACAGTTTGGGAGAGGCGGCTGGTGGTAGTGGTAGAGGCTCGGGTAGAGGGTCCTTGGCTACCTAGTAGATCTGCTATATAAATATAGTATATATCTATATGTTTCTGTTTGTATGTATTGGGGGTTTTTTTGCATTCATTTGAAAAACAAACAAACAGTGCAAATGGCCTTCCAAAAAGCCTGAAAAACTTTTCATCTGGTTCAGAACCTTTTTAGAAACTTGTGAGACTTCAGTGGTATTGGCTAAGCAGTAACTGAATTACAGCTATAAATAGTCTCTCAGCTCTGAGGAGGGAAAAAACTCTCACATGTATATTCCCCTATAGTAGTTATATAATATTTCAAACCTACAGACTGGCTAAAGGCAAAAGCAATCGTGTAGTGGGGACTTGCTCAGAAGTGCAGTGGAAGCCAAGTCCCCGTCTGCTCAGGATACCCAGTGCCCGGGGTTGCACCTTTTCGCAACGCGGTTCGTACAGTGGTTCCTTTGCAGCTGGGAGGCTTTACCTGTGGACACGAGCAAGCCCTTTCCAAAGGGATCGCAGAAATGAGAAGCAAACACAGGGCAGCACCGTGCACGCAGCCTGGCGCCACAGCACGTGCAACCTCCCCACGTCAGCGTGGGGCCTCGGCGGCCCTTGGCACAGAGCACGGCCAGACCGTGGCTGTTGGGGTCTCCAAGGCACTTCTGTTAGGGAAAAGCTTCCCTTGATAATGACAAATTAATTAGATCATTTAGTAGGGACGTAGGAGGAATGCACAGGAGATGAGCAGAATCAAGCGTTTGACTAGCACTGTGTGTTTCCCAGATTTTGTCAACAAATAGCACATTAATAGTACAGAAAACATAGGAATTAGACAAAATGTCAAAATATTATAAAATCCATGTGTTAATTTCACCTCTCAGGTCACTTAATGCTTATTTTCTAGGCTAGATATAGCTAATAAAGACAGGCTAGCAAGTGGCCCAGTGAAATGCCAGTAGATGGACGTGGTTTGGATTTCGAGGCTGAGCTGCCCAAGCTTCTGGCCAGGGCAGTGTAGACAAGAAGCCCCATTCCTGATGGCAGCAGCAGCCGGAGGGTGCAGCACCTTGTGCCAGTGGCCCCAGAGGGCAGAGATCAAGTATATATAGAAAGTATCTGTGGATTTACATTGGAAATGGGGAGTTCAGCAGTGGCTGAAACAGGCAGAAGAACGCCGGCAGGGCAGGAGGATTGTGTTGCTTTGGTTTTCATTATTAGTAATTAATATGTACATGAGATCTGATTTCACTCTAAGAGGCATCCATTATAATATTTACAGCTTGGATTACAAAACTGCAAAGTTTTACTTAAAATGACTGGCAGGGTGGGCGCCAACATTATTTTTGATGTACTGGGACAAGTGATTGGTTTTACTCCTCTGTGCCCTGCGGCTGCCTATGAAGTTGCTGCCCGTGTGCGAAGGGACGTGTTGGGTTAGGGGGCTGTGCCTGCTGCACATACCAGTATCGGCTGTTCCTGTGGGTTTACCAACACTTAGGATGTGTCGTTACTGGGATTTGCTTTTGAAAGGGGAGTTTTAGATGGCATTTTTCTCTAAATTAATGCTGTTAAGTGCTAAGAGTAATTTTTTTCAACTGCAGTTCCTTAGATTGCTGTATGTAGAAGCACCAAAATGCATTCATATCACACTTTTATTTATATAATCATATTTACTATTTATTTTGTATTGACATCATTTTTACCTTTGGGAAATAAATACAATACTTTTGACAATGAGAATTTACTTATTTAGGATATAGAACTTAGTTTCAGAGCTTTTTGATTAGAAAGGAAGAAAAACAAACTGATTAGGTGAACCATGAAATTATTCGTTACCCATTTTATTAACAAGTAGCTGATCCAGGGCACTTTAAGGTGTAATTCTTTCTTCTTTTTAACAAGCCTCTGAATGCTAATGAACTTGTCTTGATATGGATGTTAATTTGTTGTGAAAGGTGGTACATGAGGAGAGTTACACAAGATTTAAAGTCAAAAAAGAAAGGCCTTAATGCATTTGCTTCATCTTTTATATAGCTGAAAAAGATATAAATTGGGAGATGGCAAAGACTGAGTTGTGTACTTAAGAGTGAAAAATGTATACATGTTAAACACATGACAGTTTTTTTTTTCTCAAAGAGAACAAAAACATAGATTATATATGTCATCCTGATGTACTGAATTCTATTTAAATAATTATGAGATGTTTGGATTTTTAATTTTTTTTTTGTGTAACTCTAGCTGTCCTATTATACCATTGGGATAAATTATGTTGGTTTCATTCCCATTTTCCAGAGCAAGTGCACGAAAGGAAGATTAAGTGAGTTGCTTAGAGGCATGAATAACATTGTGAGCAGAAAAATGGGAAAAAAGATATTTTTGCACTTAGATTAGTAATCCATTTTTATTTATATTAGCTAATATTTGTGCTGTTGCTTTTTTAGCTGGCTGATGTGCTGTCCATGTAGCATGCTTTCTTAACTAATGGAAAATTATTTTGATTCTGAGCAAACTTTAGCCATTAGAGAAACTTCAAGCCATCCATCACGAGGTGGAATTTCACTTTCGTTTATTCCATGTGTCTCGCCTTCATCTAATTTTCTAGTGTTGTTAGCAAGTACATATTGCCTTTATCCATCACAGAAATGTAATAATCATTTAGAAAAATAAAGCTTGGAGTGCTTTGTTTGTTGTTACAAAATAGAATTTAAAAATACGAAGGTGAAGTCAAAGACTTGCTTTTACTGGGTTTTATTAACACAGAATTACTCATGTTCAAGCAGTTTGACAGCTTTATTAATATAATTTATTTAATAAAGGAATTTGACATTATGGGGTTGGGGCAGATGGAGCAGTAGTCAGAGATGGGAACGGTAGGCTTGAAGAGATGCGGCCAGGGAGGTTGAGTGGAGCTTCTCTCCACCTGGAGTTCAGGCAGTGGAGCAGTAAAATTATAGGAAAGGAAGATTACAGCAGAATGGAAGAGGAAAAAACTCTCCACAGCAGCAAGAGGCCCTTCCTCATCTGTGTCCCGCAGTGCAGGAGGCCCTGGTGCCAAGCAGATTCCTGCTGGGCACTGGCCCCGAGCTGGGTGCGGGCCCCCTGCTAGGGCTGGGGAGAAGAAATAGCGTTCACGTGGTGGGGACGCAGCCCCTGCACCTTTGTCAAGAAATTCGGTGTGTGGAAGCCCTAGCCACAAGCATCTACCGCAACTTCTTGTCTAAATCTGAAGGCCTTGGGTTATTCTAGTAAATGAATGTTCTCATGGTTGGAATGCACAAGAAAAAAATGTACCCATGAATGAAAAGCTTTTTAATTTTACATATTTAGTGTTCATCCAAAAAAGAAAATACCCTAGGACTTATGGTTTGTTAAGATTATTCCATCCTTCTGACCCATGCGTTTTTTGTATTATAGTTCATTTAAAACCTGAGACAAGTTTGTTGTGTAATCTGAAATTCAGGGAGCACCATTCTGCCAAAAATGAATATCTCTTCTGGGGCATTACCCAGCAGCATTGCTCTTGTTTTAAAGCAGCGGCAACCCAGGGAGTTTGAGTTCTAGTTGTACTTTGGCAAAAATAATCCTGCCAAGTTTTCAGGCAAGCTCATTTAAGAGCTGTTTTCCTGTCTCTGACATGGCGAGTGAAGGTATGAGCCTCTCCCACAGCTCATCTTGCTGCGATGCTGCCTTAGAATTGCAAAGCAGGATCTAACTTAAATGGAGCGGTACTAAATTTCCATGCAGGGCCCGTGTGTGTGGCTGGCCAACTGCCTCCGTCCGTGGAGAACAGGAGTGGCTCTGCCTGCCCACTGCTAACGAGACGGCAGGAAGATCGGAGTTCCCCCAGGTAACTGTAAAATGCCGAATAAAGTGTTTAGAATTCATGGAATTTGAGAGGGGGAAAAAAATGTATGCAAAGTAGTATTTTAAATTGCAGGTGATTTTAAATGTGCATGGTTAAACAAAATGATCCCATTCTTACATAATCACAGTAACTTAAAAATCTGTTCATTGAAGTCAAAATGTTTTATATGGAGACAATGCTTGTAATTGTGTGTGCATCTGGGAGAATTAACCTGGAGGCAGAGCAAAATGAAGACCTGAAGAAAAAGCGATCATAATAGTGTGCAAAAATAGTAGTTAAGTGTCATTCCTTGGCTTTGTGTATGCCCTTGCTCACAACTTCCATGACTTTATTTCAGCCCCATTAATTGATTTTTTTGGAAGTCACCACACTGAAATTTATTTTTAAAAATAGAAGATCGTATGGATATATTTCCTAGGTTAACTAGTCTACTTGAAACATCCATCTTAATTCTGTGTTTATGTAGCTAAATGCTTATTCAAGCACATCTAAGTAGACCGGCCGTGTTGAACGCGTTCGGCTTTGTGCAGACCTGGCCAACCGACACCTTAGTTGAAGGCAGCAAGGTGACATAGTCCTCGCAAGAAGGTGAAATGCCTCTTGCTGTATCAAAGCCAGGGCTGTAAAGGATCCTGTCCAGAGATCAGGCAATAGCAGAGAAGGGGAAGGGTGAATATTTTGTTCAGAAGCTTTCAAATATTAATGAGGCATCTCCTGAACCAAAATGAACGGTGTGAGCGGGCGCTTTCTCTGAAGAGGAAGTGATCTTGCAGCGGCACTGCACTCTCAAGAACAAGCGATCTGACCTATTTTGTTAGGTATTTGATGATAATTTTTTTTCTGTTCATAACAGACTTAGCAAAAAAACAAAAAACCTAAACCAGAGCCCTCTGTCCTGCCCTTTACACTGTAATTTGCCTTTAGTTTCTGTTCTAGTCTGGAAAAAAAGCTTGTTATCGTGTCCTTTTGGAGGTGCCGTTAACACATTCAGGTCCTGGGGTCACTCTCTTTTCCATCGGTGGTCGTGGTGCAGAGGGAAGCGGGGAGGCAGCTCTGTCCCCTCCTGCCCTGCAGGATCTCGCGTGTTGAGCGCACGTGCTGCAGCTCCTCGGCGCAGCTGCCCCTCGTGGCCCAACGGGAGTTCTGTCTACATCCACGACAGGCCAGGAGTCCGGAATTCCTCAGTCTTCAGTTGTTTCTGTGCTGAAGCTGTTTTTGATTTGTGCTTGCGGTTTTCTGATGGACNAGTCTTCAGTTGTTTCTGTGCTGAAGCTTGCGGTTTTCTGATGGATCATTTCAGTCCTCATGTTGAATATGATCTCGCTGTTCCCAAAACAACTATTTGCACAGTATTCTGCACCAAGATTTACAAAACCCTGTGTGTAACACATGCAGGCAGTTAGGAAGTCTGTGATTGATTTTAATCCTCAGAGAGGAGTGAAACATTGCGCGGGGCTGGGTGAAGCGGAGACGGTGGCAGGGAGCTGGGCCATGCGTGTGCAGCTCGCCCTGCAGCTCCCTGCGGAGCAGACACTGCTGTGAGGGAACTGGGCGGTTCAGCTGTGGGATTCGAATCAGATAGAAATTTCTTTTCATAATTCACACAGTCCATAAACTCCTATGAAGTTGTCCAGTCCTTTTTCATATATGCTGGTGCTTAGAGCCTTACTAGCCTAGGAAAATGTTTGGGGATATGTAGGCTGTCTCCAACCGAGTGATGTCAGACAGGAGGATTTTGTCTTCCTGCTTATTCATCGGCGTTTTCCTTTTTCTGGCGGCCAGATCAGTTAGCGCGTCGGTGCAGACTGGGCTCCTGCGGCTCGCGCGCCGTGCGGCTGCTTGATAAGCAGGGCGGGCTGGGAACGCGGTTCGGGAGCCGTGAGCAGCCAGGGCAGGAAGAACTAATGCAGCAAGAGGTCTCTGTAGGTACACGGAAAATGAATGGGTTCTCTGAGAAATAACCCAGTTCTGGCGAACAATCTCCCGTAAGAAATCACAATTTAAGAAGGATGGGTTTTGACTCTTTCAAAACAGGCCTTGTGCAGTCTTTGGTTCTGCTGCAATTCCCAGTGCTTGTTGTCTAGTACAGTTTTACTCATAAAGGAAATCTAGTTAGCTGTATGCTACTAATCCAATGGTTTAAAAAAGGTGTCATGCTTTTTAATTCAGTTATGCCACCAGGTTTTACCTGTAGTTATGCTAGAAAAGAACATTCCAAATCTTCAATAATTTCATCTTGAAGAAATCTCTACAAGTGAAGCTGAACAAGCAGGACTCTGCAGCTGTGCTTTCACTGCTTTTGATTCAATAAAGTTATAAATATATTAATGTAAGTTAACCATGAAGTTTTCAAATTTTGCCGTGGGTTCATGAAAAATTCTTTGCCTCTGCCTTTTTTTTTTTCCCCCTTCTTTTTGTCTGAAGGTAATGTTCTGGTTGCCTGGCTTTATATCTTAAGTAAGATAAATAATACTCCAGGTAGGCCATATTGACTGTAGCTATATCATGTAAATGAGATGAGGGAGTTTTATCCCTTTATGCTTGCTCTCTTATAATACCTTTAAAAGTGTTTCAACAGAAATAGAGAATGGATTTATTCTCTTAAGGAATTATTTGCTGCGTATTCTCTTTGGTCTTTCTTTTTGCAGAATATTCTCCCCTGTGCTTTTTCATATTTAGGGCAGTTTGAGTTTGAAGTGGAAGCCTAAAGCTCTTCCTGTTGAATTGCTGGGGTCTGTTAATTTGTGCAATTCATTTGTGCTCTCCATAGGAAAAGCAGATTTGCTGGTGCCTATATCGGCTGTGTCAGAAACACGGTTACATTTTTTAAGTGATGTCTAGTCCCTGGAATGTATTTTTATATCGGTGTCAATGCATTTGGAAGACTGAATCTCTGTAAGGTTAAAAGAGGCACTCCAGGAAATAAGAATAAATTGCACCTAAGGGGTTTGCAGAGGGAGCTTCCGTGGGTGGCGCAGGCTATTGCTGGAGTCGGCGAGGAGGAGAGGAGCTGCTTAATGCCGACCCTTCCTGCAGCCTCCCGATTTATTCTGCAGTGGAACCTTGCAAGCCCGACCGACTGATGAGATTTTCTACTCCTTACTGAATAAGACTCCAGTGTTGGGTCCTGACTGTAAAGATTAATTAGTTGGCAAGTGATAAAGGTCTGGTAAAGCCGTTAAGGCATATGTCTACAGAGACAAATAGGGACTATAAAACATTGTGTTTGAAATGTAATTTTGCATGTATATTTTCCTTTAATAATAATGACAGTAGTAGTAACTAAATGGTTTTTAGCCCGGAAGCTCTCCAAGGCCTAAGTGCACAGCACAGCACACGGATCCTGTTATCTGCCATTGGCCTGCAGCCCTCGGAGGACCAGCTAGTTACTGCAGGTGTAATTGTGCACTTTAAGCCATCAAAGTAAGCAGTGTTTTGTCCAAAAATACAGATTATTTCCTGAGTGGAAGGTGCTAGGGAAGATATATGGCACTTCATTGAAAATGGTAGCCAAAAAAGTGCATGCTGGTTATGCCCTTTTAACCTTTTAATTCGGGCTTCATATTTCTCCAGTGTGTTGCCAGCTTTCAAGTAAGTGCTGAAATGTTGTGGCATTCTTATGTGTTTTCTTGAAAGCTGATGAAGCTTAAGGCAATTCAGATCAACAAACTAGCAGATACGGTATCTCTCTCAGTAATAGCTATTCTAGTGTGTCAAACCCAAACCAACTCCCAGAGAACGAGCCCCTCTTCTCCCTAGAGAAGAAGGATTCAAACAGGGAGCTATGTCCCTGTGGATGCTTTCAAATTCCTTGTGGACCTCTGCTATCCCCAGTATGCCCTGCTCCGTGGAGCATATGTTTGATCAACATAAGCCTTGCTTACGCAATTTAAAAGAATTCAGACTGGTATTTTTTCTCTCTACAGTTATGAAAGAAAAATGTCAGTATTCTGGAATGCATCTTCCTGTTCTAGATTGAATACTCATGTTGCTACAAATGCTTGTACCAGAAAATGCCAAAATACAGCATTTCTTAAATACAAAATAGCATTTTCATTCTAAGGCGATGGGCCATGAAGTTTGGTTCCCAGATTTTTATGTCTGACTGTGTTCCACCTGTTATACCGCAATTTCATAGGTCATGTAAAACACTTGTTAATATGATGAACAATGGATTTTTGTTAAACAGGTACCTGAAGATAGAAATTTAGGTTAGTATAGTACAGAATAGTATTTATATATATAAACAATATTTCTTTATACAGTTTTTTTTTTCTTTGTGAGCCGTTGTAAATCACCTTCTGTTTCAATAATGGGGAGGAAAACTTGTGAAGGCTGCTGGGGTATTTTCCTTCCCTTTTATATAACTTGAGTTTTATAGGCTTTAATGAAGTTCTCTTTCAGTAGAGTCTTGAACAAGAGTCGTGGTGAGTTGTTTAAGGAACTGTGTTCATGTTGAGGCGGGCCAGGAGGCAAAGACAAGAAGTTGGAGGTTGAGGCTTTGTAGAACTGTTCTGGTTCTGCTTGAGAGAGAACTACCTATACACGAGTATCTAGAGGTGGTGGCCGCGTCTGTGTGTATTTTGAATGATTCTCTGGTGCATCAGTGACATGATATTCATGGATTGAAGGTGAGGAGAAAATAAACAATGCAGTGGCTCTTATGCTTCTGTTTAATAATTCCAATTCTATAAATAATAACTAATTACACGAAAGTTTTGGTGCCTCTGTGTATAGCTGTACAAGGGGGTTGGAGAATTTAGCAATCCCTCTGAAGAAACGGAATTACTCGCTT
This sequence comes from Crypturellus undulatus, assembly GCA_013389825.1. Taxonomy (NCBI): domain Eukaryota; kingdom Metazoa; phylum Chordata; class Aves; order Tinamiformes; family Tinamidae; genus Crypturellus; species Crypturellus undulatus. Next base: position 52,062 of record VWPW01019479.1, on the reverse strand, counting down.
CAGCAGTGTTTTATCCTCACTAGTGAGGGAAGGAAGCCAGAGGGCTAACGGATCTCTGGAGCCAAGCGCTTGCTTCCAGCTGCAGATCAAGCGGCGGCTGCAGGTGTGTGAGGAGCAGCACGGGCCCAGTCTGTGCTGCTGCCTGACGGGACGGGACCGGCCCAGGACAGCTCCACTGTTTGGGTCTGGCCCGAATCACTAGTGCTGCTTGAAACCTCATCGCAATATTCCCTGTGTTGTAGTGGAAACTCAGGAAGTGAGGTATGCTCCCTAGATACAGTGCTAGTTAACAGGAAACCCTGTTATTTCTATCACAATATTTATTGTAAACGTTGGTTCATTTCACGATTTGTTTGTTGTCATCTTCTGTGGCACATCTCGCTGTCTGCACATGTGTAACGTGAAAGGGATTGCATACAAGTGATGAGTGCTGCAGAAGTTTAAAAAAAAAATGTGTGGCTCTTGAGTAACTGGTAGTTCCTTTGCCTCTCGGTGATCTAGCACCAGTACATTGAATAGAATTAACATTTACGCATGACCACATTTCCAGACGTGTGTCTAGATTTGTGCCCATAACTCCTGTTGCAATTTGGGCGGAAGACTTGTAATCTGCAAGGAAATAGCAATCCATAATCAACAACGGCACAACCAGAGAATGAGTCTCTACAACCGAGGGAGCTTAGCTGTAGGCTTTTTCAGGAGTTTTGCATTTTGGTGAGTATTTATTGCAATTCATGTGTGCCTATTGCAATATAAATATTTTTTGCCTGCTAGTGATTAGAAAAGCCTGTGCAGACTATTGAATTTTGAGATGTGAGTGATTGCACCCAGCTGAGAAGGAAGAGAGCTCACAAGGATGTATTTCTTAATTTAGCCAGTCACTTTGTAATTCATAGTAGAGCAATGTGAGTCAGTACAGTCTGACTCAGGGGCCAAACCTTGTTTGCATTTTGCAAATAAATAGCAATAGTAGAAGTTTTTGACAATAGATATTTTGGAGAGAAAAACAAAGGTTTTGTAGCAATTTCACTCTGTCCCTGGTTCTGTATGGAAGAGACAGCCATGCTGTTGGTGAAGGTACAGTTTGCCAAACTGTAACTTCATCATAGTCCTAAATTTCTGGATCTCCCTACAGTCCTTTCCTACAAAATCAGGCTTGAATATTTCATTATTTAGATGGAATATGAAGTCAGTTCTTTTCATTTCTAGTCTTTTTGCTATTTCATTATTCCACTACATGTTTCTTTCAAGATAATGCCCTTTCTTTATTGGCAAAAAAAAAAAAAAAATCATGGTGAATACAAGCCCTAATGTTTTACCTCTTGCATTATATGTTAGCAAGTTAGACTTGCATTATATGTTAGCACTTACATAAATCCTAACAGTGTATGATTGTGTGAATTATGTAAATGTTTCATTTCTAACATTAATAATGGCACTACATTGAAGTGGAGCAAATGAAAGAGAAGTTACAGGTGATCAGTCTTGGTTAGGTTATATGTGCTTATTTCGTAGGGAGTTTTGACTGGCAAAAGTCAGCAAAGTTGCGTAAATTTAATATATAGACTATGGATGGCAAATAAAATGACAGAAATTGCATCTCACTTCAGAAAAATATTTACTGGATTATTTCTAAAAAATACTACCATTACTACAAGTATAAGTTGGGAATGTGGCATTGTAGGAGGGTGACTTGACACAAGGATTTTGTTTGTGTGGCCCATGATGAGCAGTTTCACGGGGATGACTCAAAGCTAGACTGTAGTGGAGGAGGAGTGGAAGATGATTACACGTGCAGTAGTTCTCGCTTTCAAATGGTATCATTTACTAACAGCGATATCGCAATTAGCATTTCAGAGGTTTTTCAGGCTAGGTGATTTTAACTGTTCCTTTTTGCCTGCAAGGCTTACCTCCTTCACTGCTCGGACCTGTGCTGTGTACTAGATGGAGATCTCTGGTCTGTACCTGGTAGCTGCGTCCTCTAATGATCATCTCCAAATGTGGCCTTCCTCAGCTGCTAGTGAGCCCTGGCTCGCGCCTCGCTGCTCTGCTGCGACCCCACGGTGAGGCACGCCTGGGAAGTGACCCTTGTAGTAGCAGGGTCCGTGCTGCGGCTGCAGGAGACGGGATTTTGTTCAAGGAAAACACAAGGCAGGAGCCACTTGTGTACAGACCATCTTATAAGAAATACTGGAACCAGGAGCAGGTTGCCCAGAGAGTCCCCGTCCCCGGAGACATTCAGAGCCTGACGGGACACGGCCCAGGGCACCCTGCACTAGGGGATCTTCAGGGTGCCATCCGACCTCAGTCCCTCCGTGATTCAGTGAGATCCTGGGATATTTAGGGCTTGACAATTCTTCCAGTGTTTGGAGAATCAAGACTTCTGTTGTTATGTCAGTGATAGCTAGATAAAATAGACTTCTTGACTTTGGGCTGCTTTAAAAGTTTTAGTTATTAGGCCCTGTTCAAGGATTTGGAATCAGTTTTGACATATGTCATAGTCGTTAAAGTAGGTATTAATACAAAATAATAAATTTGTGTAGTGTTCAACTTTTTTGTAGCTGTCTATCAGAAAGTTCTGAAGTGGATTTCTTTAAAGACTCCCTGTCTCCTGAGGAAAAGGGGATAAGGCAGTATGTCCCTGGACAGGATCTATGACTCATTATGTCAATCAAACTCCACTTCAGAGGGGAATAAAGAGATTTGTATCTCAAAGCTGTGCATAACGACTTCTCGGCTTTTCATTTCATATTTATGAGCGGTTTACTTTGAAGTGTTTATCAGGCAATACGCAGAAACATGAGAGAGCATTGCCTGAAACCATGTTCAAGTGTCTAATCTGTTAAATGCTTGCTGAGCAGGCTAGTTCATCAGTGCATGCAATGCAAAAAAGCGAGGAAAAAAATAAACTTTCTGGTTTTTCTGAGGTTCTGAAGAGATTCTTTATATTAACAATATAAAAAGGATTAATAATGCCAAGCATTTTGAAATAAATGTAATGTATGAAACTTACAAAAGTTGCCTCTGTTCTGGTTAAGTAGATAAACAGCCCTTTGCTTGAAAGGATGCTAGATAGGACTTCAAACCCCATGCACAGGGTGCCCGTGAGCTGGGGGCGCACGCTGACCGCGAGAGCCCCCCGATCCGGAGAGGAGGGTTGTGCCGGGTTCCGCCTGCCCTTCCAGCCAGGGCTGCTGACTGCGGCTCACGGCAGAATGGCAGTGACGTTAGCGTGTAACGGGAAGAAATCCTGCATGGATGTACCCGTTGTGTGGTGCGCCTGCAGCGGAACGCTGAAACGGGATCTGTTGCTAAATAGGTCAGTACTAAAAGGCTAAAACACTAGGTAATGTGGCAAGGGAAGAACAGTGTTTTTCCCGGTTTCCCATCGCTTGTTGGCCGGGTTGGGGCAGGATACGTGCCTGACCCTCAGCGTGTCATGCCCAGTTTGCAGAACCTCTCCTGCAGGCCGGGGTCTGCTCCGGCCGGCCGGCTCTGTGCTGGGTGTGCAGACACGGGGCAGCCGGCAGGCTCTGCAGCTGGCGACGGAGCTAGAGCTCCCACCACTCCCAGACACGGGCGTAGACAGGGTCCATGCACAGTGTTTGTGCCTTGCATTTAATTAGGTGAGCAATTTCTTGAGGCTTTGTGGTATGTAATTTTTAGATATTACGAGTCTTTTTTATTTCAAATTCAGCAGCCATATGATTAGTTCAGACCTGGATTTTTTGCCGTGCTATTTTATGCAGATCAGTACTTTCTTCTGAAGCTTTCTGCTCTATAGAGAATATGGTTGACTATGAATTGTTTGATCTCTCCCATTTTGGCACTTCTTAAATTCCCCCAAATGACTAATGGAACCACAAGCTCATGAGTACTATGTGCTTCTGGATATCTAGCTGTAGACCCTTTGTGTGACAGAAATATGTCAGAAATATGTTCTGGTTCCCTGCCTGGTTTGGTTTAGGGTTCTTCCCTCAGACTTTCCCATTGGAGAGGGGAATAGCTTTTCCCTTGATCATGTATCTATGCTTATCGTTCCCTAAATTCCCAGTGAGGAAGCCTACCAGAAGAAGAGCTGTAAAATAGAGCCAGTGGTGAGTTTCTGCGGCAAAGGAAAACTGCAGAACTTGCCTCAAGAATATCTTGCCAACCTAAATGTCTCCTCCCTGTTTTACAGGCATTTAAGAAATGGCAAGGAAGGAAATGGAGCAACCAGGTGCCTTTGAGAAGCACAAATAGAATTATGTTTAATATGTTTAGCTGAACCAGAGGTACATTAGACTGAAAATGATGCATAAATCTGTGAAAAAGTCCCTTTTGGAGCAGGGTAAGATCCCTAAAGTTACTGGCCAGTGGAACTCATACACCTTACCACGCCAGTGGTTAAGAAACTTGTTTTATTTTATTTACTTTACTCCATACTCCCTTGTTCAAGAAACAAGGTTTCCGGTTGAAAACTCCCTGCGACACCCATATAGCGGGGCAGAGGGGAACACCCACCACAAAAAAACAGGAAAAACAGGACAAGCCTAAAATGGCTCTTTGCAAATGGCTGGTAGGTTAAAGTGAGAACTAATGTGAGGATTAGTGAATAATCCAAGTGAGCTCCCTCTGCTAAACCCAATGAATGCTGTAATTGGAATTTACTGCAAAGTAAAAATATTAATGGCATCATATGATATCTAGGTATACTTGACCTTTATCAGTGAGATGTGAATTTATCATTTCACCTGATCTGCAAGGCACTTGTGAACCTGTAAAAGCACTTCCCAAGTAAGATGAAGTATGTGTTAAAAATAGTTAGATAAAACAACCTGCACAGTAACTGTCTTTTAAACAAACTGGATTTTGATCTGGCTACTGTGATAGTATTTGCTGCATCATCTGTAAGTATTAGTGGCTTGCTAGGATTTTGTTTTTAGAGTGAAGATATTGAAAAAAGCAAGGTAAAATATCTTTCATTACAGCTCAGGTCCTGTTGAAGGCTCTGGGAGTGTAGATTCTGGAGGGTCAGTATAGTAACAGTGCATAGGCATGAAACAAGTAGCAGTAATGGTGTCTTGTGTGCTTGATAAAATGTAAACCTAGTGGCCCAATATTAATAACTTGTTTCTTAAACAATTATAGAGGTCACAGCTTGGGGGAAATAAAAAGAAAATAAAAATAGTCCCCAAAACATGAATGCAGCATTGTGTTTTACCCACATGAGATGCGTTAGTCTTTGATTTGGTATCCGAAAGGGTGGGTTTGTTAAACTCAGCTGAGGTGTTGGGAAAGGGACTCAGTGATGTGGGACAAGGGGAAGGCTCCAGAAACAGCCTGACCCCCTTAAATGGGAAAAGAAAATGGTATGTTAGTGCCCCTAGTGTGCCAGGCTGGCTTGGCGAGGAAGGCTGGGCAAGAGTCCACAATATCTATGCCTGTGTGTGGTCTTGGGGTCCCCCAGCATTCAGCTTTCATCTTGGCTCTTGTCGTTATAGAAAGCAGACTGTGGAGCAAAGTGGTGTCTCCTAAGGAGCACCCAGCTAAGAGACCCCAATTGGAAAACTGTTAAATAGATCGTTTCTCTCATCTGCTTCCCGATTTTGCTTTGGTAAGCAGTGAATTAATGAATTACTGCTGATATTTAAATGATCATTAGGAGTCAGCACTTCAGTGAGACAAACGGAGATCATTCTTATTTGGAGGTTTTGTACGTGCTCATAGGACTTGAGAAATTGATAGTTATTTCCCCTTATTTCACTTTTTTTTTTTCAATTTTAAAAATGTACCAAAATTAGGACTAACCAGAAGGCTAGCCAACGTGTTGTGCTTCTTCCCCTAGGCAGTCTTATGTTAAAAAGAACAAGATGACTATCTGTAGAAACTTTCAGATTGGGAAATAAGTAAAACTTTTTTTTTTTCCAGTTGGTGTTGAGTGAATCAGTTGGTTTATTTTTTCTTAAAATAGTCTTTCTTTGCCTGTTGCTTTTAATGAAAGAAAGCCAAAATGAGTGCTTTTAAAAGCAGGGTCAATGTTTTCCCTGCATGTGTAAGAAGATTTGCCAAAATCATTTTAATTGCAATGAACTTAGTATCACCTCTTTGTGCACTAGGTAAACTCATGGCTCAGAGTGTTTGCATTTCCATTTTCATGATTAAAATAAAGTCAATGCCAAAAGTCCTTAAAATCCTGGGCTGAAATGGAGGTAGGATAGCAGAGGGGCAAGGAGTAACCTGTTGATAAAAAGGAATTTTACAAAATCAGAAACACAGTCCCAAACAGAAGGAAATTGGAAGAAATGTAATCTATGAGCTATTTATTGACACAGATGCCCAGTTTTTACTTTTGTCCACTGAAGAGTAAGCAGAAAGCTAATACCAAATTAACCTTTGAAGTGCTGGAAGTGAATTCTAAAACACCGCCGCCGACTTACATGTTGGTCGAAAAGCAGAGGGAGAAGCTTGAGGAGCAGAGCAGTGGTGCTGTTGCGAGGCAGGGGAGGGCCCCGGAGGCAGCGCGGGCACCCACGCCGGGACAGCCGCTCTGTGCTGCTCGGGGCTGCACGGGCAACCTGCAAATTACAGTCATTGATGGAGGAAAGAAATCCTGTATTAAGGGTGTGTGTTTCCTCTGTAGCAAAGTTCAGGACCAATAATCATCTGAATGGGTGCCAACTGCTCCATTTATAATACCACAACTGACTGGCTGTGGAAATAACTAATTCTTTTACTAGGATTAAAAATGAAAAGCTGAAAGCAATTTATAATTCCATCAAATAAATAAAGACATTTCATGATCTCTTCATAAAATAAGTGGAATTGGTGAATAAAAGAAAATGTGGTTGTGTCTGCTCTGCAGTAGCTATACTGTCTCAAAGCACTTGTTCTCTTTTCATTGCTGTCTGATTAGAATATATGTAGTGCTCAAATGATTTTAATTACATGATCCTTAAAGTTTGATGAGATGTTTATATAGATTTGTGGAGAGTTTAAAATAAAAAGAAAGAAAATTCATGTGTTGTTACTAAACTTATAATGAATGGCATTTCTGGGAAGCTGCTCTTTCCCTTTTGGATGAATTTCTTCCCCTACTGCTGGAAGCCCTTCCTGTTGGTTGTGCTCCTGGCAGGGTTAGAAATGCGGCGTTGGAGGCTGGCATCCCCGGCCCTTCTGAAACCTGTCACGAGCAACATCATTCAGGCTGTAAACACGGCGGTTCTGGCTTGAGTAATGGCTTGAAGTTCTTATATTCCACTGTGCAGGACACTTTTTACATTGCCATTATTTCTAGTTGACATGATGTTTACAATGAAGAAGCTCCCTGTGACTAAACAGCTGACAGCTGCTAGTGCTGAGAAATCTTTATATGTGCCTGGGGACCTTCATAAAATATAGAGTATCCATGTTCCAAACTTGTGAGGCAAGGTATAAAAGAAAACAATTAAGGTTTCATCTGTGATGACAGCTGATTCAGTTATTTCCATAGCTGCCAATTAAACAGTTATGAAGATATGAAAGCTTTATTACCTGTAACTTCTACTGTTTCTTGCAAACATAGTTTACTTATCAAGTCAAGAACAGTGGTATGTTTCTTTAGTGCTTTTTAAATCTTGATTTAACAACTAAAAATAAGAAAAGGCTTTTCATTAATGCATCAAATTATCACTGGCTAATTTATCTCCAGTTTCCTAGAGGTTGTCATATGGAGATATTTCTTAAATTGAACTCAGATTCACGTGTCAATGAAGACTACTAATCGCAGAGTGAATTTATCCACAAGTACTTGTGTCTGTGTGTTTTTGGACAACTGTTTTTTTTTCTTGAGACTTAAGACAACTTGCTGTCTCTTTCTTACCTGAAATGCTCATACAACAGGAAACAGATATTGTCATGAGCTCAGCTGGAATGTAAATGACTGTTCTTAGAGACCATTTTTATTGATGTTTTTTAGAGATGGAAACAAAGCTTTTAGATTTTATTTTTAATATAATTTAATTATTGTGTTTTTGTATGGCATGAGCCTAACTGTGCCTTGTATGTACTAATAGGAACTAAAGATATTGTTCTCCATAGTTGGAGAACTATGCTTGCTGCCTTTCATAGGAAAAAGCTATGTCAGTGTGGCAGCAGGCACTTTCAGGGGCTAGTGAGCAGGTGGCTTAACATGAAAAAGCTGTGTGCAAATAATTCTTCCTCTACTCTTTCATGATTGCTTTCACCCTTATGTAGATAAATTGCATTATATACATAGTTAATTTTGTACGTTTGTCATGAATTTGATCTAGAAATTGATGATTTCCTGTAAGGAAGCTGGCATAAAGTTATTCCATACACTTGGTCACTTTGGGGCTGGGAATAGAAAACATACTCTTCGAATTCTCTTCGTAAGAACCCATTCAAAAATAAAATTATAAAAGAACTCCAAATATTTTTTTTTCTTTGAGAGTATTTTGGCTAGAGCTGGAAGTAGAATATTACAGAAAATTTAAGAACATTCTTGCTTGCCAAGTTTTATGTTCTGTTCTTTCTGGGCTGCTGATAAGAGAAGGTACTGGCACCTGAATGTGAGTCATTCGACAACCATGACATGGACAATGTCTCTGGAGCGTATAGCAGTACATAGGCTGTGCATTGATATAGGTTTTATCCCAACTATTCATCATTATGGAGCCAAGTAGCTCATTTTGACAGTTGTATCAGTGCAGTGTTGTTGACCTAACTTTGCAGATGAAAAGGACAGAATTCATGCTATTTTTCCCAGCCATCGTTTTTGTGCTTTTTGTTGCTTTCAGTCTCTCTTTTTAGGATGAGGAAGGTAGTTTCTCCTAGTCCCCCATGCTGTACAATAGCCCAGTTGTTAACTTTCTACTTGCATGAATGTATTTTGACATGAGTAATGTAGCACAACTAATTTCAGAATGCCAAAATGTCTATTATCATGTCAGCAGAAGCATTTCCAGTCCCGTTCGGATAGACAGGAGGCATTGTCGTGCTTTTAAATATGAACCATTTCTCATGTTTTCTTGTCATTTTTACAAAAAGTGCAGAAAATCAGATTAGAATTGTGTTAGATGACTGCTGGTATTCAAAGAGTCTCTAGACCCTAGGTAGTCCTAAAATGGGCAGATTTTTCTGCCTTCTGCTGGAGGTTGCCCAGGAAGCCCTCGCCGCAGTGTGACATATTATGCAAATACAGGTATGCACTGAACATGCTTAGTGCACAAAACCCAGTGGATTTCCGATTTGTTCTTGGCCACAACCAGCCATTGCTGACTAGATGATAGATGGTGCATTTTGTTAGAGATAAGCAGATACACAGAGAGCAGCCTGAGAAAGGAAGATCTTATTTGCATGGTAATGTGTCATGTTTACTTGAGTGTGCCTAGCATTTCTTAGAGTCAGTTCTCAGAGCTTTACTAGATTGAACTATTTGGGCTGAAATTTTCCATGGATTCTGTCCATTCGGGTAGATTTGTTGGGAGAGTAGATGGGGTCAGTGGACTGGTTCTGAGAGGGATGCAAGAGAAAATACCTTGTTTTGCCTGCAGTGATAGGGGTTGCGTGAGCATTTTGTTGACTAGACTGATGTGTGAAGTCTGGCCACTCGGAATGCAGATGGGCGAGTTGTGGAGGAGAGCAGGGTGCTTACAGAATTGCCTACTTCCTTTCCTTCCTTTCTTTAAGTTTTGGATGGACAGTTCTCTTGGAGAAAAAAAAAAACAAAAAACTTTTGCTAAGCTGTTGTCCTTTTAGTGTTGCTCAGTTTTTGGAGAAGTTAGAAAGATGACAAGAAATGAAAGATTGCTTAAGCAAGTCAGATGTTACCCTGCAGAATTGCTTTTGAGCCTGGGCCGACTTGAGTAAATATTAGTTCTGCTTGCCACTTAGCTCTTCCCCCTGTCCTCCCCAATCCTATTTTATTCTTTGTCGATAGTGGCATTTGAAGCGAAAAAGATATATGTATGCTTTGCTCTAAAACCGTGTATGAGTAAAAGAAAAAAAGTTGGTTGTCATCAGGGGATGTAAGAAATCAAAATTTTAGGTGCTACAAGTTTTGCACAAAGTAGTGGGCATGCTGCAAAGAGATTGCTCTGTTTGCCTGTTCCTTACCTTAAACGCTGTAAAATCGGGATAAAACCACCTCATCTCATGAGGATGTGAAGGTAAATTAACTAGTGTTGGGGGTGTTCTCAGCGGCCATCTCCAACAAACCCATGGAAAATTGCGTGAAGTAATTAATAACACTGTGTTCTCTGTAGAGTTTTTGATCCTGTGTGGAACGTAAAGCCTGATTTTTGAAAGCTGAATGAGAAGGGTTAAAGCAAACGAGTTACTTAAATGTCGCTGAACAAGGTGTGGGGGTTGTTTTGTTGTAAGATTTTTTTTTTTTTTTTTGAACAAGTATGTGACCAAATAACTGAAGATTGTGTAGTAGCGTGAGCTTGAGCTTTTCTAAGCACTTATTTTCTTTTTTAAGTATAGAAGTAGCTCCTGTCAACATTCAGAAATACCTGTATCATAGTATTAGACTCAGTGATCTTTGAGTTAGTAAGCAGCAAGGCAGCAAGGGGGTTATAAAATAGAAAATTAAAGGATTTTGTTGTCATTAATGAGGAAAAACTAGAAAATGTATTTCAGATTCAAAACAGTGTGCTGGAATCTTGTCTGTCTGCGTATCGATTTGCGTGTGGCTGGTTGTAGTCAGCTTTCTCCAGAAAGTACTTAGGCTGACAGATGATATTTTCACTTTTAAGAAAACTATTATGTTTCTGTTGAATTGAAAAAATTGTTGCCTGGAGACTAGTGTATTATTAATCCTGACCAAATTTCACAGTGTGCATGGATATTCCAAGCTGTAGCCAGTATTACCATCGCAGGGGGTGTGCGCGTGCGCGTGCTGCTTGGCTGACTGTGCTTTGGAGACGGTCTCAGGATCTCTCGGGGAGTCTCGCATCTTCTCAGGCATCATTTGCTTTTATAGGCTGTAAATGCACTTTCTGACCTATTTGTCACAACTATTCTCTATAAAATTAGCGCTTTTTACCCTTAAGCAGTTTAAAATTCATATTGGATTATTTGCACATGTTTAGCTGTCTTGACTAGCACTAGCTGGAATTTAATATCCTTTAAAGAGTTACCTGCAAATTCTGATTTTGCAGTGAATGTGCATACACACATGGAGGAAGCCTGCTATTGGCTTCCTTGGGTGTTCTTTCCATGGGAACAATTCTCTGGTGTTAGGGTGAGTTTTATTGTTGGGAACTGTCCCAGAGCAGCTACTACCCACACCAATTAAAGGAATACTGTGAGGGGAAAAGGGATAGAGAATTAGGGAAATAGTTCAGACAAGTGTTTTAATACTACTTTATTAGTAATAATCCTATTATTATAATAGTATAGTAATTAATTTTAATATCCATTTTCTATTATATGAATTTGATGAATGTTATAAATGTGAGAAAAATCTAGCTCTGTAACTGACTGCAGGTTGCTGTAGTCCTGTGGCAGAATGGCCAGTGTCTCCTCTTATCCAGTCTCCTGAATCGTGGAGGATTTTCTTCCACCGTGGGGCATCATCATCAAAGGGAGCTTATCTTTTCCTTTTCCTGACTTTTTTTTTGTCAGAAATGGAATATTGCACTCACTATGATATACATGGTGTTGAGAGAGAATTCTCCAGTCATGTTTCATGTGAATAATAAATTTACCATAGAGGCTATTGTGTTTAGTTAAAAATCATGTATGTTGCACAGCAAAGGTACCTTTGATTTATGTATATTTAAGCCACCAGAAAGATACAGTATGGTAATATATATAGTATATCAATGTTTATTGAAAAAAAGAATATAACCTTTATAAAGTAAAGGGCAGGGCTTGTATTTTTGTTTATAGTTGTGATTTCAGTAAAATGAAGAAAATAAAATTCAAAAATACAAAAAGACAGTATTATATCCCTAAAGTTTTTGGAGGCTGTCTGGAGAATCCAGTAGCAATCCTCTCAGATACTGGTGTTATCTGAACTGTGGTGGTCATGTCATCAGAAATCATTATGGAAAAAACAGAATGTTTTATATGAATGCATGTGTATGAATATGAAATTTTACATAAAAAAGGTTGATTTCTTAGAATGGAATTCTATTACAAAGATTGTAAGTGGCATTTATCCTTTTGGTTTGAGGCCTAGTCCAGTTTCTAACTGCTGGCTGCGTGTTCAAAGCAACTTTACCACATCTGTGCAGTACCAGTTTCAGATAGTGTCCTCCGGGCCATTTTGTGGCGATCTCGGCTGGATTAGATTAATCTTTGAAAGGGCAATTCCTATAGTTTGTTGTAGACCAAATGAGACCTCCCTGACGAGGTTAGGTGCAAGTAGCCCAAGTAGCCCTTGCTTATATGGTAATGCTTGCTATTTTTAGTGGAGATAATAACTAGAATTGTGCGTTACTGAATTAATCACACTTTTAGCAAGCATTTATATACGTAATAAGTTATGTGGTAAATTGCTGTAAAAGGAAACGAGCTTAAAAGATATATTAGTAACATGTAAATTAAATTCACGGTAAAGCTGTTTTTCTACTCTACTGGGAAAGTATTCGCAGCATGTATATTATGGGCATAATGATCAAGCATATTACATTTCATTAAATTCCTTATAAACTACAATCCTACCAGTCTATTTTTACACAAGAGGTTACCTATACCTAAAAGGAGCATTTGCTATTAATAGCTTTTATTTAATGAAAAAGCTCACATTGAAGGTGTCTTGCTGCTTAATACCATGTGAAATGCCCTAGTGATTTGTGCAGGCATGGATGGAGGGAGCTGGGGAGAGGGACATGGGCCAGTTTTACTGCACGTGAAAAAAACAACCAACTACATGACTGTCTTGTTTTGCGGTGTGTTGTTCAAGAGAAAGGTTTGGGTTTTTTGTTTTGTTTTTTTCCTCCCTCTGAAGTTTTTTTAAGTTATTTATCTCTTTTCAGTTAGTGTCACCAGCCATGTGCTAGACGCTACGAGAATCTGAAAGAAAGCGCCCTTAAGCTGTGGATGTGCAAGTGCCGTGGTTCTTCGCAAGTGAAGTTCCACTACTGTGCAGTTGCACTTCCAGCTCTGTGCAAACTCGTAGGCAGAACATGCCATGTAACACCAAAGGACCTGGCTTTCTGCTTGGCTGCTAGCACTGCTAGCACATTTTGTTCAGCTCTTGGGGTAGATTTCCCTCTGTGAACATGCAGCAGGGTAAATCGAACTCGCAGCGACAGGTAACGCTACCATCCTGGCGTGTGTTTTGTTCTGCTAGGTCTCGATTTGCTTCATCTCCTCATCCCTTGCTGAGCTGTAAGGAGGAACTCCAAGGAGGTGCTAAATTTTACTGGCAGACTAGGCTCTCCCCAGAGCATGGGGCCAGTTTGTGGTGGAGGGATGGAGAACCTGGAGGACTGAGCTGGTGTCCTGTGAGCAGACATGAAATGACCTAGATGTCCTCACTGCTTGGGTGAAGCTTTATTTGCAGAGTGAGAGCAGGATTTTCTCAGTCTTGAATCCTTATGTAGCGAGAGCTGTGCATGTAGCACGATTTTTCTCCTCTGCCTGAATTTAGAAAGGCAAACCAATGCCCTTAATACCTTGATACACAATTGTGGCTAAGTGAAAGTGTTTTATTAGTGCAAGTGATTCCTGTATTATTTAAGAGATATGGACAGGCTCATTTGAAGATGAGGCCTGTAGGTTTCTTGATCCAGATGGAGAAAAGCTCTGGAGAATGTTTTTATTTGCATCTGATTTTAAGAAAGGAAACAGATTCAGTAGAATGAAGGGCATTGTAGATATGAAGAGGTGTATATAGCTATATATAAATATGAAAAATACTTGCGTTCTTACAGCTATGTCTGTGTGTGTACACACGGGCGTATTTCTGGGGGCCGTTCACGTTTGCCACGTTCTCCATATGGCTCCTGCGGATGAAGGGCGTTGTGGCTGCTGCACATTTTCCTTCTGCTTCTGAGGCCTTGGCCATTTATCTTGGACAAATGAAGTGAGATTTTTTCTGAAGACAGATTTTTGCATCGGAGGCTCTAGTCAGGTTTTGATGTCAATACCAAACGCTGATTAAAATAACACTATCTGAGCATTTAATGGCTGTTATATCTTAGAGAATACCATTAAAATATTTTCTATGTAAGACAGCTTAATTAATATATTCGTAACTGATGTATATTTGTAGACATTTTACATTACCATCAAATGAGAAAATGTTGCTATTGCAATAGCTGCACTTATTTCAACAAAAAGTTTAATAATATCAACATGCACTTGGCCTGTGCTGATCAGAAACTGCCAAGCTGGAGGACAGCAGTTCATACAACTTGCTCTTTATCTATTTATTTACTTGCAAGCATACTTGTACACGAACATACTTCAGTCCATATGTCTTTTTATTTACATATTTACTTGTTCACAGTTCATACTTCTTTTTATTTTATATTAACTTACACGTGCGCTTCAGTTCATACTACTGTTTATTTATCCTCACTCCGTTTTGCATGGCTTGATTTTATTTATATAAATATATATATTTTTTTTCACCCCTGGGTCTAGAGTTAATTCACAAATGTTATTAAGAAAATTAGAAGCCATCTAGCTCTTCTTAACTGTATTTCACTGAAATGGCATGCGACTAAAGCTTCCATTTTTCCCTTACAAAGGCAGTTAGCACCAGTTCCCGTTGTGGAGCGGGTCCGGCTGGGGCTGCCCGTAGCCGGTTGCGGCTGCCCGCGGCTGGCCAGATCCGCCCGCAACCGGTTACGGCCAGCCAGATCCGGCGTCGCCCGGCCGGGCAGCCCTGCCTGGCAGCACTGGGCACGGCCCCAGACCACCCGGAGGTGTTTAATGCTGCCCCGTCCGTCGAGGCTCAGCCTTGGCCCAACTGGGAGACTTCAGAGGAACTGCAGTTAGCTGAAATTATTCATTGATAGGCATTTAGGTAGCGTTTTGCTTAATAATGCATTAAATAATTGGCAGCTGTTCTGCCAGGGACGTCTGTCTGTTTATTCCTCATTTCTGGTCCAGTGCAGTGGAGCGGAATGCACTCTGCTTTTCAAAACTTGGACAGCTCCAGAGACTAGCGGATGTTTTCCATAGGTTATTTTTAAGTCATGTATGTAACTGTATGTTAAAAACGTGTAAGTGGCATTAAGAGCAGCTCTGTCCTTCCTGAGTGCCCGGGAAGGGGCACTCTGGTGCTTTAGCGAACATGGGTGACTCTGCCCACCGAGTCACAAGGGCTCAGAGTGCAGCATAGTTGGCAGAAATTAAAAGATCTGTTATTTGCAAGCTTAAAATCAATTCCGTCGCATTTAACTGACTTTATTTAATTTTGCATGTTTGTTTCCCAACTGTCCTCCCAGGTACGAACTTCACCCTTGCTGAGCTCGGCATCTGCGAGCCCTCCCCGCACCGCAGCGGCTACTGCTCGGACATCGGGATCCTGCGGCAGGGCTATTCCCTGAGCACCGGCTCGGACGCTGACTCGGACACGGAGGGCGGCATGTCCCCCGAGCACGCCATACGCCTCTGGGGCAGGGGCATGAAGTCGCGGCGCAGCTCCGGCCTCTCCAGTCGGGAGAACTCGGCCCTCACCCTTACCGACTCCGACAATGAGAATAAGTCCGACGAGGAGAACGGTAGGACTCTCCGTATTGTCTTAATGCACATGCATAAGAATGTGTAATCATACTTAAAATACATGAATATTTTTTAATTTTTTTTTCCTCTTTTCTTTCTCTTCTTGACTTAAAACTGCTCTTTATTTTTTCTACCAATACCAGGAAAATCTACTGCATTTATGTTGCATAACATAGATTGCTGTATCTTAAAATTTACTTCCCTGGCAGTAATCTTTTACATAAGCTTGTGTTTATAGAAGATTACATTAAAATGGATGTTGGCAAGCATGGACAGCTTCACAGAAGAAAATACTTTCTCATATGTGATTTTTATACAGCATAATGTGGTAATAGCAGTTTTCAATACACTAGAAACTGTAACAGTAGGGTTAATTTGTAACATTTAGACTGGAGTTTTTTTGTGTGTTTTTAAGAGTTTTCAAAGTTCAATAAAAATATTGCATTGTTATTTGTCTACTGGTAAGCATGGGGGCTATTAGAAAGCAAATCACTTAGGACATAACACCCAGATTTCAGTTATTTCTCAAAATAATAGAGGTAGATTCTGTGCCAGTAGAGTGTCAAACTTCAGTGGCAACTGGGAACTTGACTTAATTTAAATATTAACTAAGCTAGTGATGAGTTCCAGTATTTTCCAGTATTTTCCATTTTGAAAACTGGAGAAGAATCTTGCTGACCCTGTATCATCAGTGGATATGTTCAGGTAGCTGATACCAAGCAGTGTAAGCAGCTCCCTGTGACAGAACGGGATTTCTGGTGCGTTAGAGTGCTCCAGACCTTCCGGTGCCTCTCAAAAGATAATTTTTTTCAGGTTTATTTTAGGCACCCGCAGACAGTGTCGCAGTTTGAACAAAGCAAATGTGCCAGGAACCCAAGCAAGTGGTTGCTGAGGCAGACAGTGGAAAACTGAAAATATACAGAAACTTGCAATTGATTTGGTTTACCACAGCAGCCTTTTTTTGTTTTTTAAATTGGAACTTCAAGTAACATCTCCTCTCTGTAGACATAGCAGGATACATGTCGTCTTCAAAGCCGAGGAGGGAATGTAGACTCAGTAATAATGATGAATATGAGGTAGCAAATATTTTGGGAGAAAAAAAAAATCAGTAATTGGTAATTCTTTTAATAATACCACTGAAAATTATGACAAGTTCTATCGACTTTGGTAGGGTTTTGATAATGCATTATTTCAAATAAAAAAACAGACTAATGAAACTCTGACTTTATGGAGCAATTGAGATGGATTTTGGTGTCTTGAATTAACTTTACCTAACATGACTGACACTTAGTCTCCATTTCAGTAAATGCACTGTGCCTTACCTTTTGTTAGAGAGTTAATTTAATCTCGGGACCTACTTATTGTGGTGTTGTGGTCACTAATAAAAAAAAGCCTTGGTTGGCATTTCGTTGTCCTCCTTGTAAAAATGTGAATTATTAAGTAACTAGAAGTGCAGTGACTGCATTTTGAAGAGGTAATTTTTCAAAATGTGCTGTTAATAAAGGAAAGAAGGGCATGATAAAACAGCCCCAAGAAACAAATATATTGTATACATTTTTGTTTAGCAAGGCTTTTGTGATAACGGTTTCTGTATGTTTGGTTGAAAATAATCACATGAGTATGAAGCAACTACTATGTACTTGGAGGTGTTAAATGCAGTAAACTTTTTATTCTTCTTCTCAGCCAAATGTTGGCTAGCTCAAAAATCAATGCTTTTTTCACATCACTGATTTTTATGAAGTTTGGGATGTATTACGATAGAGATTGACAGATGCCCACTGGTTGAGCACCACAGTGTGGACTCTACCAGAGCCATCATTAATTTCTCACACTAAGTGCCCAGCAGTGGGTTCCTACATCATAAACACCACATCCTTCCCAAGCAAATCAATGAGCTGCCAGGTATTCCTCTTGAAGAGGAAGTAACAAGGATCTAGACATCAAGAGAAATGTGCTCTCTGATACGCTTTCAGATTTGTACGAGGTGCTGGCATGAGACAAGATATTTCTTAATGTGAGATTTTACCCGTGGGATGAGTGGGATGCTCATGATGTGTACATTTCACTGAATTTATTTAAAGCTCTGTGGACACTTTTCCCTCCCCTAAACAGTGTTTAACTATTGCGTCGTGAAAGACTCCAAAGGGTGCTTATGTTTTTTAATACCGAGATGCTAATCACAGATTATATCATTGCCTTTTGAATACAAAACTGTCAATTTATATTAATAATAACTCTATTTTGCTAATTTTGCCACTTTTAATGCTTCTCTGAATAACCCCAAGAAGATTTAATTGCTACAAATCACTCTGCCAATACGATTTTTTCAGTATTTATGCTCTTTCAAATTCATTATAAAGCTCACGATCATTTTTTCACTTTTTCGTTTAATATGATCTACTTTAAATTAGAATTGTTCAAATCTTAGCAGGTTTTGAAATGCTTATAGGTAAATTGAAATAATGTAAACTTCATTTAAATTTACTCTTTTCCTTTGCATACTAAATTTCTTCCTATCAAAACAGCTTACTGAGGATACAGTGTGGAAGGCAACACTTTTATATCTGTAGCCATGGTAATTTACATTGGCTTAGGCTCTAAATTTGAATCATACCTTTCCTGCTGTTTCTGTGATGATCTTTTTGAGTCGGAGTGATTGGAATATGTAAGAGCAAGTCTGTCATCACATTTTTAGTGGATGTCTTAGGTCCAGTTGTAAGGTTTTAAGTGTATGAGTGTCTTCAAATGGTAGGTCCAAAAGCAAAAACCAAATGAGCCCTTAGAAATACAGCTCAGCTTTTGTGTCATTCACTAGCTTTGCAGAGACAATTTTTCTGGGGACTCATATACATGAAATAAATGTACTTACAGGACAGTTCCTGAACGTGGGATTCCCACTGCCATGTATTAGATCAAAACTAGTTATTTCAGAGCATGATGGAAAACTCTCCAAAGGCAGCGTTTGCCGTCAGTTATGCCGTGGTCTTTTTTCTTTCTGTACTGTGAAGCTTTCAGTAGTGACTTCATATAGTAAGTTGGAAAACACTATTACCGTATGAAAGGTAAATCTTAAAAAAGCCAAACTCGGACTTCAAGCTGACCTCGTATTGCATGTTGCTTCAGTTCTGTGCCAGTGCCTAATCCATAATCTGGAGTTTGCCCAGGATAGTGTTGAATCACAGACTTTTTGTTTCACACTTGAAAATTTTCAGAAAAGGCTATGGTGACTTACGATTCTATTCAGCCGATTTTGATTTTGCGCTATCCATACTGATGTTTGTGAATAAGACCAGTGTGCACATACCGGCTTTTATTCTAGCAGAGGACAGATTTCTGTTTGGAATTAACCAGGGACAAGGTTCTTCATTAACATTTTTAAAGGCCATGAAACCAAAATAATCCCTCTAAGACTTCAGCCTTAGGAAAGTACTGTAAGGGGTAGTTTGAACAGTAAGCATACAGTTGGAGCAGACCTTGAAACTCTCTAGGTGAGCTAGAAAAAAAGATAAAATATCCTTACAATTTAGAGGTAGTAAATCCCTTGTGTTTTCTGTGCAAGTAGAAGCAGGGATGCTCTAGACGTCGTGTGTTTTGTAGGACTGCTCATTTCACCTGTTGTGTAATCAGGGGAAGCGGTACCATCCTGTCCCACAGATCAATCCGGGTAGTTGGGAAGCAGCAAGAAACAGTTCAGCAAGAGGAGAGAGGAAGAGCTCCTACAACTGTGTGATCTGTTCATGGCTGCGAAGGTGTCCAGATGGTCCAAGGGAAATTCTGGGAGTTAAATGAAATGTCACCCACTCTGAAAATGGCATCCTGTACGTCACGCGTTAGCTCGGCTGCTTGCGGAGTGCTCGGGAGGCCAGCCTGTGCTCGGGCGCGCTCCGTGTCTTCTTTAGCAAGGCTTCTGAAGTGCTTGGTAAATGACAAATTTAAAAAGTCATTAAGCATAGTATCAAAGCTCTGTTACTTAAGAGGATTCAATTTTGATATGCCCTCAAAACCTGAGGGCACTTGAGATGGGAAGCAGTTTCCTAATTAGGGAATTGACTAGTAGGAGTGACTTCAAGACTTGCCACTCATCGGTGATTGTTTAGTCCAGGTGCATGGTTTATGCATCCAGGGCAGAAGGAGATGGATTGGGATTCAGGGTTGGTGGGGATGTTGGGATTAAGGACAAACATGAGCATACAATACTTGTAAACCTTAACGCCTAATATAAGGCAGGCATGTGAAAGGACAGTCTATAAAACCTTAAGTGTTTGTTATAGTTGTAATAGAACCCATTGACCTCCTAGTATAGTCTGCGGGGTGGAGGGTGAATTAAGAAGTACTGATAGTAAGAAGAAGTAAGAAGAATGGTAAACATGCACAAATGTCGAAATAGCCAGATAAATATTATCCAGAACAGTGTTAGTGGATACCCTAGGAAGGGTAAAATAATGCCTGGTGAAGTTCAGTTGCATTTAGCTGGAATTTAGCAATTCTGGAGCCATGAGATTTGATATTCAGTTCAGTGTTGACCAAAGAGATGTACAGCAGGATCTCATTATTCTCTCTAAATGGGTGTTTCTAGCCCTCTAGATTGCATATGAAATGGTAGAGTGTGAAAAAATTCTAATCTGTTAGGCATGGTTGTGTTCAGGACGTGGACTGTAGGTGTGTCTGACCTTGTCTGTTCCTTGGAGCCAGGGCTTCGGGGTCTGTAAATTTATCAACTGTCTCATTCCTGCAGTGCCATTGAAATGACTGCCACAGTAAATGACATCTTCTGCCTCCTAGGTCCTGAACTTTTGTTTTCGGTCCCTGTGTCATATACCAGGACCTAGATGAAGCTGTTGCTTGTTTTGAAGTTTGCTTCTTAATGTGATTTTGTGAAAACCTCCAGCACTGTCACATGAACCAAGGAAACCAGGTATTGAAGCATGGGAAATGAAATCCAGTATCTAGCCAGGAAACTGCGGAAAATTAGAAATACATGCTGGTGAATTAGGCCACCTGGAAAATACCACGGCAGCTGGGGTTATAATCTCCTAAGGTTCCTTATCCTGATAATCTCTTAGCTTCCTTTTGCCTGGAATAGTTGAAGAAAGAATTTCAGCAGGGAGTATCTCAGAAGCATCATGTGAAGGGTGCTACCTGGAGAGCTTTCTGGAAAAAAACTATCTCAAAATAACCATCATTTTTTTCAGTTAATATTTTAATTATAAGACCTTCCATCTACTAGAGAAAAATGAAACTGTATTTCATAGAACTTAAATACAGCACATTATTCAGTTTGGCAATTATTAGTTTTAATAAAGCAGACTTAGATGACATAGGTGACCTAAGAAGCAAGCAACAGTGCCTTTGTTCAAAGTGTATTTGAATTAGAATAATGCCTTTTTATACTTTTTCCTTAGCAAAAAAAGTGTATCTGATAAAGTTAATCCAGCTTGGTAATGAATCCGTTAGAAGTAGCTGATGAGTGATAAACCTTAGGAAGGTTTGGCTGCTCATGTTCTTTAACAAAATCCACTGCAGTGAATTATGTGTGTTTTATCTTTGCCTTGTAAATGGAAGCCTATGTCCCAGGAAGGCCTGACTGAATTTGTTTCACTTAAATCTTCTCTTTCATAAGGCTGTGAAATTTCACCACAGGCTTCTTCCGGCACCTTGGCTCATGTAGCACGTATTTCAACATCAGTTATCTTGCTAATTGCAAGCACTTGCATGTTTCACTGATTAGTGCCTAATTAGGTCAAGGTACATGCTACATTTTGTAGTCAACCATTCACTTACGTAGCTTGGTCTGTGTCTAACCAAAGAACTCTGTGTGCATGTGCAATGAGTGCCAGTTTGCAATACGTGTATGTCCCCAAACACTGTGGCTCTTGAAGTATTAATGCTGTTTCTAAATATTTCATTTGATATGTTTTTCGATTACACTCCGCTTGCCGTCCATTTCAAGTAATCTAATGACTTGCCTAAGACCATCTATTTGATTTGGTGGCTGAGGTCATATTTATATATAACATTTCACTCAGACATATATGGTCTTTAGTTAGAAAATGCATAGGAAAATTACGCCTTACCTCTTCTGGTGCCAAAACTTCAGTGTTTATATGTTAAACAATGTGCTGAAAATTAAATAATTCTCTAATTATTTTATTACATTACTCTTATTTATTAAAAACAATTTTTTGTGTGTGTAACTCAAGCAAAGAATGATGTAAACATACAGTGAGTTCCATTCCCTGTAAGGAGAAAGGAAATATAATTCAGAAAATTGAATTCTGTATATCTTTGCCCATGAATTTTTTTTTGCAATTTTTTTTCAGAAAGTCCCAGAAGAATTGGTTTTGTTATTTTAGATACTGTATAAGCATTTTGGAAAACTGTTTTCTTTGCTTGGAATTTCACTGGATCTAGCATGGCTTAAAGACAAATTTCTTCTTAATTTAAGCTTTTATGGATTTTATGACAGTGAGTTTAGATCTCTTTGGCTGGTAGACAGTTTCCTTTCTCGCTATTGATAAGGGAAGTACTTTGATATATTCGTTCAACTGAATCTTTCTGTAGCATTTGGAATTGCTGACCCTCTGACATGGTTGTGTTAAGAAGCTACAGAGATGATTGGCAGTGCTTCAGCGAGTCTGAGGTTCTGCCTCTCGAATCAAATTAAAGATTTGCTGTAAGCAGTTGCCTGTCTGCTTCCAAGGCACTTGTCTATTGAGTCTGTCATTCACACACCTTTCACTCATGTTCTTCAACATCTTAAACTACAGATACTATGCTCAAATCTTAGCCATATGTGAGTACTAAGTACTACTTATGATACATATAAAGGGGAACATTTTCTAGATTATCTTGTTGATGACTAAAGGACATCAGACTACAACTAAAGTCTTCACAGGCCAATGGAAAGATTGAAGTACTTTGAAGAAACTGTCTTTTCAAAAACATTGAGTGCTAGGGAAGGATAGTTAGAACTGTTTTTAAAATTACTTACTGACATTTTGTGACTTTGCATAGGAATGTGCTCCATGGAATACATGCTACAGGAAACTATTGTGAACATTTTTTTGCAGGCTGAATATTTGATCTCATTATAATGTGTTACTGTTTGTCACCAGAGGGTGCCATTGCTGTGATCTTCCACATTGTTGTATATTTGGGGAGTTGTATTGTTTCTAACTTTACTTATGTAGAGTAATGGCTGGAGGAAGTGACTGTGTGGAGAATAATGTGTGCAGCTGGCGGCAGAGCTTGCTTGGTGTGCACGATGGGTTTGCCAGCTACTGTGGCTTCTAGGAAATGGAGCAGTGCCTTGGACTGAATCCTAGAAAGGGATCCACTTGCGTTGAGGTGTGGTTAATGCACCTAAGGAAACAAAAATACACTGTAGTTGCATACAAACTCTGCGTCACTGTTTTTTTTACCAACAGGAAAAATCACCTCAAGTTTCTTGATGTTTTCTGCCATGGGGCAGAGCACTGCCGGTGTCAGAGGAGGTTTTTGTGAAGGATGTTAAAGCAAGATATAACTACTTGAAAAGAAGGGTCTGATGCGCTCTGTGTTGGCTCTTCAAGGCATCCAGCCAGTTCCAGGTGCCTTTCCTAGAATTGCTTAGCAGCCTTTGGATGTTGTGCTTGTGTGCGCTCTCCATCCGTCTAGGGCTGTGATTGCCTCTTGAGTATCCAGGTTTGCAGACTAAAGAGAGGTTGTCACAAGCTGGACCCTAGACTAAGAAGCTGATTTCCTTCTTGTACGCATAGTATTTCAGACAGTGTTTAGACTCAACTCATTTTTATACGTTCCTCCCTTCAGTATTTTCCATGTGCTCCTGAATTTACAAGACAACCATTCTCAAGAGCAAAATGAACCTATGAACTAATTAGGCTTCTTTTCCTATAGGTTAAAAGGAAATCACCATATTTTTATTTTTCAATTATTGAGCATCTGGTGTGGAATCCCTTTAAAAAACATCTTTCTGGGCCAGTTTTTAACCTAAGCAGCAATTCAAGGAAAATATTCTGAAGCTTTTAAATATCTATTCAAGTTATTTTTAGGCTTTCCAGTGGGGTATTGCTAATATGAAAGGAGAAACTTTCAGCTGATGAAACTGTATTTGCCAGGAAGTTCAAGATGCCAATGGAAACTGATACTTGCTTGCCATGTTTGCCCTATGGAAACTGAGATACCATCTTGCAGGAAGACATAATATCATTCAATTACAACAACATGCCTGTAGGCAAGGCACAATATGTGAGCATCATTTGTTTGCTTGGAGCCATGACTGTCATTCAGAAATATTGAAAGGTAGCAGTTGGATTTTTTCACACAAACGGTTAAGGGACTTCTCTCAACAGCAAATTAATGTTCAAGAGTGAAAATATAGCTTCTGTTTCATCAGATCATGAGCTGCAAGACTGAGTAATCCTGGGGGATTATTTTTTTTAAGTGGGACTAGATAAAAAATGTGTTTACCAGTTTTCTATATAACATTTCTATTTACAATAGGAATTATACTTACAGTAGGATGAATTATAGCAAAGGTTTTCATTTTTGCATGTTAGAATATTTTTTTCAAAAGAAATATGTTTTTAAAGGATTGGTATGCTCTATTTCTGTGTCCCACAGAACACTGTAGCTTGAAGCTATATTAGACAGTGCTACTAGGAAGACGGAAACCAGAGAAATGGATGTGATTATATAACAGAGTGCAGTTTCTGTAGCAGCTCTCCTTCCTTTTTTAAAATAAGTAAAACGCTGAGAGTAAAGGTTGTGGTAAAATAGTTTTCTGAACTGTTTTGTACAGTGAAGAGAAAGAAGGTGGAGGCAGGAGAGATTAGGTCAAATCTGAGGTGATAACTTTCCCCAGCAGTATAAATATAAGAGTAGGTGATAGCAAAATAGCTGCAGTAAAAAACATGGAGGAAAGAAGAGTCTAACTAGGATACATGGAGCCTTGTCTTTTTTTGTGCATTTTATAATTACTGAAAATTGGATGTAAATAACTTAGTCAATTTACTCAAATAATGAAATAACAAACCTTTTTCTGCCCAGTCCTCTCACTGTGTCCCTGGGCAACTCCTCCCAGTCCTTACCATCTAGATTAATTTGCCATGTCTATTATAACCATTTTCTAGATAGTTTCTGCATACTTCAAGATCCCCTATTTTATTTCTTGACCTACAGTTTTACTTTCCTAACAGTACTTAAGGATGGTTATATTCCGAGAAATATTTACAGATAAAAAATGAAATTTTGGAGCTCGGGCACCGTCAAGCCTACTCTATCTTATTCAATCAGGACTCATTGTCCTCTTGCTGGTGGACTTCATATTTTTGAGTTAATAATACTTAGAAAATGAATGTGCCCTGCATACGCAATGGAGCACAGCCTGGACTCTCTCAGGTCACGGAGCACCTTCTAATCTTTCCAAATGAGCATTTGGATTTTATGAATTTAAATGAAGACTTTCTCCTATGTTTTCAGATTGGGGGAGAAGGGAAGAAGGGGGTGAGTGGGTTTATTATGTGCTATTCATAGATATCATTACAGATTGAGGAAGCATGGTATGATTACAATTACGATTTTTTTATGGCTCTTAGGAGGGAAAAAAAAAAAAAAGGAAAGGAAGAGAAGAGAAGGAGGAGAGAGAAGAATAAGTATGAGACTTGTGATAAAAGTTAGAAGACAGAGCTATAAACAGAGCAGGCTGAGATAAATAATCAGTGTTTTCTATGTTCTCCTCAGTCCCAACTGTTTTGATAAAGACCCTGAGGAAATATTTAGGGAACAGTCAGTACTGTGGTGTTTTAACTTGGAGGCTGAAGCAGGGGAGGTCTTGGAAATTCCTTTGTCTTGAAATTATGGGAATTTCACTGGCATTATTATTAACATTAATAAACAATAACGCTCATAGCAGAGAGACCAGGTAGCTGTTAGTCTTCTGCAGTTTAGGTCAATCCCCTAATGATTTAGATTAACTATTTCTTTTATATATTTCATTTTTTATTACTATTTTTCTCCATATATTTCTCCTATTATTTTCTCACTTGGTAAAAATATTATGCCATTTGCTAGTCTTTGCCCAGAAGAACATACCTTCTCCCTTCCTGCATTTTTTAATACAATATAGTGCCCTGAGCATAAGACTTTAATGTGGTTCCAAATAATCTCCTAGTGTTGTTGGACATGTGATGGGTTAAGAGTGCGTTTTAGAAAGCACAACATTATGGGATGAAGGTACAAAGTGACGGATATATATATATTTTTTTCCTGTATGCCATGAGCTCCTTGTATGGTGAAAATAATGGGGGAACAGATCATCTCAGGGAAATAACGACCATCTTAGGAAAATGGTCTGAAAAGATCAATATGTTTCTTTATTTTTATCCCTGCTTATTTGAATCTAGTTCATGAAAGAACTTCACAGGTTAGATATGTTCTGTATCTGTGCTGGTAAATTTTGATACTTTCAAATATTGTTTTTACATATTTCCTTTTTGTTAGTCTTCTTGTGTGATGTGTATTGCAGTAGTATTCTCATTTTTCTTATCATGAAAGTAGTGGAGTTTTTTTTCTTTACAAACAAAACTTTTCAAACAATTTTAAATGTGGTTTGAAGCTCCTAAAGTCTTACTTGAGTTCTACTGTTGATGTCTCACAGGAATAGAACATACGTGGCAAGTTCTCCAGAAAGATCCTCTCAAAAGAACATATTAAAGTTGAAATATAAGGATTTTTAGATCAAAAGGATAATGATTTTTTAAAATCTTTACTATGTGATAAATTATTTGGAAGGTATTATAAAGATGTTCCAACTTGTGCAAGAGGAAAGAAGAGAACTAGGCAGTGACTTTGAAATTAGTATGGACATAGAGCTGAAGACACCCAGTACTTTCATGAGTCTGTTCGAGACCTGTAGACAAGTGCTGTGGAATAGATGCGTGCTGGCACCGTGATGTGCATCAGTGAGTGTGAGGAGCATAAATATATTCAGTTCACAAGATTCATTTCATAAGTTCCTTATTTCATAAGGTATTTATTTTATTTGCGTAGATGGCAGAAGGATCTGATGTAAAAATAATCAAGAGTAAATAACTGAGATCAGAAGCTAGTACTGCAGTGGTTTTGTTCAGAAATGAGGTGTTAGTGCCAAGTCTTCGTGTATGCTGTAACACATATACCAAGCAGGGTGAATAAAATGATACGACCATTTTGTACATTAGAAAATAGTAATTATAATTATTACGCTGTTCTTAAAACTGAAAGTAACTTACTGGAATTTATCACCACGGACATAAGTTGCATCTTTTTAATAGCATATTGAAAATAGAAAATAAAGGATATACTCAAATTTATATCATCATGGTAGTCAAATATCATGACTCTTCTCAGGTTTTACTCATTTTGTGTTTTGATGCCTCTGGTCCTCCTTCCCCAAAACACTGGCATGATCTCGTATGCTTCTGATGTAGCGTATCTTAATTTTATGATGAGTTTGCTCCAGACATCTTCCCTGCTTGTTCTACAGCCTTCATTCCTGCATTCTAGATCTTACTTCTTGCACATCTCCTTGGCCCCTTTGTGCTTATATATACTTACATTTATAATGTAAGTGTATATATACTTACATTTAACAATGTTATATTATTGCTGGTTACACTACTAGCAGATTGGTGATGTTACAGAATGCTTCTAAACTGCTACAAGAGTGCCGTCTTTTCTAGTGCTCAGGTCTATGTTGAAGGCAGGTACTTACTGGCTGTGTCTTGCTCAGTCTGCTTCTACTGAGGGATATGGAGGCAGGGGGGAATCTTAAATGCACTGTGGGGTGGTAACCAAGTGCAAAAGGGCAGCAGCAGTTGGAGATTTCACTGTTTGATGCATGAGTTAGAAGTTAATCTTGGCTCAAGTGCAGCTTTGATTAATACCATAAAAATTATCCAAAGAAAGGTACTGTAGCAATAAATCAGCTCTGTAGTATAGTATACATAGGATTCCAGTAATGAAGCCTGCTTTTTATATTTGTGGTTGTTCACTTGTGCTTTTCTGTAGCACCCCTGGACTGCAGGGTTTATTTTTGTTCTGCTCATTCATACAGTGCTGAACATGATATGTCCCCGGCGCCTCAGCGGAGCTTAGGGCTGTGCGAGGGATTTCAGCAGCCCGGGCAGGTCGGGTGTCTGCGGCGGCAGCCTGCGCGGGCCCCGCTGGAGCCAGCAGGGCATCGATCGCTGCTCCTGCTCTGCCCCGCCGCCTCGCGCGGGCTTTGACAGAGATCCGCCCTGGCCTGAAAAGTGGTTGCAAAATCCATACGGTTATCAGTGAGAATGAAATCAGATCGTTGTGGTTCAGACGGGTGAGTTACTGCCTGTGTTGGATTGAAGGCCACAGGGAACAAGGTTTCCCTAGAAAATTACTAGATGGGAAGAATGAGAGGGACTTCTGAGGATTTGAAATAAAATATGCAAATTACATAAATTTGGCATGCTGTGAGGAATATGCTTGTTCACAATGTACAGAGCTCATGTGCGGTCTGTTCAGTCCAGCACCTTGTGATATATATTTTACAGTGAAATTTGAGGGCAGCTTTCCTTTTTGTTTTCTCTTATTTTTACTGCTTTTTAATTTGAATATTTTGTGACAGAAATGCTGTCCTGTTTAGAGTGTTTTGCTTCCTATACCTGTCTCCTTAATACTTAAGTGAAAGTACAAGATGGGTACGTGAATAAGGCAGCGTCACCAGCAGTGCTTGCCGGTGGTGCGGGAGCGGGTGGTACCTGCTCAGGGTTCTTGCCTGCTGTATCGTGTCATGCATACACGTGTGTAGGTGGGTAGTTCTTGGGAAAAATGTAGGAAGGAGGTTCAGTGTGTGGTGTCATATCTAGTTAATGCATGTATTGGAACTATGTTAGACTAAATCTTACTTAGAAAAATAGTAATCCAAGTGTTGACTTTCTTTTCGTGCAAAGAGCCAGATGGCATATCTGCTTAACGGCAAATATCCAAATTTTTTTTTTAATTTCTCTTTCAAAACATGGCAATCAGAATCATCTTGGAAAGGAACTATTAAATTTAATAAGCCATATGTTCAGTAAATTTGCTTACTTTGTTCTGAGATGTAGACAAAAAAATTCACCTCTGTGTCCTTCCATGTAAATTAACTGCCTTATTCTCTGCTACACAATTAAGGTATTTAACAAAGTTCCAAATGTGCAATGTATTATTAGCCAAATACGGCAACTAGTTTTTGTGTTGCTAAAATAAATGCATTTAGGTGAACAGTCTGCAGTTTACTCGGATTCCCTCTGTGGAATTCTGTGTGTTTGAAGATCAGATTGACTGGCAGCTTCTTTGGTATACATAAAACAGAGCTAAAATTATTTCAAATACAAATTCTCTGAGGATTGTATCATCTTTGCCACTCTGTTGTACGGAAGATGCAGATGTGCCAGACTGTTCTGCAGGATTATAAATGCGTTAGCGAAACCCTAATACACTCACAAATATATGCGGTGCAAGAGGTTTTCTTAGCCATCTTGTACCCACTCATTTTATTTATTTCATGTAATTGGCATGTTGTTCTGCTTTTATAGCTTGTTAAAATGTGATGTGAAAATGGCTGTAGCTAATGGCTGCTGGAAAATCTTTTCCCATGGTAGGCAGGAAAAACATTTCAGGGAAAAAAGAAGACAGATTAAAGCACAGTTCCCATAGAGCAGCAGTGATTAAAAAGGTCTATATAGCGTGTTGGTATGTATAGGAACAACAGGCTTACCAAACTTAAGTGTGTAAATGTACATGGTAAAAAAGTGCTTCCGTTAAGACCATGTCCAGTTCTCGATTCAAAGAAGCTGGCAGGAGCTAGAGCTCCTTGTGCTGCTCTGCTGTTACTGAGCCCTGAATGTGACAGCTCTGGTGACACGAGAGGCCTTTCCCTTCCCTCCTTGAGGGGAAATGAGAGCCCGTAGAACGATGCTTGCCAAGCACCTTCCTGGTCTTTCCTGCTAGTTTATGGAGAGCACCGCGATTCCTTGTTATATTTTTCCGACATGTCCTTTCGAGGTGGGAAGTCTGACTCACCTGATGCTTCCTAAAAAGATGATGGGTGCTGCTGAGGAGGCGTGTGAGTGTGGATAATCATTGTCCGGGTCCTTTCTGTGGTGCGTATGTACTCTGCCTTGTATTTCCCTGCTCCTCTGAAGTCATCGTGTTCATCTGCCCTTTCCTAGGCAGTTTGGTTACACGTTTTGCCAGGGGCTAGATTATTCAGCAGATTTTGTTTGTGGTTTGGAAAGACTTTTTTTTTTTTTTCCCCTGCCAATATACCAAACTGGACAACTGCTGTACAGATTGTCTGTCTGTCTGTCAGGAGCGTGCCCTCCTCGCATCTCCCTTTGGCTTGTTCAGAGTGTCTTATTGGTTTGCTGGTGAAGCCCGCCCTCAATCTTCCCTGCTAAAGAAGTCAGACAGAAGTGGACTTTGTAGGGTAGCACTTTAGTGAAGCTGTGTTTCTGTATTATAGACCCTCTCTCTTGTTTTTTTTTCTCTCTTATATCCAGCAACTTTTAGCTGGGCATTGACTTTAGCTGTTAACCTAAAATAACATCTGTCTTTAATAGAAAAATGTCCCAATCCTCAGAAAGTTGTTGTTGAGCTAAGTTGTCCTAGAGAAGCCTTTCCAGAAATTACTGTAGCAGTGACTTCATACAACTTATCAAGTACTAGGAATAAAAACATTTCTCATTTGAAAAGATTGAATATCTATGTAACATACTTTATAATTCCCTCCCCTTTTTTATTCTGTTACACTATAAATGTTTCTGCCTTCCAGCTATCAAAAGGTAAGTCTGTATGTGGTTTGCGCAGAGAAAATCAAGACTGAAGTAAAAAACCAGAATATCAGAACTCCTACTTGGCTTGTCAGCATGCTGTTGTGTTTTTAAAAGAGACACTGCAAAGGAACACAAGCACCATTGTAAATGCAGTAAATTCTCCCAGAACTAATTGGAATATTATTTCCTTTCTTTTTCGCCATTTGTTGATGATATTGTTGATATTGTGTATGCACAGTGCATTTGAAAGTCTTTAAGTGTTATGCAAGGAAGTGATCCATCGGTAAACCGCTAAAACACCAAGGCTCCCTGACCTGGTATGTCTTTTGTAGCAGGAAGATTCTGCCTCCAGGAGTATATTTTTTTTTTATTCCTAATATCCAGATGAGGATTGTTTGTTATCAGAATCATGAAAAATCAAATGCAGTAACTTCTTAACAATGCATAATATAAACTGTATTTCAGCTTCATGGTAACTTTAGGATAATCTTAATCTGGTACCTTCTCCTCCCACAGGATTTTGCAGTTCTGACTGATAAAAATAAAAACATAAAAAAGGAAAAAATCCTACTTCAAGACACACGTGGCTTGCTGTTCTGTCAGTACACTGGCAAGGGTTCCATACCTGTAACAGAATAACTTCTGATTGCCTTGCTCTAAATGAGGCAACATACACGTGACCTTATTTATGATACTTAACTCACCCAGCTTAGTCCTGGGCCCAGTCATTCAGTGTTCCTTCAGTTATTCCTTGTAATGAAAGCAAGTCAATTCAAAGTTGAAACCATGTTGGTATAAAATGTGAGACCTGATAAACCCAACTTACTTGCCTGGATTGTTCCAGCTCATGCAAAACTAAACTTAGTGGTTTGGCAGCGCAGTTAAATAGTGTCGTTCATTTACATTTTGGTTTTGTTAGTGTGTGTGGGGCGGGGAGCAGCGCTGCTCAGCATTAAAGTACAGCGTATACTGAATGTAGATTTAGTGTTTATTACAGAAAATGTAAGGCTTAATTCCAAGAAACTTTGACAGAGTAAACTGTGGGTAGATGAGTATAGCACTGTCTGCCCACTGAGTCAGGATGATGTCGAGTAACACCTTGTTTACTCTGTTAAAGAGTGAACAGTTGAGCCGTGATTATATAGGCGTAGATGTAAATGCCCAATCAAGACATGACTTGCTCTCAAGTAAAGCTTTCTTAATTGTTTTTCTCATGGATTGCATTCAAGATATTGTCAGAATATTTTCTGTGTTTTCGGTTGCTATCTGGAGAAAAACACGGAGTCTTATGATTCCTATCCACTGAATTTGTAAGTTATTGTGACATTTAAAAAAATTTACATGCTGCATAACGTGATGCTGCTATCTCCCAAGTGGACTCTTCTGTCTTGAACCACTATGGGATGTTTAGGAAATAAAAGAGGATTTCAGTTGCAGGGTTTTATCTGAGAGGCAAGGGGAGTTTCCATGTCATTCTCATGTCCCCCTTTCAAAGGGGCATCGCGCTGTCCTCCAGCCTCTCCTTTGCAGGGCCTGGGGGCTTCGTCAGAGCAGGAGGAGGCAGAGGAGCCTGTGGCTTCACTGGCAGTGAGGCTGTTGTGTTCAGGCTTTTGAGAATGGGTCACCAGGTGGTTACGTGAAGAAAATTTAGGCTGAGCACATTAGTCCCAAATAAATATGGTGTGAAGAGAAAAGCAGTGTTCAGAGGGACCAGTGTTACTGTTCTAAGAATGCATTTAGAGTAAAAGGATGAGAAGTCATCTTTAATGAAGAGAGGAAAAATGTTTTTGCTATGTGGTCTGTTAGTCTGAGCTTTGTTTCATAGCAAGAGATTAAATTGCAAGTTGGAAGAAAAATATGATTTCAAAATTTGTCTGAGCCGTTTTTCTGATGCTTTTTATTTCTGGCTGCTTGTACAAGAGAAAATTTATTTAGAAAGTTTAAAAGAAATGCTGGAAAAGTTTATCAATTATTAAAATAGTTTAGGAGTTTGTGAGAAAAAGCTGCTTTTTTTTCTACCCTGGACATCAGTATCAATTTCTAAGGGAAAAAAATATTTACAGTGTAGCTTTTTATTTCAAGACAATAGCATAGCACCCGCTAGATGTGTTACAAAGAATGATCAACTGTTTGGTGCCTGCTTTAGTGCAATATATTGGTAAGATGAAGTATATCAAACACATTTATCTGCTGCAAATCAGTTTGTCTCAGAGAAGACTCAGTTAAATTTTATGGAGCCTAATTTTGTTACTGATACACCTTCTGAAATTTATCTGAATATACTGTATTTTTCTTCCTTGATAGGTCAAATGAATCATCATTTTTCTCTCTCTTCCAAATGGACAGTAAAAATAAAGCCATTTGTGTAGAACTGGCATGATTTACTGCAGGTCTGAGGATAAAATCATAAAACTTACAGGACATGGTTAATACATAACCATCAAAATAACAGAGTGCAATTCTAAATTTATGAGGCTGAACTTAACACTGAATATCAAATAAGAACCACATTGATTTCTGTAGCGCATGGCTTAAAAACACATTAGGTGGCATAACTGCAAGACAGTACATTGATTTAAGCGTAAAATGCATAGCACTCAATACTTCACCACCTAACGTTTCTCAGTAATGAACAAAGCTGTTGTATATTGATGAAAGGAAAATTATTTGTTTTTTTACATTACAGGATTCAAGGAGATGCCTTGCTTCCAGACTAGGTAGCATAATTTGAATCACACTTAGGCGCAGCTGACGTGGGGCACCTTAGAAAGTATGCGGTGATCTCTCCGTAATGTGTTTTGAGAGAGATGAATTTATGCGGCCTTAATGTAGGGCTGAATTCGGACACCCTGTTTCAGGCAGGTGCTTAGGGATGTACTGAAGATGCATTGCATTTTGGAGGCCTGTAGTTGTTTTTAAAATGTGAAGTGCTGCTCTCCTGAATCATGCCCGTAGAGTAACAGTACAGGTCTCTAGCACTCTTGCTCACTGAGTTTTGCCAAAATTAACTTGGTTTACATCAGGCAACATATTTTCTCCTGTTTCAGACTCCAACACACAAAATGCCTTGGCAAGTAAAAAGTCTCATTGGCTTCACTCTGAGCTCCCCAAAAGATTAATTGGATTGACATTGGCAATTGATCTAGATTGAATTTTAAACAGGAAATTCTGTGCGGGGGCTACAAAGAGCTCTGCAGCACATGAAGTCCTTGCAATGCCCTATATGCGCCGGGGCATCCTCGCTCCTTTCAGTCCTCTGGTCGCGCACAGGGGCCTTGGAGCAAGGGCCCTCAGGGCTGTGGTCCTTGGCTGGTAAAGACAGGAAAGCAAAAGCATCCTAGTGCTGACGAGTGCTGCCGCTTGGTGCATAAAGATACCTCCTGTGCATGTATTTATGCACCTCCCAGTAGTGCTGAGAGCTGGTAGCGCTTTGGGGAGTACCAGGAACTTGAGGCTCTGTTTCCATTTGCCTACCCTCTGCATTAGGATGAGCCTTTGGGTTGGGAGGGTCTGCTCCTCGAAATGAGCGGGTATCGTATCCCTGCGTGTTACCTGCATTCACAGGGGACTGCCTTAAATGCCAGCATTTTAGGGGCAAAAATGTCATGTGGCCTTCCCTTTTTTAATATTTAGCATATTAACTTAAAGTATTAGTCTTTATGCCATGAGGAATGGACTGAGATGTTGGAGAATTGTGTTTTTAATCATCATTGACATTTTCAGAGAAGATTAAAATGTAATAAAATTAATTGTGCATGTTCAAATGGCTCACTTTGCAGTTAATCATATGTCTTTAGTTTTCATTGCAGCTATATATTTTTTCTTTTGCTGCAGTGCTTTTTTACCTTGAAATGTACCTAATTAGAATAATTTATTAAATAGTTGCTCATAGTTTTTTCTTCAAATTAATGCAGTGTAATTACAAGTTATGTTTAGTATTAAGTAAACTGTTTTCTTTATCTTATTGGTGTGCTATTGTGATATTCTGAACTTATACAAAATATTTTTACTTCTCCTTTCTAAGTAAAACTTACACCTTACCAGAAGAATATAATTTATTGAGGTTATATTTAATGGCAAGTACAAAATACATTGCTTTCACTGCTGTGCATCTCTAGTAATATAATTTGAAGTGCTAGGGCCCTTTGCATCCATTTCTGAATCTATTATTAGTTGATTAAATTAACTGGCTGAATCAGTACAGTGAGAAGAGACACAGTAATGATATTACAGAATTAGTATGCTATGATGAATTGTCAAGAAAAGTAACTGTGACAGCCCTGTGGCCATATGCACTTAGCCATGCAATTTATAGTCATTTGAAAAGCCAAGGACTTTTCAGTTTTGGTTAGGAAATTTGTTCCTGCTTTTGACAGAAGTTGAGGGATATGTGTGTATTGAACAAGAGGGGGCTTACGGTGCCAACATGAAAAGAAATCAAAGGCTCTCTTCAAATGTTAGCATTTGGGTGATTTGCAAAGAACAAGTTACAGAAAAGGATGGTTTTTATTATAGCTGTGCCAGTTCTTTTAAAGAGATGTATATGATAGTGCAGTTCCTTTACAGTTGCAGAAGATAATATTACTTAGGGTAAGATAAAAGCAAATGTAACCAGTATCAGAATTTCTCTAGTAATCGAGCACTGTAAATTTTGGTATGGTATTATCCAATACACTTTTAGCAGGACAATAAATACAGCTGGATTTTATTATTTCTTTTACTACATGCAGACTTTGTAATTGCAACTGATTTGAAGCTACTTGAAACGTATTACTTTTCCTTTATTCAAATATTTGTAAGCAAAATAAACTATCAAATAGCTTCAAGGGGGCTGATAGTTGCAGTAGGTAATCAGCATGTGAGAACCGACTCAATGCCAGCTTTGTAAGTCCCGCGCTTTTCAGATTGCCGTGTTAATTTTGCTGGATGTTTAAAAAGTAAATAAAAAAATTGAATTTATTTTTTCTCTGTTTCAATATTTTCATAGAAAATGCTTCTCTGAAACAGATTATCAAAATCTGCCCTCAAAAAATAGACTCCTGTTGTTTTAGTGATTGTAGGTGAAAGTATACAATTAAATACAGCACTTAAGCAGAATTGAATTAAAGAGACATATGAGCTGAAAATACCTTTTTGTTTTGCCTTGCTCTGTGTTGCCGGGCTTTGATTTGTGTATCTGGTTTGGGCCCATTAGTCAAGCTGGGGGAACTGGAATGATTAAATTCCGGTCTCATATCTGAGAGTCACACACTAGGTAAGAAGAGGAGCATGAAGAGACATGATTAGAAGATCATGTTAGGAGCATGGTCAGTGAAAACCAGGAAGCTGTGGTCCTGGGTAAGCACAGCCCTTGTCTAAGCTGGTGTGTGTGTTGTGCTTTCACCCAGAGAAGAACCTCTAGACTCTTCCTGGACCAGAGGCTAAACTCTGCTCAGAAACAGCAAAATGTCAGAATGATGTGAAATACATTGTGCAGAGTATTTTCTCATTTTACTCTGTGCCTAGAGTCTAAGGAGCCCTTCGAAGCAATAGGGAGAAGAGCAGCTGTGCGGGAGCTTGTGCCACGGGTGGCAGTGGGTGCGGGTGACGCTCGGGGAGCAGCTGCCCAGCCCCGTGCGGCGGCCCGAAAGCTGCTGTGCAGCCCGGGCTCTGCACCAGGGCTTCCACTGGCGGCAGAGGAAAATGAATGCCTGCAGCTTGGAAGTTTAAATGCCTTGCTCAGCAGGGAGCCCGGAGAGATTTGCTCAACTGAAATGAGCTTATAATAAGGCTTTCATCCTAAGATAAGTAAGGACAACATCCAATAGCTCTATACTCCCTCACCAGAAAATACAAATAGGTTTCTGTGTGCGTTTCTGTGCTGCTGTTATTGTCTCTCATGCAATATGTTGCATTTCATACTAATAGGAATTTTCCATTATAGGCTGCAGGAACACCACGTTTTAACTAGGTTATATTTAGAAATCCAAAAAAAAAAAAGAAAAAAAGAATTGTAGCTTAGATGTTAAATTGCTTATTTATTTAAAAAAATAAATAGCGTTAGGATGTTACCTACAGAGAGATCTGCAGCAGCAAAATATTTTCACCCATTTAACTGTGTTGAAGCTGTGCAGAAATCAAAACACATTTAAGAAGATTCATAGAAAAAGGAAATCCATCAGCAGCTACTGAGCAGGAAATGGGAACTGGAGCCACCAACCACTGGGGGCCAAGCGTGGTTGCAGGGAGCCCTGGCTGCGCTCGAGGAGCGAGCAGTGAGGCCTGGCGCGAGACGTGTTGGCCTGGCGTGCTCTTCACCTGTTCTTAGTCAATTCTTACTCTGTTCTTCGCCGTTTTTCTAGTCCCCCAACTGTAGCTATTTTTCATGTAATCCAGCTGTGGGTTTTGACCTGCAGTTTGCAGCTGGAGTGCTGAAGAGATGATGTGCGAGCAGCATCAGTTGTTTCGCGCATGCTGTTTGTCCCAGGGATTCAGAGTCCCTGCTAGGCTCTTAGCAAGCTGCCCGTTACAGTGCTGCCACAAATCAGGGCTGCGGGGAACTGGGGCATTGCGTGTGCCATCTCCAATGATGCAAAGCAAGTCCATCCTTTTGAATCACTGGTGCATTCTTCTTAATGTTTATAAAGCATTCATCTTGCCTTTTCCCTTATATCATGTTTACAAATTAAATACAGTAGTTAAATATCAATTAGTACAGGTCGTATTTTGTGTTAAATACCAACCACCTAAAAATAGAACAATGACATTTAGCTACCAAGAACTTCAATGAATCTGTCTTGATGATGGTTTAAATATGTTGTTCAAGATTTGCCTTTTTTTCTGTCGTTCATTTGAATCATCTTTTCCTTTTTTTCCCCCCTCTTTTCCTCTGGATTTTCTATTCATCTTTTTTCACTGTATCTTTCTTTTGCTTTTCAAATCCACTGTTTGTTGATCTCTCTCTTTTAACTCTTCCCCAAGGGTAGCAAGCCAGGTACAAGTCTCAGTACACCAGTCATCAAGACTTCTGTGGCTTTTTATTTATTTATTTTTAAAGTAATTCTCAGAAATGAATTCTCGTAGCTCATACTTCTTATCTTAGACATGGTTCCCTCAGGAGCGTGTCACTAACCTAATCTCTTCCAAATTCTCCGTCAAAATATCAACATAAATATATTTGTGTCCCCCTTGGTGTTCATTAGCTCTTGTAATGCTCACCCACTGTCATTTCATACCTCATCTTACTAGACTTGGCTGCATAAGCACAGATCATGTTGACCTTACCAGTTCCAGTTAAAATTCAAATACTACCCTGTTGTGCTTACCACAGCAATATTGTTTTTCTGTGTTCATCTGTTTCGAGGAGGTGGAAGAAAGTTGCAGTTGGTTGACTTTGTTGACTTTGCTCTCTGCCTGATGAAAGTGAAATTACTAATGGGGTGCAAGTGCCACCACTGATCACAATGGTTAGCAGGATTTGTATTCAGTAAAATTGTCTGGATGCTTTTGAAAGGAGTCATCTATCAGACAAACTATGTTTTTTTATATGAATGTTAAGGCTAAAATGATCATCAAAGTCTTGGTAACCTGAGAGTTTTACAATATATGTATCCTAACTAGAGGCCATGGCAAATTCCGTTCAGTCTTGCTGAGTGTACTGCAATGCTACTGTGAGCAGAATTAAGCCTTGTCATGGTTCTCATTTCAGTTGGAAGTGCAATAAATTTTGTGCAACTGAGACTTCACAAAGATTATGTTTTCTGGGAGACAGCATAAACAAAGCAGATTTTCAAATACACAGATCTGTTCGAGCTTTGTCAAGTTCTTTTGAACAATCAGTTCTCATTTATGGGATTGTACTAGAAGCCATCTAGATGTATTTGTATTTCAAAAAGACAATTCCCGTCTTGGGCTTAAATCTATTTTACAAAACCGTGGAATATTTTGGATAGGCAGGCATGTCTAAAAGTCATCATCTCACTATCTCACTCCCAAAGGCCTTAGCTCATTACTCACGTTCCTTATGGCTGTGCATATTGCCCTGGTCTTCAGCATGGTGACTACTGGGCAACGGACCAGTTGCATCTCTTCAAGGGTATCCACAGTGTTACGGCAACTGGATCAGAAAGAAATGATCTTCCACTGTGTAATGTTTGCCTCTCGAAATAAAAATAACTGAACCCAGTGCTGGGAGTGCACAGGCACCGGTTGAACTTCGCTGAGTATTCTGCAGGAATTAAGTGGTTATGTGCGTGTGGACTTGATTCTGCTGCATTAGAATCAAGGGCTGCTTTTTTTTTTTCTTCCTTCTCTCTTATGTGAGCTGAATAGAATCAGCATCAAGTGTTAAGTCAAGTTAAACAGACATTCATATTCATTCAGGAGCAGCACAAAGTATGTATTCAACTTGGTGCCATAATTTTCATGTGATATGTGGTAAGCCTCTTACTTAGCAGGAGCTATTAGATGAAGTTAGGCTCCCAATTACAAGGAGGCCCAATCAGGCTGGCGCTTCCCAGAGCATGTACGACTGTAGGAAGCTGATTAGGACATTTGCAGGACATTAGTGGGAAACGGAGGAGTTGTTCCCTTTTCAGAAAAGAGGGATTTGTTCAAAAAGCTGTTTAATTGGCTAGATAATTGATTATCTCAGAAATTATCCTTTCCACAAAAAGCTCTCACCAGTCAGATAAAAAGCCTGTCCTTTACAGATTTTGGAATAAAAGATGTAAGGACAGATGTCTTCCAGTTTTAATTTCCCAGCTGGAACTCTGCAAGACACATTAGAGTTGTGAGAGAGAGCATCATACTGTCAGGATGTGTTCAAATTTACATTTTTTTAAAATAGTCAACAACAACTGGCTGCAGCATCTGGCATTACAGTATGTTTTTAGAGTTGTTAATTTCACCAACTTCAGGAATGTTCAATTACTTCTACAGGCAAGAGTGTAGGGTTTTCTTTAGCTTTTAAAATCTTTTAAATCCTAAAAAGGCATTAAGATATTTCCTTGCTAAAGCAGGAACCTTATTATTATTGATCCTGTGTTTTGGGGACAGTATGGGAGAAGGATTTGTCAGGGTAGTACTGTCTACATGTGAAAGGAGTCAGCAAAAATTTTCACCTTGGCTCACCCATCACGTGGATGCAGCCCCCAGCGAGTTGGTCTGCCAGGGTACTAACTCTTTGCTCATACCTCATGGGAGTGAAGGTGTTGCTTACAGCACAAATGCAGTTAATCTTTACTAGTCTAGCTGTTCATGCAGCGTCTTGAGAGGCGTTCCTCAATTGCCATCCCAATGGGCCCCTTTATAATTGAGAGTCCTGGGCGCAAAGATATCTGACGTGACTGCTTTAGAAGTGTACATAATGCACAACATCGGGGAATGAAATCTGTCTTGGTGGCCTAGTGCTTGCCAAGCAAAATATTTTTTCTTCTGACCTAATTAGATATTCCCCTTCCCATTTTAATAATCCAGTTATTCTTGTTTGTGTGGAATGTTACTATGTTCTCCTGACAGCTATTTTCAGACCCCGCCACCAAATCTGTATGTAGTTGCAGGCACAAATTGAAAGGAAGATTTGAAAGGTATGTTGGTTGGTTTGGTTTTTTTTGGTTGTCAGAATTGATTTGATCACATATGGAATCTGATTATCTTACTGTACATCCAAAGACACTGTATTCAAATGAAGAAAACTGTAAATGAAACTTAAAAGCAGAAGAAAACATTAAGAGTGTTGCTTAAAAAAAAAAAGGAATATTATAAATCTGCAATCAACTTCCAGCTAAACTTGTACTTGCTTTTGAATCTATTTACCCAAAATATGTCAAGTTAACTGGGCTGCATTGCTGTTTTTGCATGTTTTATATGGTTAGCCCTTCTGTGCTAAACAGACTTATTAGTGTTCAATTTATTTCTTAGTCCCTTGAAAGGAACCATGCAAATGCTGGGGCTTCTTATTTTCTTTTGATTTCTTAGTGGAAAATTGTATCCCTATAAGTAAACATGCACTGAATAGCAATAAATCATTATTTCTCAGATGACCAGTATCAGCAGGAGTCTCATATACTTCTCTGCTGGAGTTGACTTCTAAATTTATTAAGTAATTATTGGTGCAGTTTTTCATATGTGAAAAACATTTGTGTCTTTGATTCTGTTAACACTTAAATCATGTTGACCAACACATTACTGCGACCCTGGTGGATGTTGTTTTACTGCTGTAAATTTTAAGAAGCTGGGGAGAGGAGGAGTCAGGGATTAACCTCCCTGCCTTTAAAAGGAAAACCTGTAACATAGCTTGAATTTTGCAGGAGGAGTATGATTCACATTCTTTTAATAACTTTATTAGTGTTTTATCTTGATAGATTTAAGATATTTTATAGCAGTTTTAGTATCATAAACTGTTTCTATCATGAAGAATAATGTTGTCAATTTTAAATTATTTTGACAAAATGAAGTGGTACAGGAGCAAGTTCTTATATTGAGTACAAGTTTTGCTGAAGCTCCATAGGTTTCACCAAAAGTAAAAAATACATAGATTATATTGATCTACATGAATTATCCTTTGCTGTAGATGTAAGACCACTAGTACCTGTGTATTATTGGAGAGTTTATTTTTCTTTCAGTAGGGCGCAGGTCAGGGAAGCAGTCGTAATTCCTGCCAATGGGCCCTGCCCCGGCTGGGTGGGCTGTGTGCTCAGCGGGAGCGTTTGCACAACCAGAGCAGGCTGCGAATGACAGATCAGCAGGTGCTGCTCAGAGGGCTCATTCTGCAAGGCCCTGGGTGTTCATTCACTTTAATTGAAGGTAATGGCACTGCCCCATGCAATATTAGGCAAAATAAAAAAAAAAAATAGAACAGTGATTGATTTGGAGAATATAATTGACATGAAAATTCTTTAAAACTTGAAAATAAATCATTAGAAGTAGGTTAGATAAATTTATAATTTTTGCCTGTCAGAACAGTACTATAAATTACTTTTTTTATGAAAGGGTTAATTGAATTTTTAAACACTGCAGAAATCTATGCATCAGTGAGACATCAATTTGTTAAAGAGGGAGAGAAATCCGTTAATAGCATGTAGCTTCAATAGTTTGCCCCCACAATGAATTTATTGGGCATTGATTGGCTTCCAACTCAGTTTTAATACAGATTAAAATTACAGCTTTATTTCAAGGCACCTGCCAGCTTTTTCTTTTTGTTTACTATTGAAGCTCAAGTAATTGATTCAATTAATTTTAGGGGTTAAATTCAGGAAAAGATAATTGCAGTGAGAAAAGCTAGTCTGTTTATTGTGACTTTGTTTGCTTGCTTCTAAGGATACTCTGCTGCTCCCTTTTTAATCTATGACTGATGCCTTCCAAGCCAAAATAGGAATTCCACCAAGATTTACTTAGCCAGCTGTATATCTGGTATTGGTAGAATCAGTACCACTAACTTTGTGCCACTAACCCGAAAAATAGCAAGAAGAAATTCTTGTTTCTTTTTCTAGATTATTTATAAAATCTCCAAATGCACCTTTGTACTGAAATGCTGGGAGTAAAGAGAAAAGATGCAGGCACATATGTGCATGCACACGTGCGTACGCGTAATGATACCTGAAGAGCACAGAAATAAATTCAGAGGTTTAGTAGCTTTGGTCAGTTATATCAATCAAAGAAGCTGAAAAATCCTTTGTCATCAGACTTCCTGAATCGGTAAAGGCTGTAACGTAAAGCGATGGGGATGAGTCTCCGCCTCACACTGCATATGCTGAAAGTACAGTTGGTATTTCAGAAATTTTAGACCTTATCTTTAGCTCTTGACTAATAAGAACACTTGACTCAACATAACCATCTTCAGCATCTCTGAATTAATGAGAAGTGATCTTCTTAAGAACTGTGATAAACTAGACTGAGCTGAAATTCTGCCAGGTCTATGTGACTGGTTAATGCTGCTGGATATGTTGCGCTTGGGTCTTTGCTTCTTCAACAGTTTCCTTCATGCAAAGGCATCCTCATTTGAAACTGTCTTCTGGCTGTGTGATATCTTATTAAGGACCCAAGAGTCTGCTTATTTTAACTTGGAGATGGATCTGAGCATTTTTTTTTTAAATCAGCTGTAGAAGGCAGTTCATTAAGAAAACCTCATTTTTTTAAAGCGTTAATTGAATACTTCAGAGTATTTTCATTTGATGGTCTGTTAGGTTAATAATGACTTGCAATGAATGCCACTGTTTGTTTCTTGGGAATTCGATGTTCTGTGAAACTCTTTTCTTCATCAGCTCAGCCTGTAGAATACAGTTCTAATATTTGGAAGTAATCAAGGCATTTGATACAGACAGAATACTCTCTTGCTGCCTTTTTTTCAGAAGAGGGAGAGGAGAGCGTCATGACCTAAACTTTGATCTCTGTGCCAAAGGATTGACCCTATTGCCCTGCCTTGGTGTTGTAGCCATCTCAGTAGCTGCCTGATTTACCTACATCACCTTAGTAAACCAGCTAAAAGCAGATAGGAGTTGACTAACAGAACTGAGAGCTAAATAGGCATGATGGAAAGGTTTAGACTTAATGCCCTGCTCTGAGGAACAGCAGTGTTTTACGTCCCTCAGAGTTGTCATTCTGGGTGACTCTGTGCTCAGCTAAATATCTCTACATCTGGATAAAACAGGACAGATTAGCTTTTCTGGCTGTGATTACAGAGAAAGTTTTAAAGTTTTAGAAGTTTATACTTCATATGATGATTATCCAGGAAACATGAAGAATCTTCACGTATACTGTAACACGCGTATGCTTCTGCCCACGGTGTGTCAGAGACCTCATGCCATGAGAAACTTTATCTGTTTAATTCTTATTAGATATGATTAACAGTAGAGATTCAAATAGCTGTAGCTCATAGAGCTCATATGTGTGTATGATATTTTTGGTTGCGTTTTGCCCAAGAGTGTTTATATGAGTCCACTTTTCCATTACACAGTTAATGCCTGAGACTTAAGTAGTGCAGAGAAACAGCTCTGAATTAAGGGGTAGTACAGTTTCCAGCACCTCACAAGATTCCCAGCACAGAGCCAACCTTTCCAGGCAAGGCCTGCCACTACTTCCTCCTTGAACTTCACAGTAGTTTTAGTTTTTTAAATGCTGTGGATGTTTTCTTTGCTTGTTTTCTGTGAAGGATAGAATGGGTATTTAGAACTTCCTGTATTTTTACAGGACTATAAAGGTACATAATGGCATGTCTTGCATCTCCTTCACATAGAGCCATATTGCAGTTAGTTTCGGAAAAAGGTTGGCAGCTTTTCTTTATATATCTCCAGGAACAGCTGCAAGCTTCTTTGCCTGTTGTGTTTTCCTTCTGTGATGGTTCGCAGCAGAATATAGTTATGGAAGATGTTAGTTATGGAAGTTTCCTTTTCTAGGGGTCTAAGCTAAGCAAGTTTGTTTGAGTTTTTGCTGTTCCTTTGTTTTTTTCTTCCCCTCCTATTCCCCTCTCTCTTGTCTGTTCCTCATTGTCCTGAGGGAGTAACTATTGGAAAAGCATCAGATTAGTGTCTTTTGCAGGTTCCTTTCCTCATCTCTACTCTCCACGTCACAAATTTTACGTCTTTTCTCCCCCGGCATGCAAGTCTGTTCCTGAATTTCTAGAATTTCTTTTTATAGCAGTGCCTGACCCTCAGCGTGTCTGCATGGCCATCCCCATGATTTCCCCATGGCGGGTGACGCTGCTCCAGGCGCCCGGACTGAGCTGTGGGCTAAAGCACGTGCCTTTCCTGTGCTCGTTCAGGCTAGCAAGACCCAGCTCAGATTATGAAGTGGTACCTGTAGCTGTCCCAAGTTCCTGGGACTGCTACCAATGTGTACATTGCTTTTTCATCTCGAGTCAGTTCGTACAACTTGGGGCCATGGTGTTGGGGGCTGCTTGGCTGGCTGTGCTCACCGGCTGCATCTCAGGCTTTCTGTCGGAGCCAGGTGCAGCAGTGGTACCTGACGCTTGGGACAGTGTCAAGGTTGAAGGGAAGTGTGGTTGCCAATGGCATGTGCAGTCCCTGCTAGAGAGGATATTCTACTCAACATTTAGTTTCTGATACTACATAATAGGCAAACAGAAAGCAAATAATTTTCTTAATTCTCAGAATAAAAATAATAACATGGTTAAGAATCTGCATCACTCATTGAAACTTCTGCACATGTTGTTTACAGTGTAAGTGCAAAAATGTGCAAACTCCCAAACAAACAGACCTCTGGCACTGAGAAACACCATGAACCCAGTCCTGCCTGTCAAGTGTGTGCCTGCGGCGGTATATTAGTGTGCTGCTGCAACTTGGAAGTCATGCATAAAAAATATCCTCCCATCTGGATATAAATGAATGTTTTGGCTGCCATTAAGATTCTAAACTTGATGATTTTTGTATTCAACCA
Organism: Crypturellus undulatus; assembly: GCA_013389825.1. NCBI lineage: Eukaryota > Metazoa > Chordata > Aves > Tinamiformes > Tinamidae > Crypturellus > Crypturellus undulatus. The sequence continues at coordinate 7,192 of VWPW01019479.1, read as the reverse complement.
AGTCCAGCTTGTGTTTCAAGTGTAATGATTTTCATCAGGTAAAATTAAACAAGAACAACAACAACTAAAAACAAACAAAAAGCTAAAGTTTTTCCCTACCATTGGTTGCAGGCAGGAATTTCAGGCTCATGCTGGAAAGCATTAACGTAAGGCATTTCTGGGAGCAAGCTTGCCAAGTCAGGGAGGTGCTTGAGAGTGTTTTATACTTGTGCTACGTGTGCTTTAGTCTGCGATCACTTGTGCAGTGTGAATTGTTCCTTCTTGGAGGAGCTTCCCTAGAACCGAAACCTGAGGGATGTCTCTGCAGACTGATGTAGCAGATCCCTGTCTAATGTCTTTACTCCAGAGCAGCTTCTACCTTTATTGCAAAGGATGAGCATCCTTGAAAGTCTAGACCATGGACCATGATCCATCATCTGCACAGCTGCCCTGCCCTGTTCTCTCCTGCCTTTCCGATACAGCAGAGCACACGGTTGCCCGTTTACCCGGCACAGTGACAAGGACAGGGATGGAGGCCTTAGGAAACTGCAAAAACAACCTGCTTTTAGCTGCCTTATTGTAGAAATTTGCAGTCGTATGGTTGTGTGGTTATATAATGGCTGGTAGAAGTTTTCTAGTTAGCTTAGTGCTAAACTTTTTTCTCTTTATATCTTTCAACGTCTGTAATTTTTATCCTAGTAATTCAATTAGTTAACTAGTATGTATTTCTTAAAATACGCTTTTACATACTAGAATGTTCCTCTGTAACAACATTTAAAATACCTTTTCTTTTGAAGGGGTGGGAGGGGAGTTGATTACTTAATTATCTTCAGGCTGATGGTGTGTTCAAGTAACCTGAAAAGTCTCCCAGTATTTAGAATTTCGTATGGTCTAGTGAGCTATTTTTACTACTCTTAGTAAGATACATTCTGCCTTTGATTTACCTTCCCTATTATGATATTGACTGCTGTAGCCTAATATATATTTAATTAGTAGGGATGTGATTGCAACTAATTTTGTAGAGCTTTTAAGGGACAATAAATTCTAGCTACTGAGGTTATGCTCCTGTAATTATTTCTTTTTTTTTTTTTTCTTTCTTAAAATAACTTGGGCTGTATCCTCTGATGCAGATACCTCTTCAGGAATGCATTGCAAGATTATTCTGTATTTTATATTGTTATCTAATTTATAAACTAATTGCTAAATGTAAAATTGCCTTTTCTATTGAAATTTAAGCTGTCGTATAGTTCTTAAAACTCTGCATAGCTTAGTTGACTCCTAAGTCCTGAAACATGCAGCCTTCTGTTGTGGGAAAGGAGAAGAAAAGCACAGAGGTACTCAGAAAGACTGGGCTTTGGGTTTGGTGCTGGGAGGCTGCCTGCAACAAGGAGACCACTCAGTTGCAATGATAGTTTAAATGACAGTCAAGTAAAAGTGTGGCTGAATGTGAACTACGCTATTAAAGACTAGTGCTCTGGGCAGATCGGCTAAGGCATGCAGTAAATGGCGTAGGGACAGTTGTTACTTACGAAAAGGTGCTCCCCAAGCAGGCATATAGATAGAGATTATCTTGGTGTAGACAGCATTTCCTCAGGGATGGCAGTGTATGGGTGCTGAGCCATTTTCTGATACCCAATGCTCACAAATGGCCAAGTGCACAGAGGACCATCAAGGATGCCTTTATGGGCATCTGGATGTCCAGATGCCTTGCTCCATATTTTTTTTTTAGAATTATACTGAAGTTTACAGTTAGTAATTGAGATATTTTTGCAATAATGTGAGATGTGTGTAGATTGCAGGTTCCCACTGTGTTATCTTTTAGAGCTGTGGTGATAAATGATTTTGCGTGTGCAGGGTGGTTGGACTAGATGATCTCCAAAGGTCCCCTCCAACCTTAATGATTCTATGATTAATGTAGTTTGAGACTTTTTATCTTAAATCCCTAATGAAGGACACCCATAAGAATGGATTCCTGGGAGAGTTGTGTACTCAACCTGCTAGCAAGAAAGAGTTTCCAACTGGAGAATCCCAGAGCTTTGTGACTTAGCGTGACTAATGTTTTTCACTTACAGGACGAGAGGAGGGCTGCACTGAGCAGAGCGGCTGCTCGTGGCACATCTACTAGGTCAGTTATTGCCAAGTATGGCAGAGAAAATAAAAGGAAAAGAAACAGTGGTTTAGAAATTTCTTTTCCAGTCTCTGCTTATCAGTATGAAACATCTGCTTCAGCTGCACTGGCTCCCACTGACAGTCCACATTAGTGATCCAGGGAAATTGCTGCTTGCATGGAGCGCAACTGTGCTGCGCCTCCCCGGGCTGCGCTGCAACGAGCGCTTGTTGTACAGGCAGGACGTGGAGTTTGTTGCAGGTTAAAATGGAAATGGTTCGAATGCGCTCGGGTGAGCATCATGTATGGAAATTAGCACTGGCACAATTATTTTTTGTTTCTCATAGTCTTAATGTTGCTAAGCTACAGAAAGAAATGGATCAAGCTGAGGAAATCCGCAAGTTGCTGACTGTTTGCACAGGCTCTGTTAAAATGTACACTAATCGTATGCTATAGCTTAGCTTTTATTTAATGTAAATAGAACGGGTACTTTTTTTAAAAGCCATCCATCTTAGTTTTAAAATACTGTAGTCGTTACTTCATATGTAAATACTTGCAGCTATAAATAGCGAAACAAATGTGCTTAGATCAGCTTTTTCGCTTAAGGACATTTGATTAGATATGATGAAGTTTTGTATAGCGTGAAAGAGCAGTGAAGAGCTGCAGTTACTGCCATTTATGTCTAAACAAACTAACTTCACAGGCGAACACCACTAAAGCTGTAACCTGCAAGAAATGGTAACACGATTGCTTCTGAAGCTGTAGTGCTTAACTTACTCCTCTCTATGAAGTCCCAAGGTGGACATGGATTATTAGAGCTTGAAATATAAAAGTTAAGTGCTTATGGTTTCATAGGCTGATCCAACGGCTAACACTGATCAGAAAAGGAAAGATGAAAACTTGACCTCGAAATGAATAGCACTGATCTATGAATTGTCCTTTTCCTACATATCTTCTCCCAATAATATAGCTTGATTCTTCAGTAAAACTACCCAGACAGGAAACGTTTATTGTGTGGGGATATTTTGTTTTGCTTTTGTTTGTTTTTGTTGTTTTGTTATGGTTGCATTTCTCATAGGTTCGGTATATTTGGATGATGAAATAATTCTCTCTTAGATACTACTTTATAAAAATATATACATATTTATATGGACAGATATGGCAATTTTTGTTGGATTTATCCTTTTGTTATTAATGGCTTATGAAGAAAACTACCAAATCTGACAGTAAACATCAACAGTATAGCTGCTTGTTGATGGTAAAACAAATATCAATGCCTAATCTTTAAAGGTAGTAGTAAATGCATCATTTATTATTATTATTTAAATCTCTAAAAAAGTACAAGATTGATCATGAAAATACTAAATTCTTACGAAACCCCCTTGTCCTCAGATCAAAATCTGCAGCTTTATTGCACTGCAGAAACCTATAACAAGTATTTCAGCTTACTTGGGAACATATTACTTTACAGCACAGTAGTGGGCCTTTTGAACAGCAATTAACTTTCCCCTTGCATTTCCTAAATGGGAGTTAAATTCTGTAACAGTTGAGGCTAGTAAATTTGATGAAGTAGGTATGATTGTAGTCAATTCCATCAAGGTATCATTACCAGACTTAAATATTATATGTTGTGTAGAATATATGGTTTCTGTTTCAGGGCAGATTAGAGGAGATACTGATCTCCAAAGGTCTTCAGAAATAATTAAAGTTATTCTTAATGTTAAAGTCAGATGTTAATTACTGGTGGGCAAGGTGCTTCATCCTAAAATGGATGTTTTTAGCAATGAAAAGATACTACTCGACAAATAAGGGTGTGCTGTAAACAGAGTACTTGCCATGTTCTATATTCATATCATATTATGCATCAATTATTTAAAGTTGTTTTATTTTTAAGTCTATGAATATAATATCTTCACAGATGATTTATTTTATTGACATCTAGACATACCCTTCAGTATCATACGGGAGCTGGACTCAGAAATCAATTTCTGGCTCTTCCGTTAGACATTATTAATTTCTTGTTCCCTGCAAGGAATAAGAACCTGTGTGTGCTAACAAATACATAGGTGAAGAAATTTTGACCTTAAGGATGCAAAAAAATCAGTACATGGTTAGCACATGAGACAACTCACTTGGAGCCAGTAATGAACTCACTACACACACGGCATGGTTTCAATTACAGCTTTATCTGCCTAGACGGCATGGTGCCAGCAACAAAAGATTGAAACAATTTAAATGATTCTCCTCTTCGTGGTTCAGATATTTGAGCCTCTGCTTTCTGCTCCCTTAATAATGTTCACTTTAGCTGTGCAGAGCTGAGACTTGGGAATAGGAATTCAGTGTTGGGCCTTGTAGAATATCATCCTGAGAAAGGATGCTTTAGGATGAACTGATCTGCTGTGTGATAACTGCTGCCTGCAAGTTTCATGTGCTCAAGGTCAAGAATCATTTCTGGAAATTGTCTAATCTGTCTCAGCCAAAATTAGGAAAGTTCTGCTAAGAGCTAGTTAGCTGAAGTCAGCTTGGCATCACCTCCTTAGGTGATCACTTGGTGTTTTAATCACGCAGACCTTCAGCCACGCCGTTGCTTCCCCTCCTATCTGTGGTGGTGTGAAGGAGGCCAGCTCTTGCCGGACGTGGTGGTCCCTACGGCAGGGGCTGTGCTCCCCTCCTGGGGACGTTTGGTTGCCCAGTGTCCCTGTGAGGACTGGAGAGTGTTGCCACGTGCAGAGCGACGTCTCCGCTGCAGGTGCTCGCTGCCCGCGCGGTGCTCGAGCCACCGCAGGTTACCTGAGCTGTGACTTACAAGGCAGCCCGGGAGGGTAACGTGTTTGCAGGCGCTTCACTCTTAGCATCTATTTTCTTCCAAGTTTAGGCAGCACCTTTCTGTGCTGGTGCACTTGCACAGCAGCAGATTGTTTTGCTTGGCTGCTCGCTTTATGTCAGAGCCTGTGCAGAGCCGTCTGTCCTGGGAGCTGCAGCGAGAGGGACGTTGCAGTGCCCGGGCATGGGCCATGACCGCTGACTTGGTGCTGCCTTTTCCCCATAGAGCCCATGCCCAGTGCTTGGAAAGGGAAAGGGTCAGTTGTATTTCATGAAACTCGTTTTGTCAGTAGCCTAGTTGCTTCTTTTTAATTGCTATTCAAATACCCCATCTCAGGGTATTTGAGTGAGTGAGACTGCATAGGAGTGAGACTGCATAGGGAAATTATTCACAGAAACAGTAGGAATGGGGAGGAGACAAAGGGGTTCCATATCTCATGCTTCGGGTGTCCTAGGACTTTCAAAGCAAGAGCAGGGTTGGAGAAATTCCCATGTCTAGTCTGCATTTCCTTTTCTGCCTCTTTTCCATCACTTTTCAAGCCGTGAAGCTTTTAGAAGCTTCCTTACCGTTATTTAGACTTAGTCTTTAGACACCGATGGTTGTGCGCTAATTAGCTTTTGCGGTCTGCTAGAAATCTGTGGTTTCCTGGTGTTCCCCAAGCCACAGTCAAGACACTTGCTATTCACACTGTTAGTGCTCCCTTGTCCTCTCACCCTGAGAAGTTTGTCTGTTGTGTCAAAACCATCCAGCAAGTAGCATTTGGCATTTCTGGGGAAGTAAGACTGAATGTAACATGGAACCTAAATTTCTTCATTCTTGATTTTGTCTGATAAGTAATTGTTACAATAATTTATTGTGGTTTGTTGCCTTCATAATTATCAGATCATCAAGCTGACCCAACTTTTCTGCAAATGGCATGCATAGTTTTTAAGTGCTGTGACTCGGGTTTTATATAAATGTTCATATCATGACATATGGGATCAGGATGAGAGCTCTATTTTACCCTTGTTAATTTAGTTTAGATCCAACTGATTTAGTTGGTTTATGAATCATAAAAATCATTTAACTGTGTCATTCTTTTCTTTCTGGAAAATAGTTTTGACTTCTGAAAAAGATCGAGAAGGAAAACTCAGGTGACCTGATTGGGAAGCTCTTATGGAGTCAGAATTGCTTTTGGACTTAAGACTGAAACCTCCATATCTAGCTTATGTCTATACTTTCTAAAATAACCTTCCTGTCACTGTATTTATCACAGTTGGACAAAAACAAAGTTCTGGGTAAAATATGTAATTCTCAACTTGTCCTTAACTTCAGAAGAAGAATGACACTTAAACTTTCTAAAGAAAGTAAAGCATCAGTTTAAGTTCAACTAGAAATTTCAAATTAAGATAAATTGGCTTCATCTCTGCTTCCTAAAACAAAGGAAGAGAAAATAAGAGAAACAAGTCTTTGTTCTGTGTGAAAGAGAATACTTAATCACACATCAGCAGAGAATTAAAAAACATAGCAATAGATGAAAGTATTCTTTTTTCTTCTCTGGACAAATTAATTGCCAGTAATGGAAAAACTACAAAGTCCTGTTTAAAAATAAAAATACATATATCTTAAGTGTAATAAACAGGAGCTAATGCAGTTAAACTGAAGCTCCAAAAAAAATTAACTAGCATTTGGTTGTGTGTCTTATCACCTTGAAATACAGATCAAACAGAAATTTGCAAGATAATTCTACATGCACACTTTCCCCAGACACGCGCGGAGGAAAAGCTTCTGTATAAATGTCAAGAGAAATGCTCTCTACTTCAGTGCATTTCATCACTGGAACCTGGCCAAGCTTGGACATCTTAAACCGCCTTACAATATCCTCTGTAATGTCCCTGATAATATTATTTGTTAGAATCCTTTTGTAAAATAGGTAGGAGTAATATTCAGTATTTGCTAGCAAATAGAATTTGTTTATCACTACGTAAGTTAACAACGATAGAAGGGGACAAGAGGGAGAAGTTACCACCTGCTGGGTGAGCAGGAGGCAAGATAATTATTCCCTTATCTACTTAGTCTGACCTACAAGAGAGATGTATATTACAGAACTAGGAGTCTCTGAGAAATTGCAGCATTTGTTGTGTATTCATACGCTTCTACCTTTTTGTGGTGACAGGCTGACTTGAAGCATGATACACAAGGAATAATCACAGTAATTCTTCAGTGCAGATGTACTCACTGAAATCTAACTTCAAAAAATATATATATCAACGCTGATTTCCAGCATTGCCAAAACAAACAAA
>VWPW01019472.1:0-147454 GCA_013389825.1 Crypturellus undulatus | reverse complement strand
AAAAAAAAAGGGAGGAAAAAAAGGAAGAAACAAGGAAGGTAAAAGAAAGAAATAAAGAACAGAAGGTGAAATTGAGCATTTCTCTGTTTTTAGGGATGAAATGATGCCTTTGGGGGTTGATGTGCGTTACCAGAGATGTTATACTGCGTTTTACCCAGAATCATTTACTCAAACAGACAGTTTTGAATGTGCTGTGGTGCAGGGCTACTTTTCAGAGTAAATATCCAACCTTTTGACATATGTTTGGCCATCTGAATAGGACTGTTTTCCTTTGAGGTATCTTACAGTATATCTTAAACTCCTGCTGCGCATTGTCTTCAGTGCTGATAATGTTTTAAACTGCTCTTATAAATCTTTCTACCTCTTCATACGTGGCCCATATGGCATGATATTTCTGTACTGAAAACGAGTATATTTGGCAAATCCGTGTAATGTCATTCAGCTCTGACAAAGTGATTGTGTTCTGTGAAGAAATGGCAGTGCCTCAGAACCCGTGAAAATTATTAGGAGCTGTTTGAGCCAAAGCTGCCATTAGAGCGCAGGATGCAGGAACGCCGGGCAGATGCCGGAGAATCAGGAGCTGCTGCGGGTACAACCTGATGCTGCCGGCAGCTCAACAGCATCGCCGGGGGCTGCGCTAAGAACCTTAACTGCTCGGGACACTTGTGTTCGCAAATGATTTCTTGAGCGGTTTGGTAACGAAGCCGCTCTCCCGGCCGGCTGGTGTTCGTGGGGCGCAGGGCTGGCAGGGCGCTGCGGTGGGGATGTGGCTGAGCCGAGCCACCGCAGAGCCGAGCGCGAGGTGCGTCCTGCCCCGCGGGCTGACCCTGATGAGCCCGGGAACGGCCCTCCCGCTTCCCGCCTGCAGGCGCCTTGCTCCAGAGGCATTCCCACGCCGAGGACACTGCGCAACGCACGGTGGTGCTGGTGTTAGTTACCGAGGAAGTGCACAGAGGAAGAGAATTATTATTTGTGTTGTTGTTCCAGTCAGGACTTGCAGAAGCACAGGGTGATGAAGGTTCGCAGGGACCTGGCTTGAGTATCTCCAGAGGAGGAGGCTCTGGAGTCTCCACTGCTTCTCTAAGCTGCCTCTTCCAGTGCTCTGTCACCCACACAGACAGGTTATTAATCAGAGTGGGGAAACAATGATGCAATTGTCCCACAGGTCTTATGGTTAAGGTTAAGAGAAGATGGGAAAGATGGGTTTCCATACCCTCCCATGTAGGGAGAGGGTAAAATGTGGGAAGAACAGTGAAATTGTTAAATAGGAAAAGCTTGCAAGGCCCTTAGTGATAGTTCTTCACCTCTCAGATATAGTTACATAGAGCTCCCTCCTGCTGCAGTGCTAAAATGCAGTGTCGGAGAAAGGATTTGTAAGATAGAAATGCCCTAGCTTTTTATATAGATCAATTTGTAAGAATTTAATATTTCTAAGTGCTCCCTCCTCCCTACTGAATTTCAACTGTTTTTAGGTGATAAGAGGTTTTCACTAGTCTTGAAGAGGTAAAAATTATTTGCCCTCTAGAAATGATGCCTAACAAGAATCTTTCCTTTAAACTTTTAACTAAGTATGTCGAGACTGAAGAAAATCTTGCATGTTCAAATGGTCATTTTGATTAAATTTATTTATTAGTTGCTACTTGCATTGAAATTATTTTCCAGAAATTCTTCTCACGCTAAGAATTTTGGTATTTTCTTTAATGACCACTATTTCATATATAATTATATTGTCTGTAATTATTGAAATGATTTTTCTATTGACTAGGACTAGTGGAAAGTGAAGAAGTTGTTCACCTGACTCTTAATTTCCTTAGGCACTCATTACCCAATGCCTTTGAAATGCTTTCATTAGACAATCTTAAAAATCGCATGTCTTAATTAAAATAACGGAACAGCCTTTGGAGACCTCTTAGTGCAGAATACAAAGTATATATTTTTCTTACTGGAAAATTGTTTTTTTTTTCTTTATATGGTAGGGTTCATAGAAAAGGCACGATCCCTTGAGTTCCTTGAGTGCCAGCATACCTGTTTCTGAAGTGCGTGGGCTGTATGTTCATAGGTCTTGCTGTAGGATTGGTGTTCACAGCTGCTATTTAGCAGATGTGTATGATTCTTAAAAATACTATATTTTACTTGTTTTGAGCGTTTTTCTGCGGCAGTGCAAATTTCTGGTATATATCAGTGAGCAATGATAAAATCCTTTGTAATTCATATTCTGAAAATGCACAGTTCCTGCAGGTTGTAACCAAGCTGGTTGTGTGCTTCCTGCTACTGAAACGTGAGACACGTTAGTGAAGGCTTGCCAAGTATTTAACGCTTGACCATCAAAGAGAATACTGTTATCAGTTCTGAAATTGTTCTACCTGCAAACAACACTTAGGAGTGTAGTTTCAAACGGACAACCAGCTTGCATTATGTATCACAATTGTGTCCCTTTGAGAAGTAAGAACTGCACAGAGATTTCTTATACTAAAAGGCCTGGTATCCTTGTCTCTGCATAGACTGAAAAGATCCCTTTCTAAATGCAGTTTTACAGCATGTGTCCCACAGTATTATATGGGGCTCAGAAGATTTTTCGAGCGGTGATAAAATGCAAAATCATATATACACATAATACGAGGGGAATGCTCAGTGTAAATTCAGTCAAGAATGAAACACTATTACGTGCGGATATCTCCTGGGCTTGTGCAGGGGTAATGGAGCATGGGAAATAGATAAAGCAACAGCCGGGAGAAAAGGAAGATATGTGACTTTCCTTGCAACTTTTTTTTTTTTTTTTAATAGAGCTCTCCACATGTATTGTGAATATAATGTATTGTTTTGTCTCTCTCCAAATCATTTCAGTTTTCATCCCATGTGTTTTGTTGACTGTGATTTGGGTAAGGGCTTCTTTGTACAGTTTTGGAGTGATGAGCAGGAATAACAAGTCTGTTAATAGGAAGATGTTTATATCTTTTCCAGTTCAAGGCTCTATTTGAATTGGTCACGAAAAAAGGCTTATTTTGTTTCTCAGAAACGTCAGTAAGGGTAACATATTTACTATTTAGGGACAGCAAATATGAAAGAGCTGTTTTTGAAGCAGCCTTTATAAGAGCTAGATGCAAAGACTTACCATTTTTCTGGTCTTCCTGAAGTGTTACGAATTTGTTTTTAGTTTGGAACATGCCTGATTAAATTTGCTATTCTCCAAGTTTACTTTTCATGAACTGCCTACTTGCAAAATGGGCTGTGGCGTCTTTTCAAACAATAGATCTTTTTCGATACATGAAATATGGGCGCATAACAGTGTTTTCCACTTTGAGAAAAAATAGTTAAAAATACATTTTCCTATCTGTTATGTCAGCTGCCTGTGTCACCTTAGGGTTGCCCTGGTCTGAGTGAGAGCAGCGCCAGGACGCGTGGCACCGTGCCGATTCGTGAGCTGCCTTGTGCTCCTTGGCCTCCCCTCGCTGGGCTCTCAGCGGTGCCCAAGTGCGGAGCCGCTCTGTGCCCCATGGCTGCAGAGGGGCTGCAGCTCTCACGTGGTTCGGGGGGTTGCGATGAGCGCCCTGTTTCACCCTTGCTCCACTCGGGAGCAATCTGGCGAGGCGCGCGCGAGTCGAGCCCTCGAGGGGGATGCGGTTGTGTGCTCTGCTGAAGCGCTCGCGTTGCCTCAACCTCGTCAGCTTGTTCGGGCGTTCTCATTTCAGCACCAAAGTTGGACAACTAAATAATTGGAATATGTTGCAGACACGGAAGGCATTTTAATGTGTATCATGATTACTGACTTCTGTTTTTTTATTCCTTGATTTGGATAAAAAGTCAAGTGTTTGAAGAGTCTTCTTAGCAGCGGCTAGAAGAGATATTATGTATTAGTAACATAAATAATATATTATGCCAACGTAGTAACAAATCAACCCTCTTTCCTGTTTACTACTGAAAGAAGATCTATTTATAACAGTACAGATTTCCTTGGAATTTAGAAAAAGCATGAAACATCTTATATAGGATTTGGCATCAATTTGGATGAGAAAAACATTGCTCTTAAATACTTTCAGTCTCTTATAACTCCATGTTTGCTGGATATCTTGCACAGTTTTTGGCCATGGAATCACTATTTTGTAAATGTACAACAATATAGAAGAAGTATCTAGGTTTATAAATAGGACCGAAACTGGGTCTCGGCATACCTTGCCGCATGAAGGTGCCCCCTGGGTCAGCCAGCAGTCCGTGTAGTCCAGCCCTCTGTGTGACAGAATTATTGTATCCGAGCTGACCCCATGTGGCTAGTGTTTGCTTGGTGCTTCTCTGCTGACCTTGGAGTTCCTCCTTTGTTGGACCATGATGTGTGGTAAATACATCGCTTCGGTCTAGCTCCTAAACCACCAAGCTTGGAGGGCATCCAGTCCCACCAGCAAAGCTGTGTTTGGAAAATAAGTGAAACTTGGGCTCCAAAACATCAGCCCAAACTCCCTGGTGAGGTACATCAAGGACAGCTGTGTGGCATCATAACAGGCAAATGAAACTGGTGATGACGCTGTCCACAGGTAGAGGTGCGTCTAAGTGTATTGGATAGGTAGGGAGTTTGCCTCAGGAATTTCTTGTAGGACTGCTTTTCAGCTTATTTTATTAATTTTTCTTAATAGTTAAATCCTTCGTTCATGTAAACCCACCATCGCTTCTGTTACCACTGGTGGGATTTAGCCAAAAAGTCCTAGGCAACCTTAGATAAGCTGGTATAAACTGGTGTTGTAAAATACAACGATTTGTAGCTTACTTGAGGGATGCCGCAGAGCGTCTGTTTTGTTTCCTTAGGGGGCTGTGTCTTTGTGGTTTGTTATCTCAGATAATAAAAGCAGAGATTTCTGTGGTTAGCTAAGAATAGAAATTCCGAGAACAGCATCAGCTAAATAACACAGGCATTTTATAGACTGCACTTTTTATTTTGAGACTACTTATAAACATTTGTTTATAAATAAATATATTTGAAACTCCTCCAGATTTTTCTCCAAGTTCCAGGGATTTTATGTCCAACTTGCTGCAGAGCCTGGAGTCTGGGCACCTTATGAAAGGCTTGGAGGTTAATTCTGTTGTGGAAGGAGACAATTTTATTTTTTATTTTTTTGGGAGTCAGGCATGAGTAATGAGTATGATCCTGTTTTGTTGCTATTTAGGGTCTGAGTGACTGTTAATTTGTGGACAGGGCTTCAGTTTGGAGTTGATTCAATAAGTGTTCCCTTCAGCCAGAAATTCTGAGCAGTGATATGTGAGTGTAGAGACCTCCCTTAAGGTATCTCCTCATGTGGCTTCAGTTGTGTATGGTGGGAAACGGCCCTCCGTGAGCAAGCGAGTAACTTGAAGGATCTGATTTCCATATCTAATGTCTGTTATACTGTGAAAGGCAAAATTTGAAGCATTTTCCTTTGATCTACAGTGGCGTTACAGCAAACAATAAACCATCATCCCTCAAGAGAACCACTTTGGCATACACTGTGAATCACTTCTAATTATTTGTTATCTCTTAAAGCCTGCACATCTGCAGCAGTGAGTAATTAAAGTTTGAAAAGAATCTAAAATTTTACAAACTATGATTAAGGTCTTTGCAGTTTTTAAGAACTATGTTTCTTTCTCTCTCTTTTATTGTTTTTTTAAACATACAGTCAGACTCAAAGATGCTACTTTACACCTGAAACACCCGCTAGAAAAACAACTACCCCCAGACCACATCAGTTATCCCACTGTCAGGAGTCTGTTTAAAAAAGAAAAGAAAACAAAAAAAAAACAACCAAAAAACACGCACAAACACATAAAATTCACAAGAACTTATCATGCATCTTCTCTGATTGCCACAGTCCTAACATAGGCCCTGTCCTGACATGGCTGTCACTGAATTTCATTGGGCTACTCTCAGGTTTCTAACTGGAACACAAGTTGCTTTAGGTACCTGCCTACCCATAGCTGCCCTCCTCCGTTCCTCAAGGTCCGACCTCAGAGAAGCAGCGAGCCATTTTACCCTGCCCTTGCTGCTTCCCTTCTACTTTTGTTCAGAGCAGGGGCCCATGAACTTCCCTGCCTGAGGCAAATGAGCGCCGGGGAATCCAGCTGTCTCGGGGGACATCGGGGACGTGACAGTGATCAGCCACTGGGAGCCCCATGCCCTCGCTCTGCTTCTGGAGAAAGGAGCTGATCCAGAGCACTTGGAGATGCCAAGGCATAGTCTTAAATTTGTCAGTACTGCAGAGTGCTCCTTTGTTTCTTTTCTTAAACAGAATATATTAGGCTGTCTCGGATAAACAAACTGATGCTGCTTTTAGCTGGTTCATCAGGGCTGAGATAATGGCATCTGTTCCATCTTATGTGTGATATTTCTCCTTTATTTCTTAGCGCTGTCATTTATTCCTATTTTCATGATCCCTAGGCCACATTTCCAGAGGGTTCTTCCAATCCCTTAGACAATGGCTACAATTTGCATCTTTCCATTTCCTAATGCTGGGAATAATGGCAGTTAGGAGAGTTTTCTGGAGGAATAAAGAATAAATAACAGAAATGCTTGCCTCTTAAAATCTGTTTGTTGTTGTTGTTGTTAATAATTAATAACTGACAAAAGAATTGTTTGCCTCCACATGTCTAGCTCTCAAGATTTTTTTTTTCATTTTTTTTCTCCCACTGTTTAAGAAAAGCAACTGGAAGGCAGTTTGCATGCATTTACGTATATGATAATTTTCAGGAGAGAAGAAGGAGAAAAGTCAGAGGGTTAAAAAAGAAAAAAAATGCTAGGATAGGTACATTTTTCGGCAGTGTGGGCAGTAGGATACCTACCGCTTTCACAGTCTGGTATTTGCAAATAGGCAGCGACCTCAATCTGGAGCCCTTCCAGGATGTGGCTCTTGAAGAAGTGCCTGTCACAGTGCAGCAATACTGGCTTTTCCGTAGGGAGATGCAAATCATTAATTTTAAAAATGTAGCACATTTGGAAGCTGTTGTTTCCACCTTGCAATATGGCCTTTCAGTTGTACCGACTTTGTTATGGTAACACGGAGAGGGAGAGCGCGAGCCAGGACCAGATGCATCTTCCCAGCGTCCTGGTTAATTTGAGTTCTCCAGCCCTGGAGAATTGACTTCGGGAAGCGTCCGCTTGGCTTCTCTGTGGCGGAGCTTTCTCATGCCCTAGTGCTGTTTTAGCAAGTAAAATGCACAAGTGTCACAGATCAGGTAAGGCAAAGTTTGCAGATGTGTTAAACTTGCAAATCATCGGTCCAGAAGCCTCTCCATATAGTACTTAATGATCCGCTTTGTGTCAACACCAGTAAGACAGAGAAACACCTTAACAGCATGAAAAAGAAACGTTAATGATCAGTGAGAAGCTTGCAGGTAAGCTGGATTAAAGGGTAAAGGCAAATATTTTAAATTAATGAATTATTCGCAGCCAGTGCTCTAATCCTTGGGTTTAGGAGGTAGGGTTTGTGAATTCAGAATAGTCTGTTACATTGGACAATGGCATTACAGAATTGGATGATATACATTCATCCTGTCTTCACAGTTATTTTTTTTAGCCCTGACTGACAGGGTATTTAATGTAGTGAATTTCTGAATATGGTCAAAAATTTTAGTGCAAAATCAGGTATACTGTACTTTGGTATAGAGCTAAAACTCATATTCTTTAGTGCTGGGAGAGTAAATAAAAACATACAGGAAGAGACATTTTCACACCTGTTTTCATTAACGTGTCTTAGCAAAAAGTTGTCTAAAAATTATACTGTTTATCTAAAGCAAGAGAAGTATTGTAATAAGAAATTAGCAATTGTTGGAAGATCTTTTCTGTGGAAATGTGCCAGTATTTCAAAATTGATATAAAAAGATAATACAGAGGGGGTTCACCCTTACATTTAAGGGTGAAGTTTATTTTAATTTTGACATTTTGAAGGGAACATTTATTACACTCATACAGTAATTGTATCCCAGAGAATCATCTTTTTCTCCTGCTTTAACCCAACTGGGATGCTCTAGTTCATTTCCCCTCAGGCTTCAGTTGCTCTTTAGTTACAGGGTAGAGTTCAGGTGAAGACCATTGATTCTGAAATTTGTTTTCCTTGGGCTCCATTTTAGATTATTGTGAAAGTCTATTTCAAAATCTGTAACTATCTATAGTTTTATATATTTTTTTATGTATACACCAACATACACTTATGTTTGTATGCATACTATATATATATATAAATATATAAACATTTTTAATAGCACTACCTTTTATTTGCATAATGATTTTGTTTGTTTGTTTTTCATTTGTATCAGATATATTTCTGAAACTGTCATCCAGATAACAAAACTGTAGTTTCTAAAAAAGATAAATGCTGTTTTTTCCTCTAAGTAGAAGTGTGTGGCTCCTTGGCAAGCTACTAATCAATGCCTACACCTTCTGCCTCAAGCGATGGTAACAGATGAAATGCATTAAGTGCTTGCAATGAGAATTTCCCTTGTCTGAACAAGAAATGGCTTCAGTTTTATGCTTAAGTTTATGCTTAAACATTGCTCTCAGTCAGAGATTGATTAAATATATTTATATTCCATTATATCATATGAGAGGAAGGGAAGTGAGTGGGACTGATACTCATCTGAGGAAGCGGCTGATGAAAATCTGTCTCAGATAAATTAGTATTATAGATATGAGTTGAAACTCGGTCCAAAATGTATTTTTAATTTCTCTTGGATTTTTAGACTTCAAGGTCAGAAGATACTAATACAATCATATACCATCTATGAAACCATCATCCGTGGAATTTCAAATAGGGATTTTTATTCCTGCTTTTCAGAACTGTGGTTGACTATCTCCTTTTAAAAAGGCATGTGACCTTGATCTATGCAATCCAATTAGTTCTAAATCTCTTCCATTCTTTAATGGTCCATTCTGATTGCTAAGTAAGTTTACTTTTAATTTCTAAGTAAATTGAAGTAAAAATTGACATCTCTTCTGTTTGAACCTTGCTGTCTTCAACTTCCAGCCAATAGATCTTATACCACCTTTGTCCCCATAATTAATAATTATTATATCATGAGAAAACTCTTTAGTGGCTCCCTTTGCAAACAATGGCCTTGACCAAGGGATGGCACCATAAAATGCCAGAGAAGTCCGAGGTAAGGTATAATTGCGGCTGATGGGCACCTGTCTCCCAGGTTCCAGCCTTGGCACTGCTGTCCAGTGCTGCTAGTGATCTGCTTGTCATCAGTGCAGTTCACACGGCTTGGTTTGGCTTCTGCCTGTGACTAGAGGCTTCTCCAACTATAAAAACTCCTGTTTTACCATGAACTCTGATGCTTGTCCTCACAGGACACCTTTTTTCACCTGCCTTCCATGAAAACATGCTCAGCCTGCTCAGTGTAATCATGGGGAAGGGAGGAAGAGGAGCTGATGGCTTTCCCCTTTCCATATAGCTCAGTTGAGACCACTCAGCTGCTCCATCCAACAGTGAGTCGCCCCACTTTTAATGTCTTTCTCATCTCCACCCTTGCAAAGTATCTCTTATATCAAGCTGTTCTGATCAGTGTTAGTCTGCACCTCTTCATCTGAACCTCCACCACTGACCAGGAAAGATGTAGGAATGCCAGGGCGAGAGCCTGGGCGTTGTGATCAAGACAACCCAGCACTTGGGCACTTAAGATCAGAAGATTCTGATGTAACAACTACTTCTGTTTTCCTGTTTTTAGTCCCTCAGCATGTAGGCATCTTTCCACAAAGCCCTCTGATGACTGTTTCCTTCTGAGGCACCTACGCTTCACCCACTTTTCACAGGATAAGCACCTAACTCAGCCCCAGTTACTCGGTGTGCAGCACCTAAATCCGCTTCTTGAATTTCCCTCAGCTCTCTGCTCCACAAAGGGCACCTTGTAGCTCTGGAGTGTTAAATATTATATTTTTAAAAGCCTCTGGTCTCTGTGGCACTACAAAGACCACTTGGTTATTAATAATTTAATTACTCCTGTTGGCAAATGAAACTTGAGATCTCCCCTTTGAAATTACTAATAAAGGCAAGGCTCGCCAATGCAGGCATTTAATAATTCATTTTTACAATATGCTACCGTTTTGTCTTCATAGTCTTGTAAATTAAATAATGTTTTTCTTGGGCTTGCAATATACCCCTTTTATACATTTCCATCATTTCTGCCCTTCTAAGGAAATATCAACATCATCAGATTCTTTTTCTCCATTTGTACCTTTATTTTTGTGTTATTGTTGGCCTTAATTAAGTACCTAGCTACTGAGATATTGTTTTTTACAATATAAAGGGGGAATAAGTACTAGAAGTGACAAACACAATGAATGAAAGAAGCCTAAGTCTAGGGGTAACATACTGCACACATCAGAAGGATTTGCATACCCAAACTGTTACTTCCTATGGCTGTCATCTTTTAGATGACAGTGAGATATGAATAAAGATAAAGACTTAAAAGTTATTAGATCCTGGATAAAATGAACCCAGAGTTATTTTAAATTGAATAAATAAATAAATAGTAAGGAAAATAGTGATAGTAAAATTCATTGTAAGAAACAATCTATTTAACAGCTTTTTTTTTTTTTTAAAGCAAACCCCAAACAAACCAAACAAAATTCCCTTTATTTAATTTAACTTGTTCTTGAGGAAAGTATCTAGTGTTGTAAGGACTAAAGTGAAAACTTCACTAGCAAATGGATCTGTGTCAAACTATTTTGTTCTTCTTAATTGTTAATTCTTGGCTATTACTTGAGTAAACTTCCAGTGAAACTAATCAGAGATTTCCAGAGGCTTTAGCAGAAACAGAATAAGGCATTTAGTGTTTTTTCAGAGCATAAAATTGATTCAGGCTAATCTTTACCCCATAAAATTGGATAATTTGGGGAATAACTTTAGACAATCTGTTAACTTTCCTTCCTCAAAAAAAAGTCTTTGTTATTTTCTTAACTTGAAATAAAAATATCTACTTGCTTTGCATCTGTTCAGAGGCTGATGATATAATTTTAGCACTATTCAGGAATGTTCTGTGCAAGGTAAACACATCTTATGTTTAAATATGTGACAAGATAATGAACCTCTAACTTTGCTTTTGAAGCACGTTGACAAGTACAGTTTTCATTGGCTCAGTCACAATCAGGAGTTCATACTATTAAGAGAAAAAAAAAGGTAAAGAAAGTACTAAAGCTGCAGCTTTGAGAAGCAGGAGAGCTGACCTCAGCTTTCTTGGTTATGCGTATTTGAAAGCCCAGTGGTAAAATCTTTATTCTGGAAAACCTAAGTTATTATGTAGGAGAAATAAAATAATAAATTTTGCAATTCATGTTTTACAGATGGTAACTATGCACTGAAAGGCTCCTGTTCTGCTGACTAATGCAGGAACCGAGGAAGCTCTGTACCTCATCCATTAGTTTTTTTATTCTGATGGCATGAAAGGACATAAGGTGTTTTGCAGTAGTTTTTTCTGACTGCTTAAGATAATCGAGTGATAAATAAGACCCTTTTTTTTTTTTTGCAAACTAATGCAGTATCAGACAGCATTGTGTGGGGGGAAAGGGAGTAATTTCAAACACAATTCACTTTTCTGCATGTTTGCTTCTAGAGCTATAATCCTGTTTCAGTGCTGAATTCTTAAACACTGCAATTTATCACCATGTTATTTTAGGTGAATTGATTTTCCGATAGCCAGCCATCAGCATTGTTAAGTTTTATTTTGCTAGATACAGGTACATCTTCAGTTTTATTCCTTTCTTTTTATTTTTTTATTTCTTTTTCCCTGCTAATGGTTATGTCTCATTTGCAAACCATACTGACCCATCATCTTTTCAATTTCTCCTCTGTATCTTCTCTCCATTCGGCCCGCTGGATGGGCTCCAGTCAAAGGCTTCAAGACATCCAAGTCAGGATGAGTAAGCGGACGTTGTTCGACTCCCTCACTGCATACGCACCGTCCGTGTAAAACGGCACAGGCAGCTGCTTGCTCTCTGGTGCCCCCCTGCTCACTGCTTGCTTTTCCAGAGGTGATACCTGAGGTAGCTGCCAGAGTCATCAGTTGGAAGATTTTACTATGAGTTTTTGTGGAAATGACACAATCTGTCAAAAAAAGACCTTATCTGGGAATGTTAATTCACCAATAATAGCTAACCTTGCCGAACTACATGGTGTTCCTGAAGACTCTGAATTGTTTGTGGCTCTCCAATAATCTAGTAAAACCTGATAATTCAGGCACTTCTGACTTAAGTCCTCCCTCACCTCTTATACTGTCGTTTAAGATATTATAGTCGTTACTAAGATCAATTTGAAATCATTTTTAAATTTACATATATATTAGTCTAGATTTTTAGCAATGGCAACTTTTAGTCTAATTGCTGGTTCCCTGAACCAAGTAAAAGCCTGTATCCTTTCTGTAGCCTGGATAAATCCTTTCTTAAATACCAGCATAAAAGACAGGCACTGGGTTATAGGTTAGCTCAGCAAAAACATGCCATCATAAATGCCATCAAAGACACAGATTTCTTCTGTCCCTGTTTATGTATTATTCTCTTGTGAAGAAATGTGTCCAGAGAGTGAGAGTTCAGAAAGGCAAGGGTTTTGTCTCAACTGAGCTCTTTTGGTTACTTCCTTTACCTCATGCTGGTATATTGAGATGGAGCTCCTTATTTCAGATAATTCTTTCTTTTTACTTTGACCGCAAGTAAAGGGTGGTGGAAATGATTTAAAAGGACAAAATGGGTAGAGTCATATTAATTAGGCTTATTGAATTTTACATCTGAGTAGCTGCCTCTAAGCAGTCCCTGTTAGACTGGAGATCTGTCTCTAGACACCTGCTGCACTGTGTCCTGAAATCTCTGCAGCCTATTTTCCAAGTCTGAAAATCTTTTCAGCTTTGGGTGAACTTCGGTTTGCTTCCACTGTTTTAGGACTGGGGCCGGAGTCGCTGCTCTTTGGCTGCGCTTGCTTTCTATCCTGCCACCTTTCACTTGCTAAGCATGGCTATGCCACCTTTTTTCCAAGATCAGTACCCAGATTGGTGACCTGTGAAGACTGTAAGAAATTTTTAGGGGGCTGGGTTGATTTTGAGCCTCCCAGGGAGACCAGTGCTTGTACCTTCAAAAAGACTCGTACTCCTGACCTGTGTTGCATGTGGTTTTCCTTACCGACTCCCCTGTTGTGGGTGAGTAGAAGGTCCTGCCCCTGCGCTTCTGGAGCAGGATGACTGATCCCTGTGAGCTCGGATTTCTAAGGCATTTTTTCTTGTTCTACTGTGCTGAGTGCCCTTTCCACAGGGTTCTTGCTTTGATGTGGTTCAGGAGAACCTTTGCGTGGTGTCAGCGCAGGGCCCGCCTGCTCCCCATGCGGTGCTGCTGGTTTCCCTGCGTGGATGGTGGTTGTTCTCCAAGTCCTGCCCTACAGAAAACAGAGGAGCAGCACAGCAGGGAGAGAAGGGGAGGCCTCTCCTCACTTCAGTCCTCACTGCACAGTTGGTCAAAGCCTGGAGATCCAAGTTAATTAATCTCCTAATTAGTTCTCTTTGGTTTGCTTAGTGTGCAGTCACAGCATGCTGTAATACGGCATTTTGCACAGTAGTAACTTCCAACTACCAACCAAAATTTCTCAGTTGTTCAGCACACCGGACCTTTTTCATGCCACCAATATTATTTGTAGATTGACTGTCACAAAAAGGATACAAGAAGTTCCATGATTCATTTTCATGAGTTCAGTGAGGCACCTGATAAACTGTCACTTGTGACTTTCCACAGCATCCCTGATTTATTCCCTAAGCCAGCAGTGAGTGAAGGCTACCGAGGCAATTTTTGAGCAGACCTTAAGGGTATATAAAAATGTTTCTTTTTGAAAACTTAAACTACATAAATTACTAAGGCCACAATGTTCTTTCTGTTAACTTTTTGATTTTCCTGACAGGTGCCAATCAGGTAGCAGTGCTGCCAAACAGTAATTCTAGTTCTTCCTATTTTCTAAAATTATATGCGCTTTGTAGGGAAAATGCAAAACAATTTAATAGCTAAAACAGAATTTCTCTTAAATACGGACAGATCAAATTACTTCTACTATTTCATAATTTTGTCTTCAAGTGTGGAGTGTGTGTAAGCTGTCATTTTCTCTCATATTCTGTTCCTGCTTACTGATGAGAAACAAATTTCAAATTGTGCTTGGGTGGAATAATTTAACAAAGCCAATTTTATTATGCAGATGAATTGTAGGTGTTACATGTTTACATTTTCTGAAATGGTAAGCAAGCCCTTCTCCAAAGCTCTTTCTAGGTATGTATAGAACACATTATGTTTACAGAACCATCCAGCTTGTAAACGCAATCTTAATTAAGTAAAAGTTGTCATGGCTATAAAGTTTGCCAAAAATGTAATTGATTAGGTCAGATTTAGATTTGAGATTTAGAGTCTAAGGTCTTTGAAAAATCAAGCATACCATTTTCTCAAAACCTGTTTAATGGAACTACAATCTTGAAGCGGTGAATAAGAAGAAAAATGTGTCTGTCTTGTTCCCCCTCCCACACTCATTATTCGACTCAGGAATTGCTCTTGTGGTCAACCGGGTCATTTGTGGTGCACTTGATCATTTTGTTATGCACTATTGGTGGTGAGTCAAGCTAAAACCCAGTTGGGAAGATTCAGTCTTTTGTCGCATGTTGATCAGAGCAATATGGTGCTTCCGGTTTGCTCTTAATCCAGCAGGTCTGTTATAAATTTCCTTTTCACTCAAGCATCATCTGTAGCCTCAATGTTTGTTAGTTTCCTACCTTTTTGTTTCTTTAGACAGAAAATAGATAGCAGGTTATGTGTGGTAGCATGTAAATACTTCAGAAAGCTGCAAAGACGTGATCATTGCTACTGCCAGGAGGACCAGTAAGATACATCCTGAAAAGAAAATGTGGGGCCTACTTTACCCAACCATATTTCAATTTTTATGGTATTTTGAGTCCATTTTTTTCAGACACATTTTTTTCAACCTAAACTTACATAAAACAGGAATTAAACAGGCCCAGAATCTCCCTGAAGAAACATGCAGAGCAAGGCACAGCCATGAAGTTTGTCACCGAGCATCAACTTTAGCTCTTGTTTACATTTGACTTGCAGCAAAGTCATGTTGGTGGTGTGAGAAAAGATGCTTCTGATACTAAATAGCCAGCAGCCCCATCAGCTTTAGCAAATGATTAATTGAATATTTAAGGCTTGATGTCGTCATGGAATTTTAGATATTCCAATTTAATAATTTTTGTTATCAAGTCAAGATAAAACTATATAAAAAATTGAGATATTTTGGAGGTCATGTGATTATGCTATATAAGCTGTGGCACACTTGCGTGCAATGACAGGTATTCCCTTTGCAGCATGCTGTCCATTATAAAACTAGTGAATATTTTAATTCCTTATTTCAACCCCTTTCGTGTAAATAAGCCATAAAAGTTAGGAACCTGAAAATTCAAATTTTAATTTTTTTTTTTTGAGCAGCTGCAGCCCACAAATGTGGAAAGATAGTTGAAAGTGACTCAACACCACTTTCTAAAAAAATAAAGACACATTTGATGCCTGAATCTCAGCTCTCCATTGTGATGGTGTCACCATGTACTGTTATGTTGGCATTAATAAGTATATGGAGGAAAAAAATACTCTTTGGGGGTTTAAAGATGTATTTCTGTGACCTTGGATTACAGTGATCCTTGTTCTTTGTTGATCTTGTCATGTTAAACTACATTTATTATTTAACGGCTATTTATAGATTAAAATATTTTGAAGTACACATTCTGGTACCTTTGCATAATGCTAGATAAGTAAGAATAAAGGTATATTATATGACAAGAATATAGGTGTTTGTTTATAAAATAAAAAATCCTTTTAGTGTCTGTGATTCCCTTAGTCTTTGTACTGGGGTTTTCTGTGTATTGAGGTGGACTAGACAGATTTCTGTTTAACTTCTCTTGAAAATCCTTTCATAAGAAGTCTTATTTTTGTATTATCCAATTTTAAATAGCCCGGAAGATTTGTTTTAGTGTGCTCCTTTGTGAATCAGAGGCATCTGCTCTGGTGCATCTGCTGTGCCTCCACCAAGGTGCCCCTATTAATGAGTTTTTCTTCCCTTGGCTGTTGCAACAGTTTCTTCTAAGTGTTTTCATTGAACTTCCACTTAAGTATGAAGTTTTACAACAATAAATATTTGAATGCCTTTGTAAATTTTTTTGAGTATCTCAATATATGCATTGCCTCCGATTCATTTTCTGAAGTCGAGATGATTTTCACCAAGTACTCTTAATATTTAATATTTTTATTTCAAACAAAAATGTTGTGGTTTTTAAACCAGCGTTCATTAAAACATGCCCCTTTTTCATATAGTAATTTATATTTTCATTACACATGAAGTCAGTTTGCATGATTGTTTTATCCTATCATAGAATATATTTCTGAATATAATATTTCAAGATCAATAAAGCTTAAGTGATTGCTGTTTACTTTTATGCTGCAGGATCACAGAAGGACACAGGAATGATGTATTTTAGCAGATATTTCTGCTGAGGCTTCCTTTGGGGTTTCTATGTGGAGTGTAGTTTTGCTAAGTCCTTGTACTAGAACTGACCAAGTTAAGGCAGACTGTTTGAATCAGAGAAAGGAGTATATACTGCTATAAGGACTTCAGGATGTCCTTTTAGACCTTCTAAATGTACACGTGGGACTTTCCCTGAGCAGACACTGCTAATAGGAAATTTGTTCTTCCCCTAACCATGAAAGCTGGTGATTTGACTGCATGTGTCTGATGCAGAAGTCTAATGGCAAGAGTTTTACACGCTTGTAACTAGATGTGTTTGAGAATTACCTTCCTTTCTGTCCTAGCAGAACAGAAATTCTGAGGAGGCTGCTTTTGATGAGCATGCTGTAGTTACTGGAGCTGATGGACTCATGTTCTTTTGTTAACTTTATTCCACAGAAAACAATCTTAGGCCTTTTACTTCTCACCTTCAATTTGGTGAAATTATGTAACTCTTTAGTCCCAGATTAGATGGCCAGATTCAAGGTCAGATTCTACAGGTCTTTTTGCTGCAGAGCAGTCAGTGAGTAACACTTCTTTAAAATAATGTATGATTGTTTAGAATAAAAGCAATTGAAGGAAAAAAAATAAAACAAAAAATAAATTTTAGGCCAATAACACACATCACATACTTAGTCTATAAACATGTGAGCATATTGCTGGTTTTCTACCCATTGTCCACATGAGGACCCTGAAAAGAAATGTTCTGCACTCACCTTTCATATTAGCTTATTTAGCAGCTATACTGTAACTACTAGCTGTCTGACAGCATACTGTTCTGACTCAAAATTATGGGCAGGAGAGGTCACTTTTTAATAACTTAACATATATCCAAATTCTAAGTCAGGAAAAAAACTAATTAGCATCTTGTTTTTCAGGAAACTGAAGGACAGGGATTTAAAGTTGCTGGATTTGTTCCATGCCTTTCAAGTACATGCTTGAATGATTCTTATCTGGACAACTACTGAACTGATTCCTTGTTTGCTTTTCGCTAATCCTTCAATATAGATTAAACTAATAGATTTATTTGCATGCGTCTTATATGCCATACTTTCCTTGAGTTCTTATTCATTATATCTAATCTATCTAGTCTTATGTTGATTTTAAACCAATAAAAAGTAATTAAAAAGTCTTTAAACATTAAGAATTGAAAATTATATTATTGGTTAGACTTCAGAAAAAATCGCTTGTAATATGGTAAGAATGTAAACTCCTGTATCTTTATACAGAATAAAATCCAAGAGTATATAAGAGAACGGTGTTCCTTTTATAATTTTATAGAGCAAAGTAGCTTATTATTGCATGAGAAATAAGAGAAAATATTGTTATTTTACTTTTAGCTTTCTGGTTATATTTTAGTGATTATTTCAAGTTATGCTGGATTTTTATATAAAGACTATTCTTCAAACTTCAAACTTGAGGCAGGAAATAATCTTTTCTTTTTTTAATTAAACCGCAAAAGATAAAATTCCCTATACATGGTCTTCTGGTCTTCTCAACAGCTCTACATAGTATTTTTTTTTTCTCTCTCTCTCTCTTTTTTTTTATTTGTGTGTAACTAGGCAATACTACAGGATCTGGAGCAAAGACGTCCCCAGCTGGATGAACTCATAACTGCAGCTCAAAATTTAAAAAACAAGACCAGCAACCAAGAGGCCAGAACAATAATTACTGACCGCAGTGAGTGATTCTACTCTCATACAATGTTCAGGAAATATGGAAGATATTGTGTTACTTGATAATCATAGCATGTTTCAGGCACTCCAAGCGTTTGCCGTGAGAAGGGGAGTTCTATCAGGGGACAGTTCTCATATAGTTTTCCCAGATTGCATGCTGTTAAATGCAAGTGAAAGTGATTATCTCTTTCTTTTTTTTTTGTTTTTTTAACTTAATTTCCTATTGCTTGTTTTGTAGTTAAAATATGGTGCAGAATATTCATAATGTGCTCATTGTAGGTAATAAATTCAGTCCGTCTTTGGTAGACATCCGCAGCCTCTTCTTTTATCTCCCCCCAATTCACTCAGTCCTGCTATTCTGATGCTGTCTATGTCTGTGTAAGTTCTTCCCTCCTGGCTTCTGAAATAAACCAACTTTCTGTGCCTGAGATGAAAAGATGAGTGAGTAGATCAAGTCTTATTCACTCTGTTCTACCAACTTCTCCAGTGCTATAGAAGTAGTATTGTCCCCTTGGGTGCTATCATACCCTTATGGCCTTCATCTTAGCATGAAACACATACTGTCACAGTCAAATTTTTGAAACATCTCTGTAGTGGACTGGTATGGCACTGTGGTTATTATTTCAAGCACTCAGGACTAAAGAACACAGACAAATTAATTTCTTAGGGTCATAGAGGTGCCCTGTGGCATACAGAGACCAAATGTTATGCATGTGGACACACAGTCCAGCTCAGATGACAGTAACCACAACCCACGTGGATGCAGCCTGTTCAGTACATCTTGGCCTGGATGCTCCCTGGAATGGATGACTTTCTGGGTGGAGCTATAGGCTAAACTTACCTTTTCTCATAATTTTGAAAAAAAAAATCATGACCTCTTTTGGTATTTTTGCCGTCACGTGAATACTTACCAGGATATTTCAAAATTATATGTCTAGACTATGCTTTTAGTAGTAGCTACGGTACTATAGACTAGATGCTATATAAAATAACATAATTTTTAAAATGTTACTGTCTTTGTGACCTTGAAACATAATGTTACTTGGAGAAGAAAGCTATATTTGTTTTATTTGAAGTTTGGGCAGAAATGGATAGCACTTGCGTATTACATAAGAACTAGTTCCTTTGTGACATGTTCTGTTGAATTTGGATGAAGTTTGTACACAAACCTTAGCTTTAGAGCTCTGTTCAAAACAAATATATGTATCTTCTCATCAGTATTTTCTAGTGTATGTTTTATTTTTTATTCCATGAGACAAGTCTTCTGAAGATAAGAATTGTAGACTTTATATGAAATGCAAAAATAATTCCCATAACCTCTAATATGAACTGTATGCATGACTAACTTTCCTTCTGTTGGAAAACTGTAATTCACCTCAAGTGAAATTGTGTTATAAGATAGATTAAATGCTTCTTTCTTACATAGCAAGAAAGGAAAGAAAATTACCAGACTGTAAATCATGAAAGAATGCAGGGCAGCCCAACTACATTACTGCTTTACATCTGTGGCTAGTAGTGCGGTGAATGTATTTTACATGATGGCTTCCTTAAAGTTTATTTATAAGAACTTCCAAACTCATTGACTTATTTAGAATTTACTGTATACAGGTTTCAGTTCTCCCCTGACAGAGCAATTACTTTTCTGTGCTGAAAGTGTCAATATCCCTGGCTTTAGAGCTTTCAATTGCAGTGAAGCAGGCAGAGGCCGTTACCATGTCTCTTTAAGTTCTTTCAAGTACCTGAAAATCTCCCAAAGTTGTCCTGTTGTTAATGAAATAATTGTAGAGTAAATAAAATATTTGTTTTTGGAAATGTAAAAGGTGTAAGTTTTTGCAGTGCAGTGAGGTAAAGTAATATCAGAACAATTTTTGATCCAGTCTTCTGAGAACTCATGACCTACTGGATTTGTAAAAGCTTTTCCATGGCTAGTGAATTTATGTTGGTATAGTTGAAGATATGAAGGATTTTGTTTAGGAATTTCAAAGAGATAGTTATATTATTAGAAAAAAAAAAAGCTGTATCTGTAGAATATTTTACAGTGTGACACTTGTAAGTTTTTTTCCCTAATATATGCCATGTGCAGTATTTTAAAGCATTTCTTTAAAAACACAGTAATAAGTTTCAAATGCCTGATTTCCTCCTTCCTTCCCCCCACCCCCATATGTAATGCTGTGACCATGAATACTGCTCTGCTTGGCTTCAATTTGATTTGAAGTACTGTGAAGTCCTCAACAGTCTACAGTGAACTTTCTATTACACAAATGAGAATGAGAAATAAATATTGTGTGCCCAATACATGGGAGAGGGTGGTTGGTAGCTGCTTAGTCCCACACCGGCAGCTCCCATCACGGGGGTTATTTACCTCGTGTATTTGGCAGAGAGGCGCTGGTGACGATGCCAGTGTGGGCTTCCCGTGAGACCAGCAGCAGCTGCAGCACGGTCAGCTCCTTGGGAGTGCACCAGACTATAAAAGACAAATATACGAACAGTAACAGGTCAGCATACAGATATACAGTTTGCAAAAGCAGGTTTACAAGGTCAGAATCAGAAATGCCTAAGTGATTGTGGATGACACTTTAGATCTTGCTGGATCCTGGAGATGTTAGAAACTTTAAATAGCAGACCTTCCCACTGCTGTGTTCACACACGTACAGAAAATAATTGTGAATAACCTTTCTGAAGTTTAACTTTGTTAAGTTTGAAGTTTTAACTTAACCCATTTTGCAATGTGGTTAACTTAACCCATTTTGCAATGTGGTTGCTGACTGTACAAGTGATAGAGAGGAGGCATAAAAATGAATATTTTTAGAACTGTATGAAGAACTAATCTGTCACTGGCCAAAAACTCTCCTTTTCAAGATTATAAAAAAACACAGTAATGCAGATCTTTCTTCAGCAATGAACTCTCAAAATATTATTTAAGAGGTTAATTAAGTTCTAATAAATTAAGTGCACAGATAATAGCAGTAAATATAAGCATTTCAGGGAAGAATATTTTTATCAGGAATTAAACTATTGGGATAAAATAGTTCCTTTTGAATTTGTTTTGACAATTTTCTAAAGCAAGTCCACAAATATATAAATAATTTGTAGAGGAAGTCTTCCAGAGTTTTTCTTTGTTTGTTTTTCTTAAAGAGAAAACCCATATGCTGTAGTCATTAAGAGACCTATGCTTGAAATACTGTACAACTGTAGTGTACAACTCTAAAAAAGGCCTTTTTTTACATAGATGAATTCATTCAATTGAATAGATTTATCGAATAGATAGAAAGCTCACCAACATTTTCACAAAAACATGTATGGCAACTCCATAGTGACTTAAGCCATACTGTTGTTCTCAACATCTTAAATAATGTATTTAAATAATATATTAAGATCTCTTTATTAGGGGGGTTGGGCCAGATGGTCTCTAGAGGTCCCTTCCAACCTCAGCCATTCGGTGGCTCCATGGGACTGTATGTCTGAACAGGTACTGCTGCCCATGTGGTTTTATTTCAGAGCTACTGAATACAAATACGGAATTTACCACTTCGGAACAAACACACACATTCATAATTGGGAATTTGTCAAACAGTAGTCACACTCCTAGTACCAAGATGCTAAGAGAAAAATGCCAGGGTGCCGCATTTGTATGCTTCATTCTGCCCACTTACCTTGTTGATTTTTTTATAGCTGAGCTGTTGAATAAACCCACAGCCTGCTCTGAGTTACCCATGTTTCAGCACCTTCTCAGAGCCTGAATAATAGCTTTCCTAAAGTTAAAATGTTTATTAGTCAGCCTGATGATCATCTTTGTAGCTGAACTTTGAGGGTTTAATTGCTCTTCCTATATGGCTTCTATGCCAGGGAAATGCAGAATGGGAGGAATTTTTTGTTGTTAGGAAACATAAATGTCAAAAAAAACCTATGTCTTCAAAAGGGATAGTGTGTTGCTCTAAAGACTGCCTTATTTGAAAGCACTTTCTTGTCACAACTTGTCGGTTACGGGATTTGTGAGAAAGTTATGGGACATTTTAAAAAGTAAGAAGTTATTTTAGAACATGACAAAGAGGTTTCCTTTAAAAGCAGACAGATCATGTCCCAGACATTTCCAGATGGCTGGAGAACAGAATTCTGTATCATTTCTCAGTGGAAGTGCATGGCTCCTTGGAGGAAGGGCAAGAGCTAAGCTGCTTGCTTTTAGGTACTGCCGAATGGACCCACAGAACGTGTCGGGCTGCGGGAGGATGATCTCCCTCCATTTCTGATAGTGTTTGTGAGTGAAAGCAGTACGACTTCTTTAGTACCCCCAGTGCTGCTAAGGACTGAGGTTCAGTGCCATGTGTGAAAGATTTGGGGTACACCAACCCCTGACAAAAAGAGATCATACCTGGGGCAGGTTTTAGTACGGCTTGTGGGAGAGCTGGTGTTTGACTCCTCTGTTTTATGTGGGGTTTTTTTTCAACCTCTGCTGGTTGTCATTTAGAAACTGAGTTAATTGGTAGAGGTAGCCAGTCAGAGCAGAGATGAAAAAAAAATTCTTCCAATTTATAGTGTTAAGGAAAAATCAAGCCTTTAAGTATGCTGCAGTTTGCTCTGTTGTTACTTGAACACTTTGGAGGCTAAGGTGATGGAGATGATTTTAGCTAAAAGGTTAAAGCTTATATAGCTTTAGCCTCTCTCGCCTTCATTTCAACCTACCTAGTCACCAATTAGAAGAGCATAAGCTCTGAGCTGTGAGCAGACACAAATGAGCAGCACGTCTTGTTAACAAGCTGTCAGCAGGTAGTTCCTCTCCTCAAGCACTGTTGCCTGCGCCCCTACTAAGATAAGTCTTATTAATGGTGTTGTTAGGGGCATTTTTCCTTCTCCTATGCTCCAGAGGAGGCAAAATTCAACAGACAGGCTTTGACTAACTATCTGCCTTCTTTGTTCTCAGTGTCTTTGTGAGAATCTTTGCCTCTCGTGGGAATTTGCATGTGCATAGCAATTCGGAGGTCCCTTCATTTCCTAGGTTAGGGGAGCAGGGTATTCAGAAAGAAGCCAATTTACTTGCTAAAATGTGATGAGTAAAATGTGTAGGGAAGGAAGTGCCACGGAGGATGAGATTCCAAGTCAAACTAATCTAATCCATAGTCTCTAAAACTCACAGCCCCATGTCCTTGTGAAGAATGTTTTGGTACTAGGCAAAAGTGAAGGTCTTTGACAGCTCCTCTTCCTCTCTTGCATTTCTCTCTTATCTCAGGATTGTAAGAGTAGAACATTTCACAAGCATATTTTAGAACAGAAAATAAGGAAATCACGAGCATTTTAATATGGAGATATTCCAGAGCACAGTTACAATATAGTGTGTTATGGAAGTACACTCTGGTAAGAACAAGGAAGGTAGAAATCTCTGTATGCCCCCATGATCACATGTCTGTTAGGTGACTTTCTATGTCTTTCAAGTATATATAGCAGAGATGATAGATGGTTTGCACCTGAATTTCTCCCCACTATGGACTCTAAACAGGGCTAGATTGGATCCAGCCAGTGCACCCCTCTATACTTGGCAGCCTGTGGGATTCGGTGCCTTTCAAAGTCACATCTCCGGTCATGTCCAGAAAATTATGGAAAGAAAGTGAACATGAAATGAGTGTTTGCAGATAGCTTGAGAGATGGCTTGACTTTGAGGACAAAATGCTGTACGCTAGAGCTGAATTTCTGACTGTTGTGGAGACCCTTTTCATCCTTCCAAAATCACAAGCAGTGAATTTTACCATTCTCTTCTCTCTCTTTCATTCAGATATATTTGGAATTAATACCCATCTCGAGTGCCATTCATCATATTATTTCATGAGTTTGTAAATGGGTTTTTGTAGGAAGACAGTGCTCTGCCAGTCTCCTGACTGTAAAATAGGCAACTGCAATTAACACAACACTGAGTCCAACCTAAGGAGTGTATTACTGTATTTTCAGGATTGATACCCTAGTTAGGCAGACAGCTTAGAACTTGTGACTGGCTTATTATCACAAGCAGACTCACTGGATGTTTTCTGCACTTACAGAGGTGTATTCCCATGTGCTGTTTTTGTGCTTTCTGCAGTTCCTACCCTGCTCTTTGTCTCCCATGCAGGAGATACTGTTTTACATAGTCAGTTGAACTTAACTCTCCCCTGGCTGCACCCTTCTCTGTTCACCTTCCCTTTCCAGCACTCTTTTTTTTATTTTTAAACTACTTTAAGTTGGATCAGACCAGAGCTCTGTTTATAACCTAGCTATGCAAGAATAGACAATAAAACTGTGTCATGTTTAGATACAAGTATATAGACTTATTCAAAAGCATAATAGGCTCATTTGTCAGTTATTTCAGTGTATTTATTGTTTTGTACAGACAGTGATTTTTTGTTTTAAGGTACTATGTAAAAAAAAACAGATAGCAACATGTAATTTTAGACATTAACACAATTTCCTCTCTTAGATTTCATTTTACTGCTTTTCAGATATTTTGAGACATCTCTGAATTCTCAAGGTTAATAAACCTCTGAATTTGTGGCACCAAAAAGAGTAGCACATCTGTGCTTTTGTGGTGGCTTTTAGTTGCAAATTCTGTCCATTCTTCTAAATGAGTATGTTTGAAGTGAGTTATAAAGGGCAATGAGATTGGCTGCCATTAGTGGCAAAAATACTACCCTGTGAATTGATAGCTACCTTCAGGATGGCTTTTGTCAGAGAGAAATCGCACACTGCTTTGAAAATGATGGAGTTTCTGACTACCTTCTTAGGAGACTAAATATAAGAACAAACAGTTGTATTTTCATTTAGCTGGAACATTACCTGGCATCCAAATGCTGGTAACAAGATTTGAACTAATGATTCATTTAATTGTTTCTGTAATTTTAATGAGTAAAAGAAGAAGCAGGAAAAGGAAACAAGAAATTCAGGGCCATGAAGAGAAAACCTAATGTGTCTGATGGAGTTTGTGAGGGAATGGTTTTAATTGCGAGAGTATGCCAAAAAGCTGAGCTTCCAAAACCATGAAAGCAGAATTTCTGTTCCTTCCTTGTAAGAGCAGTACGTGCCATCATTCTCAGTTTTCCTTCTTAAAGGAAGCAGCCTGCTAAACAGTAAGCACTGCCTGGCTCCTTTAGCCTGAGATCTTTTATATGATGGCATGTGGAGTATTTTTGCCTTGAGAGCTATTTTTTTATGGAGTATTTAGGGAATGAAAATGCATTGGTGAAAACTTTTCACAATGTCGAAATCGATAAGACCTTGATGTAATTTTCAAGTATGCTGTAGACTTTCTTTGTAACTCTTGAGTCTCATAATATCATTATGTTCAGTTCTTTACATTAAAAAGTGGGATAATATCTGGCTTTCTACCAGCTTTCTACCAGAGGGACTCCTCTCTGTTATATGTGCCCAGAAGACAAGCTTATTTGGCCTGCTCTGCTTGAATCGTGCCAAATACAAGGCTTCGTTATTTTGGACAGCGTTTTGGTATAGTACAGTGGTAGAAATGTACAGAATATTGCAGAGAATACTGTAAATTTGATTGTGTGTGTGTACACAGCATAAATATCCAGTATCCATTTTATTTTATCAATGCTGATATGAATAGAACAGCTATGCTAGCGGTTTTGAACAGATCAGACAAAATACAAATATATGGAAATAACTATAAAATAAAAGAATTATTCAATAAATAAGTTTTCACAATATGATCACAGAACTCCTCTATTTACAGGTCATCTGGAGTTCAATATGAGTTCAGTGTCCACAACGTTATTTTAAGAGCTGTTGCAGAGCAGTATATATTTCATTTATGCTAGGTCACAATTTTCTGTGGTAATTACAGTACAAATCACAGACAAAGGGCTCGGTCTGCAGAGATTACAAGTAATTTTAGATACCACATAATCAGTGATATCAGGCAAATGCAGATTTTTGGTGTACGGTGTGTCCAAGTTCTTTTTCCAAAATGGATGCAGGAAGGTATATTGGGAGCTGCGGCTGTTCTCAGATGATGCAGTTAAGCACTTTGGAGCCCATGTGCTCTACTGATTGTACTTTTGGCTATCCTCGATATAAATATGTCATGGGTTTAGTTTGTTTGAATTGGGAGTAAACCAGTGACAAAAATGCAGCGTTTCAAACAGCTCCTGTGAAAGTCCAACCTGAGTAAATACTGGATTAGGCTATGGGGCAGATTTTCTGAGAAGGTGGTGGGTGGTTCTACTAGAAGTGATTTCATTTTGCTGTGTAGTCTATAGAATCCTCATTATGCTAACTTAGAATGAAATAGTATATATAATGCACAGAGTTTCATCCTGATGCTGTTTCCAATAACTTAGATAAAGTAAAAACGGGGGTCCTTGGAAGCCTTTGGATATGTGCTTAGTAGATAGCAGCTGTCACAGGATCGTGTCAATCTTTGTCATGCTAAAAAGGGAGAGAAGGAAAATTTACCTTATAAATTCTGAAGGTTAGCCACTTAGATTTCACTTTTCTCACCAGTAGGCCCATTATATAGTAGATGAGTCAGTGACCTAAACAGAATGATCTTGAGGATCTGCATAA
Source organism: Crypturellus undulatus (assembly GCA_013389825.1). NCBI lineage: Eukaryota > Metazoa > Chordata > Aves > Tinamiformes > Tinamidae > Crypturellus > Crypturellus undulatus. The sequence goes on along the minus strand of VWPW01019472.1, from coordinate 120,717 downwards.
TGGCAGAGAAGTGTAGAATCTGAACAGGCAAATGTACGGGGAGGAAGCGGTGGCGTCTTGTTAGGTATCTTATCTAGAGAACCTGGGAGAGAACCCAGGAGATCCTTATATCGTAGAGGAGTTGCATCTTGTGAGTTAAAGTGGAAAAAAAAATGGGGCTATAGTTACCCTGATAAATGAAACATTATCTAATATGAAATAACAGACTGAAAAGATTTTTGGTGAATCCACTGTACAATGAATCGAGACCATTCACAAACTTTCAATTGTGAATTGGGGCTTTTATGGGATGTAGACATCTTCTAAACAAGTTACTTATGATCTTGAAGGAGAAAAATAGAAATATAAATATCCAACTCTTAATTTCAGTAACTTGGGGCTTGGGTTTCAGAGTTTCTGAGAATTCTTAAGTCCATTTCAAGTTCAACAGTATTTTTGGTATTCTCCGTGCCCCACAGTCTTACCCATATGGTTAGACCTGAATCTGTTAAATGTAACGACAGAGCAAATGGATGTACAGGTTAGCAGATACTGGCATATTTGGAAAGTCAGTTAGGCTAAACAGCAGGAGTTAGTCAGCTGCTGCCTTTAAGAAAATACAATGTAAAGATGAATGTTTAATGACAACACTGAGTGCTGTGGCAGGAAGAATTCTTCAACTCGTTACCTGCGTGATTCATTAGGTAGGTCATGATTTTCACACATTTTTGGACCTAAATTGCAAGACTGGCCATCCTGTTTTTTGCATCAGTAAGTACAAAAAATGTGAGTGCTTTGGCAAAGCTGATGTACTTTGCTAATACTAATAGCATTCTTGCTTATGTTAAGAGGAAGGAGAAGATCATTTCATTAATTTTATGTCCCTTTACAGAGAAGTTCTATTTCTTCTGAAGATAGTTTTCTTATATATTTTCATAGGTAGGGCAATTATTACAAATACTGTCAATGCTAAAGAGTAATTAAATTCATGATTATAATCTGTTTTCTCTCCTAGAAAAAAAGCAGTGACAGACATTAGGGCAAAGATAAATACAGAAGTGTCTAGTAATTTCTAGTTAATAGTTACTTTTTTAAAAAAGAAACATAAATTAATGATTTTTTTCCTATTAAGTTCTTTGAAAACTTTTCAGTAAATTTGAAATTAATTACTTACATCACCTCCATTCACTTAGTTGATCAGATTAGGCATAATCCTGTAGCTTCAGCTTTGGGTATCTTCAGTCAGTACAAATACTGTAAAATTGGTGTAAGCCTTCATAATAATGTGATGAGTATTTAAGAAAGAAGCTAACGCACCAAGCATTGTAGTGTGGGAGTTCAGTAAGTAGAGTTGCTCTTTCTTACGTGCTACAAGGACATCTGAATACTAGAGACATTGTGAAAGAATTATATCATTCTCTTAAGGGAACCTGGTGGTTTTTCAGTTAGCATAATCTAGCATAAAAGTTGTATTTTGATGTCACACGAAGAGCTGAGTCTCTGCAGAAAAAGAAAAGCTTATTTTTTCCTGTGGCTCTGATTCTGGGTGCTGACACTGTATGTGCTGCCTGCACAGCAGGCCTGAACTGAGCAGTGGGGCCGAGCAGTGCAGCTGGAGCCTCCCCATTTCCCCACAAATGTCCTCCATCTTCTTCTTAAGGCTCTCATTGCAATAGAGAGGTACGTGTATGAGATATTCCCTCATTGTTAACCCATTTCCCAAATAAACACATCTAAATATGTCGGGTATGTATAAATGCACATACTTGTGTTTATTAGTTTCTGTAATTTCTACCAAACGTACACTCAGCTTTTCTTTTGCCAATTTATACTAAATCTTGAATAATCTTATTTCTTTATTTCTCCTTAGAGAAATAAGACTCTCCTTAGAGTATTTATTTCTGTAGATCAGAATTGTGTGGATTATAAGACATTTTAACATGAGAAACAGATGCCCTTTCACTTTATGGATACCATGATTTGTTCCTTTTTCCATTTAGCAAGGAATGAAAATGAAAACTTATGTTCAAAATGTGATTATTTACATTTTTTTTATAAATACAAAATTTGGTAAACTAATGCATGCATTCTGGAGGTTCTGATTTCCAGATAAGAAGCTCTTGCACGCCCTTCTCTCTGGAAGTTACTTTTTGCTGTGTACATGAAGCTGATTTCTCCAGATGTACCAGTTTAATCTGGTCTGCAACTCCCGCTTTGTGTAGCAAGGTACAGAACATCTAAGAATTATTCACCTTGTGCTTAGTGGAAACCACTTGACAGCCTTCTGTTCCTTCCTTTTGATATGGCACTTGTAAAGGGATGGAGTGACCTTCATTAGCTTGATCATACGGAAACAGCTTTGTTACCAGGAATGGTTTTAAGATAAAAGAAAAAATAGCTTTGTCTTAGTGAAATGAAACAAAATTAAATCATGGAGTTGCAATAATTGGAAATAATTACTCCCCAAATGATATAAAAGAAATGCAATTATGACCGTGTGTATTTTCTAAGAAGCTTAAAAATTAGTAAAAGTCTTTCTTATTATTTTCCTTGCCCTCTGAGAAGCCAGGGAAGCTACCTTTCTTCTTCGGGGCTTGTATGCCTTGGCAGGTCTTTCAGGTACTTTTCACTTGCTTCTCATCCCCAGAAAGATGATTGAAGGCTGAGAGAGCTGCTCCTTCCTTGTTTTCATTGTAAGAGCTTGTTATCTGTGATTGGAGACTAGAGTATCACAGAGTAGCATATAGGATTAGGTCACTTCTTTCTTACCATGTATTCTCCATTAGCTTGTTTATTATGCAGCTTAATGGGTGCATTTTTTCTTGTAAACCTCATTTTCTTATAAACCCAATTTTCTTATAAACCATAGTTTGTATTAAACCTGGCATTACATTTTATTATACGTATGTGGTAAGGACTAATCTTGGTATAAATACCCTAATAGATCCGTACGTGGTGCATAAAAGCCACATATACAAAAAAGTGTTCATTAAGCTAGAGACTCTAAGTTGCCACCATTAATTGGGGATTTATTGGCTAAATCCTCCCATCACATTACTGACCACTTAGGGATGAATAAAAGGTCTCAGATGACACATTTTTAGTATTTTTATAAAAAAGTGTTGCTGTAATTTTCAAAGGCCATCCTTTAAGAAGTAAGACTTTTATAAGCCTCTGAAAGAAGTTAAAAAAGAAAAACTAGTTTAAAAATGCTTCTTTTCAAGAAAAAAAAAAAAAAGGACAGATGAAGTTTGAATTGCCGTATGAATAGGCAGGCTCCAGCTGTTCTCTGCTGCATACTCTTTCCTGCCCATTTCCACTGGTAATGATAGCCTACAGGCAGAAATGTCCATGTTAGAACAATTCCTGTAACTCCTTCAACTGCTTCAGTGTTTAAAAGGGAAATGTTTCAGACTCGTCCTGCTTTGCCACTGTATCTGTACCCAGATTCTGTACCCTGCGTCTTCCGAATTCAAGATTGTTCATAAGAACAGAGCCAGTCTCCCTTTGATTAGGGATGTTACGTGACAGAGCTTGTGAAAACCCAAAAGGGGTTTTTGCTTGAAGAGTAAGAAGTCAGGGTTTTCCAAGGTGCTTTGTCTTCAGATTCGTCCTTTCCNGATTGTTCATAAGAACAGAGCCAGTCTCCCTTTGATTAGGGATGTTACGTGACAGAGCTTGTGAAACCCCAAAAGGGGTTTCTGCTTGAAGAGTAAGTCAGGGTATTCCAAGGTGCTTTGTCTTCAGATTTGTCCTTTCCAAACCCCCTGTCTTGGAGTGTAGCAGAAGAGGCAGAGTGTGTTCAACAAGAAGTAGCTGTCAAACGGGAAACTGTATTGGCTGAATCCTCTTTCTAGAAAAAAAAGAGGGAATGTTCATTTAGATTTTTTTGTTGTTGTTGTTTACAGCAGTAAAATAAAATGGAAATAATCAAAATGGAAAAGCCTTTTAAACAAAACAACCCTTAAACTGTGTTTTCACTATGATTCTACTAATCTGTTTTTGCAGAAAGCTGAGCCAGCATTGGAATGCATCAAAAATTAGTGTGTGGTTGTTGTGCCTTTAAATTCTCTTGTAGCCGTCTTAAAAGCTTCTATTCTTCCATCTTAACTATGTAGGAAAAAAAGTGCTTAGTGAAAAGGAAAGGGAAATCTGTAGAGAAGGTGTGGATAACTAGTATGTATCTGTTCAAGGAAACCCATACCTTCTGCTTTCTCCAGCATGCCTCCGAGAAAACCTGCTTACTGTTAAATATATTAAAATATACTGGCAATTTTTAGGATTTAAAAAATAACATTCTATGCAGCCACAAAAGTTTAAATAAACCAAATTTTGTATGATTAAACCCATAAACCTAAAAAGAAAGCATATGAAAGAAGGCAAAATACAGTACACCTGACTAGCCAGAACATTCAAAGAAAGGCACATCGTGGTGCTGCAGCTCAAGGAGAGACGAATCTGACCTGAAGGACTGTCCCAGGTACAAATATGAAGGATGTGCACTTGATAGATTTGAGAAAGCCTGACACTCTAAGGAGCCACAAAAGTAATTTTCAGAGTAGTGTAAAATACAAATGTCACTTAGGTTTTATGCCCACTGCCCGGTACGTGACAGCTGTGAAGCCGCTTGGGCGGCCCGTGACGAGGGGGTGTCTGTCATAGCCGCTGCCGCCCTGGGCCCCGTGCGGGTGCTGGGGGGCTCCGGGGGAGGCCGCGCGCTGCCGCGGGTCGCAGCCTCCCACCGAGGGGCCGCGGGCATCACGTCGTGTCGCGTCGCACCGTGGGGCGCGTCACGTCGCCCCCACTAGTGTGCAGGGCGCGCTGCCCCACAGGGAGCCGGTCCGTGCGGCAGAGGGACCTTGCCCACCAGGCACATGGTGGTTACTGCAGGGGCACACAGATACAGTCTGTAGCCTGTGATAACTAACATGAACATAAAAAGCTCTCAGAATTGGCAGAGGGCAAAAAGGGATCTTTTTTTTCCCGCCTGTTTTCCATTTACTTTCCGGGGATAGTGACATCCTCTAAGGTCCTGAGCAGTCCCAAGAACTGCCGTGTTTGAAGGCTGCTCAGTACCCCAAAGAACCGACATCTCAGTTACTCATTTTTCCTTCTGTTTTTCTTTCATTTGTTTGTTTGTTTTTGTGCTGCTGCAGAGGAGAGGGGGAAGAACTTAAAATTCAGTGAGTTATAGTGCAAATATGAAAATATTCATAAATCATTTTTCAGACTTGACTAGATTTCAGCCTGAGTGTGTCTTTTCATCATGATCATTGTTGCAAGGAATAAGTAAATTGAAACGCTCAAAGATGAGTTTCAACGTGTTTTGATTTTTCAGCTAAGGAACATCAGTGCATTAGTAGCTTCTTTCGACAACATGATATATAACTGGCCATAATTCTGCTGTTCCATGGTTATATTCTCCAGGAGGTCAAATTGCATAATTGTGTTAGTCCCTCTAATTTTCAAATCCATGAACCTACAGAGAAAAGATTATTTTTGCAGGGAAATGTCAATATATTGACAATAACGCTTTTGAGAAGCGCTCTCCTACGGAGCAAAATGAGGGCATTTTAGGAGAATTTGTTGGACAAGAAAAGTGGTGGTTTTCTGTTTTGCAAATTCTGATGCTCTTCAATTAATTTAGCTGTGCCAGGTGTAGCTGTAATTCTGAACGGTGCTGAAGAATAGGCTAAAATACCTCTAAAGAACTTAGGTGTTGGTAATTTTGAGTTCAGTCAGGTGATGGGATAATATCAAAATTACTCTTTATACTCTTAAGAACTGTTGTCCACTTTTGTGAGCATATTCTGGGTTCAATATACTTAAAATGGGGCAGAATTAATATTTATTGCATAGGTTAAATGTAATTTATACTAAAGCGAACGTTATTGCTCTTGTGACTGACAGCTTCTTCTCAGACTCCTTTTGTATTGTTTCTGCTGCCATTAATCAGAAAAAGAAGAGAAAAAAACTCTCTCAGGAAAAAGATTTACCTTTGTTTTGTCACTGAAGAGAACTCTAACAAAGAAAATGAGATTTGTTTTCTTTTTTTGTTTCTCTACTATACCTAGCTTATGAAAAAAAAAAAAAGAGTATAACCTTCATTACTGCTGAAAAAGAGTAAACAAAGGTTTTTAATAAGCAAAGAGGGATCTTAAGCCTACAGTCTCCTTCCCCAAGATTGTTCTTTCCTCAGTATGCTAAATCGATCATAACCAGGCTGTAAAATAGTTATCTGGTGTTTGATTCTCTTAAATGCAGTTTTCTTCTTTGTTATTACTTCCAATAACTTACTCAAACTGCAGAGAGTTCAGCGAAATTTCTTTTCCCCATCTTAGTGATATAATCACTATCGAACAGCTCGTGAGCAGTACTGATGGAAGCAGAAATTGATTAGAAACCTCAAAATTGCATCCTGGTGGATGTGACCGCGCCATTCCTCGGAGGGGGCTGTGGAGCGGGAGCGCAGCCGGAGCCCCCGGAGCGAGTGCAGTGAAACAGGGACTCCTGGCTCCAGCACTGGGACTGGGGAGTGGATGGTTTGGGAATCATCTGAAGTGAAAAAAACAGTCCTACCCGCTTTTATACGGGTAAATGGTACCTGGGACATGTTGCTGGCAAAGGGTTTGTCTGGTCTGTAGTAATCCCTAACATATTGGGGCTGCCTCTACATGTTCATTATAGGAGGTTTGTCCTTGATGGTTGCGATAAAAGTAATTTATAACTGTAATACACTAAGAGACTTTCTAACATTTGTAATGATTTTAAAAAATAGTGCATATTTTTACTTGTTGTATTTTGTCTTTCTGATATTTGTTAATTGTCAAATATTCTTTCTGTTTATCTACTTTAATTAAATTCTAGCTAATGGCCACATATATTGATAAAATCATTTAAAATTATTCTTTTTTTTTTTGTAGAGTGTATAAATAAAGTGTAGGTTTTTATTCCCAAATTGTCTGGTAAATAAAGTCTATACTGGATCATTGACGATCTCCTTCAAGCAACCTCAAATCTGATCCTCTGGAGTAATATTGTCCAGTTGCCAAATGAAAAAAAGGAAGAAATTGGTTACAAAGTGGGACTACCACATTAAAAAGAAATTAAACTTTGAAACAGAGAAGTCACGTGATATAGCTCTAGCTGCAGTGAGATACTTCTACTTTTCCCCTCTAGGCTACTAGATTGGGTATGGAGGAAAGGGTTTAGTTATAATAGTTAATTAGTTTAAATCCCTGTACTTCAGTGATTCCTGTAGCACACATGGAGTCACAGTTGTCCTGTCTATCTGTATGTTTTTAATGTGTAATCATAACTCTGTGTAGGTGTATAGAAGATAAAGAGTAAGACACTGTTGTAAATCGAGCATGCAGTAAGAAAAGTTGCATTACTTCTGGGTAAAACTTACTGTTTGCCAAAATGAATGTTCATATTTAGATTTCGGGAATATTTTGCGCTTTTTGAGATGGGCTTTTGTCAGTGGAGGAAGTTTTTTGTTGTATTTATTTTTTATTTACTTGCTGAATATTACTTTACTGAAAGTTTTTAATTAAAGCCAGGAATCATTTTCGTTCTTATTTCTGTGAAAACTCAGCCAAATCCTTTTCTGAAAATAATGCCACTGATTCTTTTAGTTTTCTTGTGTTGTGAATTCTGCTGTGTATTTCTAGGATTGTCTCCATGGTCCCAGATATGGGTCACTGGTCTCAGGAACAAACAAATTTTTCCCTCTGCTGAATCCCATATGTACATTGTAACCTTCAAATTTTTAAAAAGTCCCAACAGCAGAAATGACCCTTCCAAGGCTGTAACTGCCTGACGGACCTTTTTATTGAGGTTCATCATTTCTTTCCTACAAAACACTCTAAGGATTTTCTTTTCAGTAGACTTATTCCAGTTGGAGAAAGCCTTTTATATGTTCCAGTGCCCTTGCACAAAAGCAGCACTTTACAAATAGGCTTCTGCTGCTGATGGGTATAGCCGAGCACAGAAGGGCCAGGTGCCGTGATGTGTTTGTCCTGAACTGCAGTATTTTGTTTCCTTGAACCAGTGAGTGACCTAATGCATTTAACAAAGGTCTAATTTGTATGTTCAGGCTACCGAGTAACTTATTGAGCTCTCTCTATTTCAAATATTTTAAAAGTCAGATTCTTATTATTTTTTCTTTCTGAGGCAGGTAAACCAAGCAATTTGGTCAAATACCTATGCATTTTCATGTGTAAATGCTGTTGAAGGCTTTTAATGGCTTTGAGCTTCTCTGTGCATAGTCACCTATGCAAATGGGCTCCTTAGATGTCCTGAATAAATCCTTCATGATGCAGCCCAATTCCGCTCCAGAGTGTGGAGTCATCATGGAATCCCAAGGCTGTGATATATGATGAAAAACTCAGTCTTGGTGAAAAAGCACAGTCCCCCTAACTCCTCCATGCAGCCCTTTGGCCACACGTTCCGGATGCAACACAGAGATTTTACTTGAGCTGCTTGGGATACCTCCCTCATTTGCCCTTCCTGTAGAGCACAATTTCGTTGTTCCAATAACAATCTAACAGCAGAAATCCTCGTCCAGATATGCGTAGAAATGACTTGTTGTTACATGACCTTCAAGTACAACCCTCTGAAGGTTAGATTTGCTTCAGATCATATTTAGGTATTTGGCCCTTAGGCTTTTCTCGCTCTGTTCTGATTGCGGATTTTGTTGTTTTTTCATTTTGCTTTTTGCACTCCACTGAACCCATGGAAAGATCTTTAGCTCTCCAGAAGAAGGAGGAAGACAGATAAACACCTGTCTGCTTTCCATGCTGAAGCGTTTCACATGCCTCTTAGTCTTTAGCTCGCACCGTTCCAGAGTCAGACGTGCCATGGGAGGTGCCGGGCTGCAGCTTCCTTTCCCATGGACAATCCTGCCTGCTTCCCAAGTAGTCTCTGTTCCCTTCCCGGAAAGGCCTGTGAAATTTTAATGTAGTCGGGAAGTCTTTGGAAAGAGTATTATGAATGTTGTTTGGGTTGCCTAAACTCGGAGAATTTAAGAAAAGAAAAAAGTGCTTATTTCCTAAGGCACTAAGTGTTTTTTATTGTTTGTTTTTCCTTTTTTCTTTTGTCAAACATTGTCTGGTTGGAAGACTAAGTCTCTTGATGCCTTACCTAGCAAATTTAGGCTATTATGTGCCAGTCCGATGCTGGATGCTAGCCAGCACTTGTTATTAGTAATCCTAATGATTATTAGGTTCCCTGGTTTCCCTTTATTATTAGGTTTCCCTTTGTTTCAAATGGTGGTAGACCTAATCCTTATTTTATAATTAACATGAACATATGAGAAGGGTTTTTAGAGAGCCTTTGCAGTCGGCTAGTATTTGCCTTAACAAATTAAGAAAGCATAGCTATTAATTATATCTTGCAGTAAATCTTAAAGAAAAATTACAGAAGTCCCTGAAGAAGTCTCCTTCTAAAGCATTAAACCTGGGTTTGTTTTGGTAAGGATGAAAGATGGTTGCTGCTGTTTTTTCTAAAATGTGGTTCTGTTTCATGATGCTTTCTGAGGCACGAACCTGACATTTCAGGCTGCATGTGCATCAAGAGACATGCTGTGTCCCGCAGTGTCACGCTGCGTGCCCCAGAACAGGTTATCTGTTCTGCTTTATTAAACCAAACTTCGTTGCAATTACAGCTGAAAAGTGCAAGAGCCCTCCAGTAGGGTCAGTTCTAGAAGTATTTAAACATAATAACTACTCCTTAAAAGAAAGAAAAAATACTGTTTGCATGACTCAGCTTTCCTTTTTTTTTTTTTTTTTTTGCCTTTGTCTTTCACCAGTTGAAAAAATCCAGAGCCAGTGGGATGAAGTGCACGGACACCTCCATAGCCGAAGACAGCAGCTCCATGATATGTTAAAGGACTCAACGCAGTGGCTAGATGCTAAACAAGAAGCTGAACAAGTTCTTGAACAAGCGAAAGCTAAGCTTGAATCGTGGAAAGAAATTTCCTACACCGTGGAAGCTCTGAAAAAGCAGAACACGGAGCTTAAGGTCACTATTGAGAACTAGGAATGTAACATTAAGATAAATAATCAAAGTGTTGATACATGATGGAATATATTTCTGCTCGAGTCGAGTAGATGTTTAATGAAAATGTTCTCGAAGTATTGGACAGTGCATATCAAAGACAGGCACTTTATTCCCTCTCATCTCCCACTAATAATTAGAGAAGAATTACTAAAGTCTAAAATGTGTGTCACATCATTATCCATCAGTGAAATTGGTCCTAACTTGTCAGTCCTAAATAGTTGGCTGGTCTTGCAGGGAAAAAACCCAACTTTGCAGCACAGGTATTTATCTTGTCTTGCATACCGCCCCTGCAGACACTGGTCCTGCAGACGGATAAACCCTGCAGCACTGCTGTGGGTCTGGCAGCACTCACACCACAGCTGCATGGGTTGCCTGGGTGCTTAAGAGCAGAGAAAAAGTGTACTGAGCTTACTGAGCTGTCTGGAGGTATTTTAAAAATTAAGCATTTTAGATTTTCCATGACATAATCTCACTAGTTTAAAGCTTGGCAGGGTTATTACCTGCAAAAAAAATCCAAAATGCCTCATGTTTTTATCATATACCAGCTGTCACATTTTAGGTGCTAAAATATATACCTCAGTTACCTTAGCTCTACTGTACCTCAATGCATCGGATTTTAAGTTTCATGTTATGGAAATAGTCATACTTTGGTGACATTCCTCATGAATAAATTTTGAGAATAGCTGCTTCAGATTAATAATATCTCATTTTCTGGTTCAGAAAACAAGTTTGAAACCAACCAATTGATCAGATTCTTAAAATGAGTCCTCCATCCATATTAATGCAATATTATACTTTAATCATCTGATAGAAAGTTAACACAAATATTTTTTTCAGTGTTCTCCTTTCTTTCTCTACCTTTTCTTTTTTTGTAATTATTACCACTATTTTTTGAGCTAAAATTTGTGACCTTATGAAGAATTGTATTTGCAAAGGTGAATGGTGATAAACCACAGTGAGCAATAGTGGGGTCAGGTCTTCATAAACTAATTTTATTTCCAGAGAAAGTACTTGTGTAACTGTATTACTAGTCTTCAGCTAGGTCTGTCATCATTAGTCATTGCCGTTCTGGTATTTATACAAAAGCTGTTTTGTTGTTGTTTGCCTACAGGAAGAAACACCATGGATCTTTTATTATCTTCTTTTAGGACTGGGAAGTGGTTAAGTTTTCTTATTTAAGATTATACCTTAAGGATCATTGCTTGGGAAGAAGGGAGTATGGTAAACGAGGGCAATCACTCACTAATGTATTGGGAAGAGTTAGAGATTATGTATATGACTGTCATTCAGCAGAGAGGGCTCCCATTTGTCACTGTCTTTCTGCAAAGAGAGAGTTCTGGCTTCTACCCAGCATTTTTTTTTTTTTTAAGTAAAGGGAAAAAAAGCATCAACAAAGTTATTGTCCTGGCTCTGCAAAGCCACAATTAACAGAAAAACAACCAAAAAGACAGTTCTGTGCAGATAGTCTCACATCATTATGTCTGAGTATATCTTGAAAAGACATAGCTAAGAAAATAATTACCATTATTGTTTCCAAAATGGATTTTATGTCCATTTTACAAGTATATGTGATGTTTATATGAACCTTTAGAAGAGATTCATCTAAGAGTGTATATGAGGGTTTTTTTTGAAAAATAATGATCTTACTGTATTAACATTCTCCAAAGAAATAATTAAAAGTACACCCTTCTTATTCTTCACCCAAATTCCGGAGAAAGCACAGAAGAGTGCTTTTATACTTATTCGTGGAAAGTATCTCTTTGTATAAATGAGCAGTTTAGAAAATATATCTTTTTTTTTCACTCTGTGACAGAGGAGAAGCCTTTAAGATAGCAGTACCTTGGAGCATTCCTCTCTCCATTTAACAGTACACGTTGTGTGTCCCCTTGCAGAGATTAGACCACGTTTATAATTTTGACTGCAAAAGCCACAGCCAGCCATGTCCACCATCAGCCAGCTCTGCCCTGCGCTTGTGGCAATATGGTTATCCACAGACTCTGCTGCTTCAAGGAGTAACTTTTGCTACTTCCACTTGTTTGGATATGCCAACCTTTCTCCAACAAGTCCAAAAAAAAATGCAAATGCATCTGCATTCCTCTCGTGTCAAGTCCCACATGAAAGCTTCTCAGATGTGACAGCATCAGCTGTTTTATTCTTGCTTGAACTAAGTGTTCATGCATTTTAAGGCAAACTGAAATCTTAATTGAGTTTAGCTGCTTTATTTTTTTTTTTTCATATAATAGGATCTGAAGTGAAGGACTTTGAAATGCATCAGATCCTTGAGAAAGTAAATGCTTCCCAGGCTTCTGTAACAAACCGTACATATTTTGATGCTGACCCTTTGAATATTTAGAGTAAGAGCAGTGTCTTTTGAAACTGTCTTTTGACAGTGAATATTCAGAGCAAGAGCAGTCACTGATGAAAATAAAGCCATCAATTCTGTTCATTTGTGCAGAGGGAAAGAGCCGGGGAAGTGTGGCACTTAAATTCTTCAAACGTACTAATTTTGTCCGCTGTGTAACTCAGCACAGCTTGGTGTAAGAAAGTGTGGTCACCGAGTCATCTGCTGGGGTGGCTGTTAGACACCCTCAGGCTGCCCGCGGCAGCTGAGTCCCCTCTCCAAGGGAGCCTCGGGAAGGCGAGGGCAGCCGCCCGCATCCGCGCAGAGCACTCGCTAGCGCTGGCTTTTGTGTTACTTAGGTAACCTAAGTGCCAACCTCAGCCCGCCTGAGAGAGAAGTCTGCAACTGGCTTTTTTTACCTGGGGATTATTTTTGTTTTTTATAGGATTTGACACATTTGTTGCTGACATTTAGAGGAAAGGTATTGTGTAACTACTAATTAAAAATACGCTTTGATTGAGTTGGAAGTTAATTCAGAGATAATTTACTGGGGATTAATGCATTTTCCCCCCATTTTTCTTTTTAGTTTGGTATTTGAAAGGCATCTCGGGAGGAGAGGGGTTCGGAGGGTCACTCGGCGTGCGGCACCCTGCTTGGCAGGGCCGCTACCCGCTGGAGCCCACGTGTTGCTGTTGGCCCGGCGCCGCTCGGCAGCTTGTGCCGGTGTGACCAGCCCGACAGCCGCGCTCTGACTCCTGTAGACTCGAGTCAGCTAGACACGAGCTCGGCTACCGCCCGCGCTCCCGAGCCCAGGTTAAAGCTGTAGCCCTGCTGGAGCACCAGTTCTCTCCTCGGGCCCTCGCTGCTCTGCAAAGAGCTGCTGAGACGTGTCGCCTCCCACCGCGCCAGGTTAGCCAAGATGTCCGAGGTAATGGTGAGGAGGGATGGAGAGCAGACTTTGCTCCTTTCCTTTGCTGACCCCCTCCTGCCCATTCTCCGGAACAGAAAGCGGAGCAGCAGCCTGGCCAGGGTCCGTGTGCCGTGCAAGGCCAGTGTGGGCTTCGCGTGCAAGGTCGGGGTCATCCTGCCTTCGCTTTCCTTTCTGGGCCTGTTAATTTGAGGCGACTTAACATTTGCTTGAAATGTTGCCGCTGCCTGTGCGCCTGGAGAGGCTGAAGCCTCCAGCCGCTGGAGCCCAGGTCCATGGGGGAATTTGTGTTATCCCGGGGCAGACAAGAGGCTGCCTTGGTTTCCGCGGGAGGGCCAATAGTTCAAGGGATGTTAACCGCTCTGCTGCAGACACCGGAATAGAAGTATCCGATGAAAAATTAAACCTCTTTAGGCATATAAATAAAACATATGCTATAGATATCCAGAGAAAGGACAGAAAGACAGCCAGATTTTCCAGATTTGTGCTCTGTACCTGTTTGGTGTAGGAGTTTACATATCCTGAATTGGATGATGCTACATGTGCTTATGGCTCTATTTGAGCTTCTGTGAATAGTTTGTTTTATTCCATCGGGAAATTGTGGGATAGGAAAAGAAAGCCCATTCTAATTTCCTTACTTGTTTTTAATTAAGCATCCTTAATTGCACAAACTTTCTTCCTAATAACAGCAACTGGTGTCTTCTAATTAAAAAATAAAAATAAATTTATATCTAAGTAACATGATGAATTCACAGCCCTAATTCCTTAAGCCTTTTAATAAAGTCAGCAAGTTCCAGTGGAGACATAGACAAAAAAGAGCATTCTTTAAAAAAAATCAAAATTATGAAATATTATGAAATAATATTATTTATTATTTATTATTTCATATTATTTTAAATGAATTATTATGTATCTTTTATTCTGCCTCTGGCAGAAGAAAGAGACATAAAACATTTGCCTCAACACTGCCCTTTGCACAGATTCTGAGAACAGAGTTCAAGCAAGGCATGAACTCTTCAAAGTTATTGAAAAATTACATACCAATTCCCAATGAAGTAGCAAATACAAATTGTTTCTGTCAACATAACTCTCTATATTCTTGGTTTCTTCCCTGAGTGATGAGTTAGTGTTGTAATGTCAGGATAGTAATGGATGGATTAATATTGAAGCTAATGGTAAGAATCAACACTTTTGGAAATAGCCTTGTAATGGCTCTTTCTGTATTTTCATTACAGTCTGGTTTGGAAGGTTTTATAAGGTCATTTATATTGCCCACGGGACTGGGCAAAGAGAAGTTATTTTGAGAGTGAAGTTTACAGGCCATTAGTTTACAAAGTGGGCAAAATGTTATGGTAACTTTTCTGTGTAATACAGTGAGCAGCCTGCTCTAATTCTTTACTGGAAAGAGTAGTGTATGTGTGCATGAATTGGAACAGGTTAATATTTTAAACAGCAACAGAGGTAGAGTATAATCAAAATAGAAACTCCTAAATGTAAAATAGATGCTTTACTTTAAAAGAACTACAAAAATAGAAGTTATAATTGCAGCATATTTTGTTATATTTATACAAATATAAACATTTACATGTTTAATATTTATAATCCTGCCAGGGAAGGGCCTTGTTTACAGCAATATTTCCCAAACAACCACTGGTCTGTATCTTCTCCCCAGCAAATGCTACAGCTTTTGCTATAAAATTCTGAACTACCCTGACTCCATCTCTATATTTGCCATGGGGGAATGACTTGAAAAACATCATGTATAGACAGCTTCAGTTTAGCTAGTTACAGATGGGTCAGCCGGTTCATGGAGTCAGTCTGGAGGATCCCTTGTTCAGTGCAGGAGAGCAGGTTGCTGTTGTAGCTGTAAGGCATTAGGCCATCTCTCTCTGTCATGAAGGAGTCCTACAGAATAACACAGGAAAGAAAGAAAGTACATATCCTCAGTTTTAAATTTTAGAGGAGTCCCAGGAGAACCTATAGATGCTGGAACAACTTCATAATAGATGGGAGTGTGGAGCCAGAAACTCCAGCAGGGACTCTTTTTCAAAAGAGAAGTAAATCTCAGACCCAGCCTTTTCAAAATCAGTTTGCACACTTCCTGAGGTGAAAATGTAAGTGTGCTAATCATTCAAAATGTATTTATTTTTACAGTATTCAGACTCTTCAGTCAGTGTCTGAATCTTCAAATAGATTTTTTTTCTAATCTAAATCAAAACAAGATTTCGATAAAAATGCCGCTTTGGAAAAAGGAGAGGCAAACCCAAATTTCCATCTTGCAGGAAATGATCCATCTTTTCTGTAATCAGTCAAGTCTTAGTGTTTACTGTTTGTAGATAGCTTTGGATATTTACATTCAGCCTACCGCTTCTGTTTGCAAATAGAGCCTTTTTTTAATTTGCAATGTCTTTTTTAATTTGCACTTGGTTAATAAACTGTAGTTGTGCCTAGTGCAGAAGACCATCTTTGAATGTCTCTGCTTTTCCATTTTTGTTGTTACAGAATTATAGAATAAATATGCATGGATATGGAAGTTTTCTCTGAGAAATAGATTAACAGGAAAATCCATGGGATTTGGTTTCTGGCTGTCAGGAGTCTTGGAAATTTGTGGGAGGAGAGGGGAAAAGGGAAAAAGAGGACATGATGCTTAAGATTTCAAAAGCTTTCTGAAAATTTAAAAGCAAAAATCAGTATTATAAAAATCGTCAGCTTTACTAGCAGTATCGTGTTTTATTGTATTGCAGCTTTAGGACTGTTCCAGTAGATGGCACTAATTACATAAACAATTCACTAAATTAGTAAAGTCAGGGAGAAGTAGATCAAAGCACAGGCATTATTTGTCCAAAGCTTAGTGTTATTTCACATTATAAAAGAGAAAACTGGCTATAATGGTCTATTACTTCAAAATATTTTCTATCTGCTGGTATAATTCACCATCACACATAGAGTTATACTAGTGTATCCACCCATTTCTGTCTTGGAAAGGAATGATCAGGATTATAATCGCTGTCCGTTTCAGCTCCCATGTTTTATCTGACATTTATTATCTTGTTGCTCAGTTGCCTCAGATGCTTAGCACTAATTCTGAAGTCTCATAACTGAAAAAATCAACATTTAAAAAGACTCTGACCTTAGTTCCAACAGATCTAATGAAGTCCTTATTCTTTGTTTTGTATTGATGGTGTAAGTTGTCCATGTACTCTTCTGCTGCCTATAAAATGTGTGTAATCACTTTAACTGGATCTGAGATTTATTTCTTTTTTTCCTATTCTGATTTCAGCAATTTTCGAAAGAATTACGGCAAGGGCAAATAAATGTGGATGTGGCAAACGACATGGCACTTAAGCTGCTCCGCGATTATTCAGCAGATGACACAAGAAAAGTACAGCTGATGACAGATGGCATTAATGCAACATGGGCTACCATTAATAAGAGGTAGGATGTAAATTCTGCTAATAAACTTTAAACTTCATTTACATTCATGGTCCAGCTTTGGTTAAAGATCTTAAGAGATGGAATTTGTGAAGATGAGTTAGTTACGGTGCAAAAGGTCAAGAATGATGATGTCTCTTCTTTCATATGTTGTGGAAATGTGTCTTTGAATGCCATCTAAATCTCTGAAACAAAATTCTTGACTTCTGTCAATTTTCGACGGCTGTGACCAGTTACCAGCTAACTTCAGTCAGTAGGTAATATGTTGTATTTCTGTGTACTGTCTCTACTTTGCAGTCACTGTTGTGATTTTGCTAGTCATAGACCTAACCCAAAAGTGACAAGCATCCGGATGAAGCAGGCTGGAAATAGAAATTTTATTCTGTAGCTTTGAGGAAAATCTTTAGTCAAGAACATTTTTGTTGGAACCTTGATCACATTCTTCGTTACATTTCATGGTCTTCAACTCTGTGTTATGGATACCAATTCATTACTAAAAGCCACCAAGCTGTGAATCATTCAGCATGCAGTCTGTAAAATCAGAACATTTTGCAGAACAAAAATGCCTTTCTTTAAAGCAGTAAAATAGCTTTATATTGTTCTACATGAAATGAGTTACATAAAGAAATAGCTTAAAATTATTTTAATCAATTTAATGTCCCAGATTAGATTTTATAGCCTATAACTAAAATGAGAATTGAGTAAGTTTTTAAAAATGTTCTAAATTAAAGTCTATGAACAAGGTCAGAAAAAAAGTTTATTTATTTATGTAACAAATTCAGGAGATCTTCTTACATCATAGAAGTTACTTAAATCACTGGTGACTGCAGAAATTTATTCCCACTATTTTAAAATGAATTTGAAATTCATATGCTGACAGAATGAGTCACTTCAACAGCATTTTTTTTTCTGAAGCAGACTTGCCACTGCTTAAGGTCCTACAATGAGAGGAGATGCCCCTGATGTCCTCTGAAAGAAAGCTGCTTTATAATTTAAGAGCTTTTTTTTTTTAACAAGAAAAATGACTAAAATGAAAACTGTTATAAACATGCAGGGACTATCTGTTTGCATTTCTTCTCTTATTGCAGTATCCCTTGTAAGCCTTTGTTGGTAGTAGCCATGTTTTATGAGAAATAAAACATTCTGCTGGCAGAGCTCTGAGAAACAGGCTTCTGGGGACAACTCGTCCTGCGTAAGAAGAGCTGTGTGCCTCATACTTAAAACTTCTCCAAAGGAAGGTGGAGTCAGTGGATCAAAAGGATTAGTTGGAAGAACTGAAGGAAATTGCTTTTCTGCTTATGCAACCCTTTATTGGTGAGCTAGCTTTGTAATCCTGAAGCCTACCTAAGAACCCTTAAGGATCCTGCAGCTGCCGAGAGTAGCCAGGTAGCACCTGTAGCCAGGACAGCATCTTTAATTCTGTGTCTGTGAGTGTTTCAAGCATGAGCCCAGCTGTGTATAAGGCTGCCCCACTGCGAGAAGGGACCCTGCGGCCTGGAAGCGTCCGTGCAGCAGGTTCGTAGCGGCCGTGAACGGCTCCAGGCCCTGTAGGCCTCCCAAGAAGCCCCAGACATGCTCAGGGCTCAGGTATTACAGGAGGTGCTGTAGTAAACGTTCAGGTCCTCGAAGGAGAGCTTTTCAGGTGACTCAGCTGACATTTTCTATTAATAAGAAGTATAAGAGGATAGGATTAAGTTTATACAGAGAACTGTAAATCTAGAATTTCCTAGCTTTGACTGCATGTCTTTACAAGCCTTGTACTACTTTGTTTATAATTTTTGTAAGGATTCCAATGGGTTGGGGAACTTGAAAGAGAAGCATGTTGCTAATGCTGTTTGATAAGCTTTTCTGAGGGCTACATCACAATTTTGTCTTTTGTGAGTAGCTGCAAAATGGAGATTTACATCTGGTATCAAGTTAGCAAAAACGCTTGTAGCTGAAAGTGCCCTTCCACCTCTAGGTCTGTCAGGTTTGTTCGAACAGTGTCTGCCCTCCCGTCTCGTGCGAGCTGCTGAGTGACCTCCTGGGAGAACTGGCTCAAGATTTCTTTTGTTTAGTAAATTTTTGGAAAGAGGATGGAGTCAGTGGGTCTTTGAATTGGCTTAAATGCCAATTTAACAATTATGCTATGCTGTTTTTCTTTTTTTTTTGTTTCTTTTTTTCATCCCTTTACACTTGAGCTTTCAGACTGTTGTATGGAGCAAAGTAGATTGCTTATATGTTCAGGATTCTTCTTGAGTGTAAGAGAGCACTTTTTTTCCGGGTTTACTGTTGTCAGTAAGAAAGGCTAGTTCTCCACTGAGATACACATGCATTGATTGCAAATATATCCATGGGTGTTACTTTTGTCTAGACCATGAGCAACTAAGGCACGGGTGATTCAGTGACCTGTGAATGATGTAGAAATACATTTCAAACTTGAGTCTTGTTGAGTCTTGGCTTTTTTTTTTTTTTTTTTTTTTTGCAGTTGCATTTTAGAAATAGAGTAACTCAGATTGTTTTGAATTATTTTTTTCCTGTAAACTGCCATTAGGAGCAGCAGTGTATATTAAGGATATATGTGAACCTTCTTATCCATGAACCAGATTAGTAGAACAGGAGACAGGCAGGAGCAGTAAAATTACACTTGGTAATAGTTCAGCCAAAGCAAGTACTTTAGTCATTAAGGCAACATCTGCCAGCTTGTGTTTTGTTTTGCTTAAATGGATTTGCAGCTGATTTGTGTGTGTTCACCCTTTTCCTTCCTATTTTGCTTTATAACACCAACTATAATGAAAATGTCATTCAAACTCCTTTAACAGCTGAATTCCTGAATGTTTGATGGGTGCTCCCATTTTTTTTTTTCTCAACAGTTCTTATTTTTGTTGTTGATGCTTAAAAGATACACTGGAGGCACATGAACTGATTAGCTGGGCAAAAGCCAGAATGACTTGTAAACATCTCTCTTGTATTCCCTTTGGAAACATTAACTGTCCCTGAAATAACTGTATTATTTGTTAAGCTGATGCAATTAAGGAGCAAGTGATCTGTATCGATTGTGTTAACAAAAATAAATCGAACCAATGTACTATTGTATGCTCAAGAGAAAAAGATACAGTGGAGGAAGCGACCATTAGAAGTTTGCTATATGTGAAAGTGTTCTGTGGTTGTACATAAGCCCAGTTTTGGAGGGCATTGAAAAAAACAGAAAAATCAGACAAGGATTATAGTACTCCCTTCTCTTGTAGGCACTCACATTCTATGTTAATTATCAAATAAAAAATAAAAATGCACATTTAACTTGTTTTCCTGTGAATCTGCCCAGCATGTGTTTAGCTTTCACTAAAATTTCAAGCTAAACCTTTCTGCAGCGCAGTGAGTATTATAACTTGCATCCTGAGAATTATGTAGGCCTCAAACCCAACAGTGTACGTGGTACCTTCCAGTATTTGCATCTCTCACTAGTTTCTGTATTGAAGGTCAGGGAAGCTCAGGCTGCATTTCCAGTGTTACAGCTTGCATCACTCGAGATGGATTTTTTTCACTTCTGAGAGAGGATGCAACACTCATGTATCTGTCACAATGTGAAACGTTACTTTTTGCTATTGCATGGCATAGGCATGAATAACCAAAAAAAAAGTTATCTTTTGTAGTTCTTAGTTTAAGGATCCTAAAATTGGTATAATTATATGAGCATGAACAGTTACTGTAGTTCTTTTGGCAGACACAATATTCTATATTTGAGAATTGTTATATTTGAACACAATGAAACAACTACATTAAAAATGTAAGTGCATATAGGAAACTTCTTTGTACTTCTGTACCTGCTCTTATCATGGGTATAGAGCTGTGTTAGTATGCGCAAGAAATTATTGCAAATGTCAGACTACAGATCAAGATGGCATTGGTCAAGTGACTTTTTCCACTTTTTTTTGACAAACCCAGTACAATCATCTTTATCATTATCTTTATAATAGTGATTTATTATGTTTTTTCTGGAAACTATTTTGCTGGTCCCACGATAGCAGATAGATAGAGAAGCTGCTTTTTGCAACCATAATATCATACCAAAGGTTGTTATTTGTCAGCAGCTTAACAACAGATATTAATTAATAACAAGATTTTTTTGAAAACACTGCAATTTTAGAGCAATTATTTTGCTCTGCAAGACATGTTGCTAATCCATGCTTATTTGATTCTATTCACATCGACTTTTAAAAAGTGTATCTTCAGTCTGAGTGTTCCTGACAAACTGTCCTGGAGATCTTTACTGCTTTGCATTCTGCAATAACTTACACAATTCCAGTCTGTCAGCAGAAATACTCATGTTGAAAAAAAGTGAGTCTTTGCGGTCACATATATCACACCCAAGATCATGATCAGCAGCAAATAATTAATACATCAGCATGTTTGACCGAAGACCTGCAATAGCCACCTTGACTACTCATTTGAATAGGAGGAACAGTCAGATTTTACAAAAAAAAAAATGGATCCAGAACAATTTTGGAAAGTGTCAGTTTACTATAAGACCCTGATGTCTTTCTCATTAGACAAAAAGATTAAAAAAATGTTTTAGTTTTTGCAGAGTAGTTTTTGCCTCACTTCTTTAGAAGAGTTTTTCTCCTTTTTTTTCCAAAGAAAAGCTCTTTAACAGCTAAAGTATTCTTTGCTTTCTCTTTTCTCTTCTGTTATTATTTTAAACCAAAATGGACCCTCAAATAAGATTACTTAAAGGAGGTAAACGCTTAATTTGGCAAGGTTTAAGGTACTATAAGTTCCATTTGAGATATCTGTTATTTTCTGTTTTACTTGATTATTGTTAAATATTCACCCTGTTATTAAAAAAGCAACCTAAAAAAGTCATTCTAAAGGAGAATTTTATACAATTAGAAATACAGGTTAAGTTACCCACATGAAACACCTTCTACTAACTGACTGAACCCTGAAGCAAGTTCTTACGTACTAAGTATAATCTCAAGCTTTTCAGCAATGACATCAGTTCACATTTTTTTATTATCTTGTCTTCCTAGTACCCCTAAGAATTAATAGATTTCAGCAGCATACAGGAAAATATATTTAAAATACAAAAATAAAAATCCTAACCAAAGTTCCCATAAATAGTACATCTTGAAAATTGGCTTACTTCACTATATTCTTTTTTTTTTCCTTCCTTACTTTGTTCTTCTGTCAACTGGACATGCTCTTTATACAATACAGACACCGGAATATGGAGCCAAGAAGAAAAATCAATTGACTGTCCTTAATATTTGTAGTTTACTTATGATGGGAGAGCCTTGCATATGCAGTCCTCTGAAAATACTGCTAAGACGGTAAAAAAAAGCAATGTTACATAGATTGTGCTGTGATTTATCATTTCTATCCTTCCGATTGTTCCCTTGGGAGTTTGAGTACCTTTTTTAGGATTAAAACCCAAAATGTTCTTGAGTTATTTTAGGAAAGGGTAGCAATAGCAATAGTTCTCTGCAAAAGGTGCCTTGTGACTTCAGGGAAATATTTCTTAAAACTCTTATTACCAGCATGAATTAATTGAATGCTCCTACCACTTCACTGAGAAACATCTATAGACTGGAAACCTTATTACTTCTAGGAAGGCAAGAGACCATCTGGAGGTTAGCTAAGTCCATACCCCCACAGAAAAATTAACTTGGAAGCAAGCATTACAAAGAGGGTTGTTATTCTTAAATTAATTGTGTTTTCAACTTGTTTCCCCACAAGTGGTTTGTTGAGTATTTTTTGGCTTATCACTAGTTCAGCTGATCTATGTTGTTGTTTAATTGTTCACCAATGTTTGCAGTTTCATTGTAGACAATTACAAAGGGTAGCACTGACATTATGCAAAGATGCCCTCAGCTTTAAATACCAAGAGTGAGATAATTGTTAAAAAAGAAGTGGGAAGAGTGAAAATAGCATCTCTAAAAGGCCATTCCTTACTACTCTAACTTCTTTTTTTTGTTTATCTCATTGTTGGATTATATTTTGGCCTCAAGTTAAATAAAACTCTGCAGCTTTACTCCTGTTTATCATATGTAAAACTCTGTTTATTCCTTTCTGATGTAAATGGGAAAAGTTCTCAAGTTGTAGTGAAAGCCACCTGGACAAAATCATTAGCTAGCTGGTGACCTGGAATTCTGAAAGGAGAACAGCATCATGCACGAGATTGAACCACAGTCAAAGTCGAATACAGGCATTTCAAAGAAATGCTCTGCTTGGGAGCGTTCTTGTCTGCTGCCTCTCCTTTCGCATCTGCAGGAGGGGCAGAAAGCAAGTGAGGAGCGAGCTTGATTTAGTGAGAGAATGAACCAAAATTCAACTTTTGTTCTTACTCCGCTAAAAATGAAGACAAATGTGTTGTTGTTTTTCTCAAAGGTGAGGTGTGCGGAACTGACTAGGAAGCTTTACGGTCTGTTTGAACAGAAGCTTCTGCTAATGCTTTGGTGACCTGAAAGTCAAACTTTAAATCTAGTTCCTCTCAGTCTGCAGATAAATTAACAAACTGTAGCGAAGTGATTGCTGCTATTGCAACAAGAAAATGTCTTTGCTTTTTCCTCAATAGACTTGTCGGGCTTCATGTCCTCTGTAGCGAGCAACTGAATAGAAATTAATCAGTAACGGACTAGCAGAGCGCTGGCACAAAAGAATTTGACCTTAGCTGTCAGCTTTTGTTTAGATTATTATTCACTTGATAGCCTTTTTTTTTGTTGTTTGTTCTTATATTTTTATTTATTTATGTATTTTACAGAATATTAGTACTACTGCAACTCTTGGTGTTTAGTTACTGTGCACTTTCTCATCAGCTCCTGTACAGGCAGTGTAAGCATCCCGCTTACCTCGCTGCCAACTGAGAGGGTAAATGAGCCAGCCGACTAAATTGGTAGTCTCTACGGCAATTCCCCCCAGTTTGCCAATTTGGCAATAGTGTTATTTGTCTTTTCTTTCTGTAGTTTTTTTTCAACTATGAACAGAATTTGCATCACATCTTGTTTTCTGCAGCCTGATAAAGAAGTTGCCAACTGTATCTCATTATCCCTCTGGACAAGAATCAGCATGAGAGGCTAATGGTTGTGATTTTTATTACCACCACCAGCCACCCCCAGTGATGAGATAAAGGACAGACAGGGGAAAACAGTCAGAAGTATAAGTTTTTGACCTGCCCCAGTATAGAGTTGGGGAGAAATCTCTGGAAAAAAAAAGAAAGATTAAACTGATAATTCATGAAGATTGAGCTTATAAAATATATTTGATAGAGGTGCCTAGGAGGGGAAGCAGTAAGAAAGCAAGGGAATTTTGAGAAGAAGAAGATCAGTAGGTTCATATTCTTCTGTATCCAGTAACAATGGTGACCAATACTCCAAATTTCAATGCAATATGCTACATCCCTTGGCAAGTAGGATATGAAACTTCTAGAGAGGGTCTAGTGCAAAGCAACAAAGATGATTAAGGGACTGGAACATCTATTGTATGAGGAAAAACCAACCTAGCTGGGCCTGTTTAGCCTGAAGAAGAGAAGACTTGAGAGGAGATTTGATCAACACGTTCAAGCACCTGAGAGGTGATTGTAGGGAGGTTGGGGTCAAACTCTTCTAGTGGTGGCCAGTGACAGGACAAGGGGTGATGGGTACAGGTTGAACCACAGGAAGTTCCACCTCCATGTGAGGAAGAACTTCTTTCCTGTGAGGGTGACAGAGCCCTGGCACAGGCTGCCCAGAGAGGCTGTGGAGTCTCCTTCTCTGGAGATCTTCCAAACCCGCCTGGATGCCATCCTGTGCCACGTGCTCTGGGTGTCCCTGCTGGAGCAGGGGGGTCGGACTAGATGATCTCTAGAGGTCCCTTCCAACCTCAACCACTCTGCGATTCTGTGATCTTTTTGAAATTCCATTTGTTCACCTAACACTGTTTATATGGTACAGAAAATCTCTGGAAATTACCCAAAATGCCAGACTCCCTTTTCATGCTTTCTGCCTTGAGCACACAACTCATATGTGCTTTTTTTTCTTGTTTAAAACCCTGAAAGAGATGCTGTTTGTTTATTTTCAATAACAGTTCAGAGCTTTACGTGATTTCTGAGTTTTGACACTGTGTCTGAGGTTGATATTTCCACAATGTTAATCAGTAAAGTGGCCGTTGCTCTATTTTGAACCATATACTGGGTCAGAGAGGGTAGTTCTGTTTTGTGGTAGCTGATCTCTAAGTTTCCTGGTGTGGAAGCGATGGAAGGCAGTTCCGCTAGGGCTGCCCTCACTGCCCTCTTTTCCTTCTTATGCTAGGGGAACCCTAGGCACTGAGCAAACATAGTTCAGCCCCAGTACCTTTGGTGACACCTCTCCTTCCATGCTGATCCCTTGGAGCAACAGACACTTGTCACCACTCCTTCTTTCTCTGCGGAAAAAAAAAGTAGAATCATGGCATATTTTCATTAAAAGCTGCTTCTACTAAATGATTTTTCTCATCATGTCACTGTGTTAGGTATTCAAATAATATTATTTTTGTATCTGTGATTCTGCTACTCTGTGCTAGTTGGAATACGATACCTAGGCCAGGACAGTGATGAGGTTGTATTGCTGAGTAAGACTTTGGCATCTTATTTATTGCTATTCTTGTTACTAATAACCTTTACGTGCTAGTATATAATGATATCTTTATTAAGCTGTCATTCTTAATGCTAAATACCTAGTCCTGTAAGGCTACAGCTAGCTCAGAAACCAAAAGTCTGTACAAAGGAGTGTTAATCCGCCATGTAGTGTTTGTCATTTTGGACACATTTACATGGAATCTTTCTGCTGTCAAACTCCTGCTGATTCACTCCTCATGCTCAGGGTTAAACATTATCTCTGTGGATGAGAAATCAGCAGCACTGATGCATTGACTGTTCTCAGCCTTGCTTGGATCCATTTAAGAGGATCTTTCTCACCTGACTGGTAATTCAGTAGTAGAATCTTTCTTGGGCTGATCTGTCCTGACCTGGGTGAGTGACATAAAAGTGAATATGAAATATGATCTGTTTTGTTTGCTGCCACTTGCCGCCTTGAAGTAGAGACCAGATCTGTGGAAAACATGGACAGTTTTGCTGTTGTCTTCTGTGCCTTCTTCTGATTTCTTTCAGGATCAGAAGTTCCTAGTTCCTGTCTTCTTTTCTAACCATGCCATAATCAAATCCTACTTTTTTTTTCCCTTTTTTCTTTCTAATGAAAGAACAGTAAAAGTAAGGCCTGGAATTCTTTCAGAATTTTCTTTCCAAAATTATTCAGCTCGGAAGGGTATTCATAGCTACGTCTTCACATTACTGGGGGCTTTTTCCACACCACGTGTGAGATAGATAAAAAATATTTATTTCAATATCATATGAGTATGTGTGCCACTTCTTTTTTTTTTTTTCCTCAAATCACATTTATGAGAGATGGATACATTTAAAAGAAAATGATTATCAAATTATTATGTTAAACTCCTGAATGTCACTATACCTTCCACCTGCGAAACACTGTAAATATAAACATATTTCCTGGAAGATGAGCAGGGCTGTAGTTTTTCATCTAATTGGAAGAAGCAGAACTGAGCCCAGGACTGCCAGGCAGATTTCAGTCTTAAGATATGAAGATGATTATTGTGTCAAATGCAATCAGGAATGCGGGTCTTGAGCTGACAAGAGGCTCACTTGTTTTTAATCAGACTTTTAAAGAGAGACAGGCTTCCTATTCAGAAATAACAGCAGCCAGATGTAAAAGAATGATTTTAAAATGGGAGGTTAACTCCTTCTATGAAGAAAATAGCACTGAAGAACCTTAACATTTTGAAATCTTGCTGTGTCGCCACATTCACACCAATTCAGTGTTTGTTAATACATCCGCTTGTAGAAGACTGTCTTAAGTGTATCTTTTGGTTAAGTAACAGAAATTTTATATAATCATTTCCTTAAAAGACATTACAATGTATTTTATGGATTCTTTGCATGCTTGAAATTATGCATTCATAAGATAAGATAAAATCTCCCCAAATTATCTAGAATACGTGGAGGATATTTGTATGACAATATACAAAAATACAACCCACTATGCACATCAGTTTTCTGTTAAAATGTAAATATCTGATCGTGATTTCATCATTTATTAGCAAGGATTTGAAAATTGCAAACTGTGCATTATGTCTGGACAGTCTGGTGAAGTTTGTGTGAGAACACACAAAGATCTATTTTTGCCTCATTTCTTATGGTTTTTCACAGTAGGATAGCAGGCTTTCCTCACCCTCCGTGTTCTATACATTTATGCTTGTTTCCTCTCCTTTAAAATGACCAGAACAGTTCTTTGATAAGTTACATTGATCTGCCTTTTTTTTTTAATCTTTGAAATTTGTCCAAAAAAAGACTGTGGATAAAGCTATCAGAGAATATCCTGTTCCCTTTGAAGTCAATGGAGAGTTTGCCATTCATCTCAGCAGAGTTAGGATTTTCTATGTTAGGCTTTCATACCAAACACATATTTTTTCATACCAAACATATATTTGAGTTCTGCAGAACTCAATGTGAGTGGAAAATTTCTGAATTTTGATGAAACGGGGTCTAGAATTGCATCACTTTTTATTTAATGTGATTTCAGTGATCCCAAGTTGCAGTCCACTTTACTAACTTTCCAATATTGTAGAAATGCCATTACAACTATTATTATTACGTGGTATTCTCATACTGCCTCCATATTTCCTAGCATGTTACAATCTTGCTATATTAAGACTATTATATTCTCACAATCCCATTACTGTATGCTCTATACTTCATTTTTCTTCAGGAATCTGAAACCTCCTGAATAGTAATTACATACATATGATATAGAGTATTTCTTTACAAGTAGTGTTACTGTATTAGATTATGCATACAAGAAACAGTAGGCATTCTGCCTCGCTTCTTCTTAACCAGACTAGTTTGGGTTTTCAATTGCTTGTAAAGTGAATGTTGCTGAGCCCAGCCTTGGTTGTAACATCTATTTCTTTCTTATCCATTGTATGCTTCTTAAAATATATTGACTTATGAGCACATAAAAACATGCTTAAAAATCTAGAGTCAACCTAACCTGTTAAAATCTTTGCACAATGTGAATAATAAGTAAGGTCCTTGTTTTAGAGTAGGAAAAACATAGTGTGTGTTTATCTGCGTGTTTATAGTATGTGCATTTATCTTTGTGCTTATTTTTTATTACTGACATTTAATCTTAGATGATCCAAGCATCTTAGATCTACAATGAGAACTGTAGGTGCTGTAAAACAAGTTTCCCCATCTGGAAACTGAGCCTTGTTTCTCTTGCCTGGTAGCAAAGAGCTGCTCTGCGAGCCACTGAGAACAGAGCTTGGAGGCTGCGGCTCTAAGTGAAAAAGGCACTAAGGGTTTAACAGTGTCCTTTGTGCATCCTAATTGATTCCATGTAATGCCATAAGTGCATTTCACAGTCTTATTAAATTTAGTTGTTTCTTCAGCAATTGAGAGTAAGAAAACAAGTGCCTTTAGAACCTAATTATTTTCATAATCAGTTTTAATTACCCTTCAATGTGTTTGTAAGCCAAGATTTTATCTTAATAAATTGTATCAGGGTAATTAATGTGCTGTTTGTTAGATGCCACTGTTGACTCCTGTGAAATCTCAAAAGAATGACATGTTGTGGAATGCAAGGAAAAACTTGATTCTGTGGATTATACACTGTGAAATATGAAGTAGACTTGAACACAACAAAAACCTTTTTGCTTTTTTCGGTACTGTAAGAGACGGGATTATTTTTGTTTGTTTGCTTAGGTTTTAGGATTTCTTCCTTCTCTGGCTTCTCTCTTTAATGGTGATACTAGAATTAGTAAATCTATGGTGTTGTAGTGTTACTTGTATGATACGAAGATTAGTTTAGAATCTCTGCCATGAACTGATAAGAATTTTATAAAAAAAAAAAAAAACCTTCTAAGTTTCAACGAAGCTTTTTTTTTTCCCCAAAAACCTACTGCATGAGCCCATCAGAACATTATTCTGTATCTACAAGTCAACTTTAATAATACTTCAAATGCCTGTTGTGATTTTCTGTTTAGATTCCCAGTTTTAACCTACTATTTCTTAAGATTTTCTCTCTGGAAAACGATTGATTTTATTGGAAGGCTATTAGTCATTTAGAAATTCCAAGCAATTTTCAGTAATGGGAAATACAGCCTATAATTAATTTTTAAAGGATTTCAGATGATGCACTTTATTGATGTTTTTTCCAGCAGTTCACAATATCAGTCTGATAATCTGTAGCTACAACAATCACAGGGAAAATGAGCACCTTCTCATATACTTGATTATAGACCTATGCCAGGACAAGAAGGAAAAAGGAGTCAGAAGCAATGTGGGCAAGAAAAATCTGCCCAAGAAAATGCGCTCTGACTCTCACTACGTTTGCCATGCCATGAAAAGGCATTCTGGAAATCTGGGATCTCATAAATCAACAGAGCATAAGGAGACAGGAATTAATGTTATAAAGGTCAGTGGGGAGTTTCCTCTGTGACAGCACAGATCGTCTGTGCTGATAGTTGGAACAGAAGTTATTTAGAAGTCCTATATGGAAAGCTAAGTACGTGATTTTGTGCTCCCGAGTCTGCCACTTGCTTTGCTTTAGCAAGCCTTCTCAGTCTGACAAATAATGGTGTAGAGGAGATTAATATCCAAGGATGATCTGAAACTTTATGGCTGCACGGGAATTTTCTTCTTGTTTTCATTAAACACCAATACGTGTTTTAATTACAAAATGAAAGGAGCAAATGATCTGAATTGAATTTTTTTATTATTGCTTTCATCTCTTTATTAATAAAGATAGTTCGAGGGAAAATGCTATTTTATAAAATGTTTTTTTTTAAACGGGCCTGACTATTCGTAGGTAGGAGTAAGAATGGAAACCAGCCAGGTGATAGGTGTAAGAATGGAAACAAGCCTGCCCATGTATGATACCTAAAGAAACAGCTCATTGCTCTTGCCTATTTTTTTTTCCTAAGTACATAAACTGTCTTTGCTAAGTAAGGAAAACTGTCCTCTGTGTCTAATACTATCTCTCCCTTCCAGATAAATAATTAAAGCTCTCCGGTTTCTATTCCTTCCCTCCTTCCATCCATCCACCCCGATTCTCTCTCGATCAGGGTTCCTGTCTTGCTTCACGGGCTGTAGCTCATCAGTTAAAGTCTGACTAATTGCCTCACCCATACCGAAATCCCAGTAGGCACCCGGTGTCAAGGACAGTGCTACAAGCTCTTCTTGTACCCTGATATTCCCGAGGGAGCCGTGTTCCCGATAATTCCATTCCAGTCTCGGGCAGGGTCTCACCTGGTTTCCTCCAAGGTGCTTCCCCCACATGGTGAGCTCCGCTCTACCCCGTCCCAGGCAGCGCTGAGGCCTCACGTGCGCTGCAGGTCACCCGCCCGGGCTGCCTAAGGGTGCACAGTAGACGAGGAGCCCCGGGGCCCTCGGCTGCCGTGAGGAGCTCCCTAGGGCCCTGAGCCCTGTGGCCGCGCAGCCAGCGCCGTTCTGGAGGAGGAGGCCGTGGCTGTGGACTTAGAGGAAAGTTCACGGAGACCAGCAGGCCTTCGGGACTGTGCGTCTCCGCTGCGGTGTGCTGGAGATAGCAGCTCATAGAGATGGTCCACAAAATCAGGGCGGGGTGCTTTAAATATTAAGTTAAAGGTGACTTGCTTGGATATGATTCTATCATGTCACCATATATCACCAGATTTTTTGGCTTTGAGGGTCTGCTTTCCCTCATTCGCTTTATCCTCTTCACATCTCTTCTTCTTTCTCCAAGATTACTTCTCACTTATTGTTTCTAGAATATAGCTCATTTTATTTAAGACTATGTATTTTATCTGTATTTGTGTCACGGAACGAGTGGTGGTGGGGTTGAGTGACACAATGCACTTCATTCATGGGGAAGAAGTAGGAACAGGTTTTACTGATAACAACAATGGTCTCACGAGATTCTGTGGCAAGGTCACTCATTAGTTACTGCACGGAGGTTCAAGATACACACAGCATTACCAAGGAGGCCCTCCCATTGGGTTCCAAACTCCTGCTGAGAGGAGTCTGGGTGCGGCTGGATCCAATCCTAGTCCCAGACCTCGTCAACCGTTTATGTCTAAGGGATGTGTGCACAGTTACACAGTAAAGTTTACAAGTTCAAAAAAAGAGAAGTGCGCTATAGTCACTTACCGCGAATCTGTCGTGGGAAGGATCCCTTAACCCCAGGAGTGTCCTTGAGAGGCGTCCCTGCTCAAGGGGAGTTCCCAGCGTATAGTCCACTGCAATGCAAGTAGAGATCAATGGGCTCTCGGGCTGTCCCCATATTTAGGGATAAGATGGTTGACTTGTAGTCATTCTTTCAATTCAGAAATGTTGGCTGGTGTACTCACAGTTAGCCTCATCTCCCCATCAGGATTAGGGCATCAGAACTGTTATTGATGGTTAATGTCTGGGTGGGGGAAGAAATCAGGGAGGCAACTACAGATAATGTGGTAATTAACACCCGAATAGGGCTACATGTGAGAAGTCAGGGTGAGCTGGGGAAGGAGCTCATCTGTCACAATTTGTTTTGGGGGTTGTTAACCACCTTATGATATTGGCAGATAACACTAGTGACTGACAGGTAGTTCGACATTTTATTTATGTAATCACCTTCCTTCGTTCTTTTCTGCTTCTTTCCTGATGCAAATGTTCATATACCCTGGGGGAAAATAAGAACCAAAAGAAAGCAACTTTTCTGTCTGCAAACTGGTTCCTTATACATCAGTAGGATGACTTTCAGCAGCACGGAACTGTACGGACTTGGGTTGTTTATACTATTTAAATATGTAAGGCAGAGCTGCCGCTTTCTTAATTTCTTATCTCAAAACACCTAATGCCTTTTTGTACATTGAAACTTTTCCAAAATTTTAAAATAAGAAAAATACTCAAGCTGTTTTCATCTTCCCTCCTCATTTCCTACTATTTCAGTGTTCTGTATAATCTGATTTGTTTTGTTGGAGGTCACAACTGGTACTTAGCTGAATATTTAGTTAAATATTAATCTTGCTGATGAAACAGAACAGTTTTGGATGTGAAATAATTACATTTCTTTGACCCAGTGAAAATGCTATTCCATCTGTTTTTGTTATACTTGATGGATGAATGCAAATGAAATAAGGGCTGAAATATGTTATTCTTTGCACCTTATGCAAATTGTTGAGTTTACATACTCAAGAGTTACATAGACTAAGAACAGATATCTGCTAATGCGGAATGAAATAAGCAGTGGCAGAAAACAATGGGATAGCTTCAAAAGCTGCATTAAGACAGAAGATATCCTGCAAATTCAGACTTGCTTATCCTTAATGTTGGGCTGTTTGTAATTTGTAATTCTTTTAAAAATTACCCTGAAACAGTCTTACCAAGTTTTGCTGAATTGGATTCACATCTGTGGTTGCAGAAATTCCAGGCAGAAATAGTCTCTTCCTTTAAAGGAAGATTAAATAGATTATTTTCAGTGCTTGGATATCATTCTAGTTGTGCATTAATAATGAGGATTCAATAAACTAATCATCATTATTTCAAGAATATTTATTTTTGTTTCTGTGAAGCTTCCCAAAAGCTGAATAAATTAGAGTAAGATATAGGATATAGAATGAAGCTGCTAGGAGGAAAAAAATTATTGCAGACTATAGTGAACCTCTTCAATGTATCTACCACCTAGTGTTTATGTCAGGAATAGCAATTTTATTGCTTTAAAATTATGTAGATATTGAAGAGATGCTGGACTGATTTATAGGGAAATAATAAAGGACAAAAATGTTTAATTTCGCTAAGAGATGTCAGGGAAAGAATGATGAAATAACAGTATGCTTAATAATTATATCTTTCATTCTTAGAGCTTGGCTACCCTAGGAAGTTTTTAGGAATAACGTATGGTTTGATCCTGAAGTATGGTAGCTGGTATAGACTCCTGTGATAAAATGTTGTTTTCTAGGTTATTTCAGGCTCCCTCAAAGCAGATTAAGCTAACCCGAATTGAGCGGTTTTGAGGGATTTGTTCTTTTTGCCTCCAGAAATAAAGCGACCCAGCAAAGGGAACTGGCTGACTGAGTTTACTTTGCAGCAGCTGTTGCAGTAAATCTCTCTGTATGGGCAATTACACCTAGAATTTAAAATTATTCCATTGGTCGTTCGTACCTCATAGATCCGGATAGTGTAGCCAAGGCAGAGACGCACTTTGGCTTATTTAAAGGCACACAGAGAGTCAGTTTTCAGCCAGGAGACCATATTGCGAAGGAAGCAATGTGAAGGAAAGAGAAGAACACAGAAGTGGAGCACGTCACAGAAATGCAGGAGGAATATGCTGCGTAGAAGCCCTACTGTATGTTGGGATCAGGAGGTCTGTGCCTGCACGTGCTTATTAGACCCCAGCAACCACATCAGCTGTTTTCAGGCAGGAATTTGCGGTGATAAAGATCAGGCAGAGCACTTTAACAAGTTATTTTTGCCATTTTAGAAGTACCTTCTTTATTTGGCATGTCCCTTAGTCCTTACTAAGGGCCTAAAGCCCAGTTTTCCATTGCAAGGTCCTTTACGAGCGCAGTAAAGCTTTCCTGGTTCTTGATTCAGAACAGTGGAAAGGAAGAGCCTGTGGATGAACACTGGCCACATCTGAACACACATCTCCAGAGTGGCTCAGATCCTGACCCGTATTTGCTTGCACTCTGAGACTTTCCAGTCTTTCTCTGCATAGAGGGTCATTTCAGAGCTGCACACAGGTGGTATGAAACAATGTCACCCTGTCCTTTGAGGGCGTAGATTGGGGAGAGGTTTTTGCTGTGATCTGATTTTTCCTTGAAAGAGTAGGGCTTAGTGGAAGTGGAAGGCCATATTGTATTGGCGGTCCATATCCTGAAACTCTGGAGCCAAAGAGATGTGATATTATGGTGCTAACATGATGGTGTTCACCTCCGTTGCTCTAGGACCAACTGAGGAAAGACCACATTTTCCTCAAGCCAGAGATAGTGGACATAGAGGTATGGTGTTATGTAAGTAGGAAGATTTGCTAAAAAAAAATCAAGTCAGCATTCACCTCCTCACCCGCTACAGGAAAGGAAAGCCAATAACCTCTGCCTGGATGGCTGAACTAGAATGCAAATTGAAGCAAAAATATGGACTGGAGAAATGCTGTGTTTCCCTGAATGAAGTGGCAAGCTAGTGGAAATCCAAAAAACTACACAACAAGCAGTTCTCATAGTGCTCTTTTAACATAGTTGTCCAGATTTAATGTGCATTAGCTGTTCCAAAGTTAATCTACAAATTAAATATCTTTTAACATCTATTAATAATTTGGAGCACTATGGAATATAAATTGCAGATTCTGAACAAAAGTTCCTCGGAGTGGTAGTCCCCAAACTACCCCAGATATAAATCAGTCCCAAAATCAATCTGTATTGGTTAGTCCCAGAAAAGGAAAATTAATTCATGTAACACTATGTTTTTCTTTAATTGTACTTAATAGTAATCCCAAAAGGGAAAAAATGACGTTATGTATAGAGAGAAGCACATAAAGTGTAGAAGTAAAACCTCTTGCTGATGCTTTGCCAGCGAGTAGTTCAGGATATTTTATTTTACAGCTCAGTGTGATAGTATTAAATCGGCACAACCTGCAGATGTAAGTGTGATTTAGTGGTCTACTGAATATGGTGAATTTCTCCACTGTACCACCTTAAAAAAAACACCTGTGGTACATAAATTTCTACTAGACTGTTATGAATTTCAGGACTCACTCTCCTTCAAACCATTTCCACATCTGTTAATACAGAGTATCGTGTACCTAGGCATAATGCTTTGCACTTGCTATGCTTTCAGGTATCCAAGTTTTTAAACACTGAACCTCAAAACCTATCTTGCAACCTGATTAAGTGTTACACCTTCAAAGAGACAAATGGATAATCAGAAAATATAGATGATTCACTCCATGTTATGCAGTGAATTGCTGCAGACGAAGAAATCTCAATAGTCCTCACTGATGGAGTGCTTTCTTCCTGGTATTATGTAGTATTATTTGGGTCTTGCAAAACTTCTAATGACACCATCTTCCCATACCTCAGCCTTTTGCTTCTTGTAAGGTTGCACAGCAAGATATTCAGTTGTAAATATTTTGTATTTTGTTCTATATATTTATTTGGATGTATACCACAGTATGGGTCCTCTCTTCTTAGTAAATAATACAGTAACTTACTTATGGACGGAAGATTACCCAGATTTCAAAAAGCTGCATTTCACACATTTATCTATCCAAACAGCTGTATTTAAGAAAGCTTTAGAAGTTCTCAGAATCGCAGTAGTGTACTGGAGCACTGACTGGTATTTTGTTTTTTCTTTGCTTGTGAAAATTTTTAAACCTTTACAGGCCAGTTCTACATGTAAACACACATAGAACACATATATGGTCTGTGTTTCTGTGTTTCATTTATGTTCTCACTTTGCCTGACCTGCCTTCATTTGTGCTCAGCATGAACTAATTTCTAGGATATATCATGACTTCTGTTCTATACCAAGGTCTTTATGCCAATTGTAGGTGTCTGTCCAATACTACTGATGCCGTTTGTTTCCAGAAGTTGATCCCAGGCTACAAGAACTGATCCACTTTTATTTAATTCTGTAAAATAGGCTTCTTAAGATGTTCATGTAGTAGTCAAGAGCAAAAGATTGAGACTAATTCACAAGATTACAGATGAGGAATTACACTGTAGAAATGCTTGTCTGACATGGTTGGCAGAGGAATGAGGTTGGGGTCTAACTGGAAGTGAGATGAATCCTACCTTCAGTGTATCTCCTGTGAACAAGAAACTTTTCTCAGTCACTCTGTATATATTTAGATCACAGAAAAATCATTTCTGTTATGATTACTTTTAATATTTCAATAATATTTTGTGTTTTGGTCAGTATTCCAGTAAAAAATATTTCTGTTTACTTTATGTTCTTTTCTTACAACTTGTACTCACTATGAAATTAAACCTATCGAAATACTAAAGGTTAAACAGAAAGATTTTTTTTTGAAAGATAATTTATTTATCTTTATTTATATATTCTCATCTTCCCTGTAATTTTGTGTGATTTGTTTTATCACATGCTGGATGTGATACAAAGAGATCTTAATTCCTCATTTGTAGACCTTCTTTTCTGTATTATAACTTCAACATTATTTAACTAACTGCAGAACCAAGCAGAGGGAGGCTAATCGATACACTGCAGAGTTGTCAATGTGGTTGAAAGTTTATTTCATGTTAGACATCGAAATATTGAAAATGTAGCATACCAGGGCTGTTTCTGGAGGGTGTGCTAGTATGCTTACAGATAAGCAACTCATTCCTGTAAGGTTAAGGATTTACTATAGGATTTCTGTGCATTGGGGAATAGAACTATGCACTATAGGATTTCTGTGCATTGGGGAATAGAACTGTTCTCCATAAGCTTCTTTATAACTTTTTTTTTTTGGACAGAACAATAAAATGATATATATTTTTATCACAGTTTGGAAGTTTCTCTGAAAGGTAAATTCTGATTTTGAGTTAATACTTCTACTAGGTCTCTCTTCAAGTGTATTTTTCATAAATGGACTTGAATTCTGTCTTTTTTGTAGATGAAAATTGTCCTTGATATTTATTCAGGTGAATGAATATACTCTTTCTCAGGATACCATGCAAAAAGTAATATACACCCATAAAACCATGACCCATCAGTTACAGCTCTTACATTTCACGGTGTGTTTGCAGAACACTATTATTAGAGCATTGCTATGTATTTGCAGTAATGCAGGTTGATTGGAGTTAAAAACGTGCTTTTGAGTTCTTCAAGAAAGGTCTGCATGTGAAGTAAGTGTTAGGCCTGATCGTGCAAAGACTTCTATGCACTAATATTATCCATCATGTGGCACACTGAAAACTGAAGTAGCATAACAATGTAAAGAAAATCTCAGAAGAGAATTGTGTTCTGAGAACTGGATAAACTCTTTTTGGTTCCTGTATGTTCATTCCATTTCCAAGTTCTATCAAATAAATGAGATATTTTGGAGATAAAATGAGAAATATATAGGTCAATACTGTATTTATCAGGTAGAAGATTTTATGATTCTTACTGTTTACTGCAAGTCTGTGCTGATATTATTTATACTGTCAACGTATTTAGGTATGAGCTATATATCTGAAGTTGTTTTCTTGTTTTTGTTTTGGGTTTTTTTGTATTTTTATAAAAGAAAAATAGATTTTTTTTATTGCAGTCATTTACATTTGGATGGTGGCTTAGCCATAAGGCTGCTGTACCTCCACGTAGGGTAAGGCTGGAAGGAGACTCTTTTCTGAACCTAAGCACAGTTGACTCTCATGCTAAGAGGGTCCTGGTGACACATTCGGGAAAAAAACAGTCAGTCCTGCCCTGCGGGAACTCTTTGGATGTAGAAAATGCCTGTAGGTGGCTACAGCCGATCTCATCTGAGGTGAGAATCCAGTCCCTTTGTAAGTTTTAAAGAATCAGTGGGTGACTTTGGAGCTTCAGGGCAGTCAGTAGCTTTCTTAGCTTACAAAAAAAGATGCAAGAATAAACTATGTATCTAACAAAAAGATTGGGAATTGCAAATAAGTTGTGAAAGGCTGAGAAATAGTACAGAAATACAGGTATTGTGAGATTGGACTCAGGGTGATTTACTTTCAGTGAAAGTAAGTGGCTGTCCTGTCCAGTGTTCTGACTGACAGTCACACAGAATCACAGAGTGGTTCAGGTTGGGAGGGACCTCTAGAGATCATCCAGTCCAAACCTCCCTGTTCCAGCAGGGACACCTAGAGCACGTGGCACAGGGTGACATCCAGGCGGGTTTGAAGATCTCTGGAGAAGGAGAGAGGCCCAGCCTCTCTGGGCAGCCTGTTCCAGGGCTCTGCCTCACAGGAAAGAGGCTTTTCCTCATGTTCAGATGGAGCTTCCTGTGCTTCAGTTTGTGCCAGTTGCCTCTTGTCCTAATGTCTTCCTAAAAGAATCTTCTGTTCTTACAGTCCTCTGTCACAAATTGTGTATATGTATGCTTCTTGAGAAGTATGTTGTTAGTGACATATGTCAAACCTTGTGTCAAATCTGGTTTTTGTTTTTTGCTTAGTTCAACTAGTGTACTAGGTTTTAGAATGATGCCTTTACTTCTTGAGGATTGTTTTTTTAATGTAGAGATTAGCACTTAAGAATTTTGGGACCTTATCCAATAAAGTTATGATAAAATACAATTTGGGAAATTATTTCTGATATTTTCCACAAAACGAGACATTATATCTATCCCGAAGTACTCAGATAATCACAGGTATGTAGACTAGTGGTAGCTGTGCGTCCAGTTGCATTCATTCCACTTGAAGTAGTATAAATTTTCAGTTGATTTTACTGTGTATTTTCTGAGCTTAAAAATATTCAGTCATCATGTTCATGTTAAGCAAATATGCATGTAAGACATAGCTAAGTAGCCTTGACAAAGTCATATTAATAAACTCTACATCAGTCTTAGCTGTTCAGGATTCTAAATGGGTATTTAGCTCAAGTTTAATGTGAAAAATTGGTATGGACCTGTAGGACACCTACATTGCACATAAACACTGAGAGAATTCAAGTACACTTCCAAATTTTTTTAGCATCAGAATTGCTGGTCCTTTCAGTGTTCCTCTTTCCCCATCTATTATTTGGACGCTAAGCAAAGATAAGACAGATTCATATTAACAGAAGAACTTTTATCAAATACTTAATGTTACCTTAATATATATAAGAAAGCAAATCATCAGTCTTATTAGGTCATAAGGTGTTCAATGCAGTCTGCAAAGGTTTTGAGTTTACAAAAACTAATAATTAAATCAAGCACACTATTTTGTGGTTTCTGAAAATTAAATAAGCTTTCATACAGTAATGCAGTAATGTTAATTACCAAAAAAAAAAAAAAATCTTTGATTAAAACAGTAGGGAACTAATTTTGTTGGTTTCATTTGTGCATATTTCAGATATGATACTTTCAAAAAAGAAGGAAAAAAATGAAGTAATGATTTCCTGGATATTTTTTTTTTTTTAGCAGATGAACTCCAATTATTTCTTTTCACAAGAGAAGATAAAAGGGGAACCTGCAAAGCATACAGTACATGCTCTTTCATTATAGCAAATATATCTGTAAATCCTTACCTCGATTGGTACATGAAAAATGTATGGAGTGTCTTTGTTTTATATATATTTTTAATGATTAAGATTTCTTTTTCTCCAGCGAGTGCTGTATTTGACTGTTTGTGCTTGCCCAGGGTCAGCGAGCGGGAAGCTGCACTGGAAGGAGCTCTGCGGATGTTACAGCAGTTCTACCTGGATCTGGAGAAGTTCCTTGCCTGGCTCACGGAAGCTGAAACAACTGCCAATGTCCTGCAGGACGCCACGCACAAAGAGAAGGTACTAGAGGATGCCAAAGCAGTTCGAGAACTCATGAAACAGTGGCAGGTAAGTGTGTTGGTTTAGACACCTGACAGATTTGCAAAATATTTTTTTTTTTTTTAATATGCAGCTACTCACCTTAACAAAGCTGAAATTATTTGGAAAATGAAAACTGGTTCTGCTACTAAACTTTTAAGTGTTGCTTTGGAAATTTTTGCAAAATTTTAAGGTGAGAGTAGGATGATTCTGTCTGATGTTCTTCAGCATGTATAATTGAAACGTAATCTTCAAACATAATGTTAAAAACATACAAAAATAAAGAGTTGCTGAAATGGTCATTTAGATTTTTTCTACCTTTCAAAAATGAATTATTCAGCCAAGCCACATTACTAAATTGACACAAATGAGAGTTAAGCAAGCATTTCTGATATTTATAGGAGGTAGAAAAATGGTCTCTAGTTTATTTTCTGTAGCCTAACTGCATTAGTTTTCCTCCATTACTTTCAAATACTTAAGTTAATCTAGTATTTGACTGATTTTTGTCAGCATGCTCTGTTGCAATAATAAAAAGAGATAATGATTAAATTTTTCATTGTTAATGGGCAGGTGGCTTTCAGACTATTATTTTCCTGTAGAAACCAAAAAAAGTTAAAAGAGAGAATACTGTCTTTTTGTGTCCTAGTGAATCTTAAGGGGAAAAAAAGTAGTTCTTAGTTGAGATGGTACTGTTGAAATAGTTGTGCTGTCTTCATTCCAGTTGTTAGGAGAGGAAGGATCACATGCCTATGTGATTTCTTAGATTTCTTAAATGCGAGCTGGTAATAATAAGGCAGAGCCCTTTTGTCCAAAATTTATTTGTAGTACTTGACTTTTATGTTGATAGTAAATTAAAAAGCAGAAATTTAAGGTGGGAAATGATCCATTCCTTGATTATGATAATGTGAAAAATTGTAATGAAGGAAGTAAAGCTGAATGGAATTACTGCCTTCTTTTTGCACTGTTGTATTATTCCATGTTTTCAACTATTTGAATGAAATGTTGCTAAATTCCATTATATTATACCTGTATATTCAGTAAATATGCATTACACTATACCCTATATTCTGTAAAAGTGAAATTTGAATCATGTTTTTGAATCACCTAGCAAACAGGTTAAATTATCTTATAAGACTAATTTGATTTTATACTAATCTACCTTAAGTCTCCATATGTTTCTGACTTCATTTGGTATTATCCTGGAGAGCAGTTTTGAATGAGAAATAAGTTGTCTGCAGAGAAGTTAATTTGCAATATAGGCCATCTTTTTCTCTTCCCAGTATTAGATTTGGGGAGTAATGGCATTAGAATACTTGAATTATCTGGTATTTGCAGAAGCTTATGCTTTTTGCTGTAATCAGTTAAAAATGGCTCGTTTGGCAAAAAAGAGATTTGTAAAAAGTTATACCTAATGCTTTCTTCTTATATGTAATTGAACTTTATAGGTCTGGCTTTCTTTTCAACATTCTCTTTTATTTTAAAAATACAGCCTCTGTGTAAGAAACATCCCCAAACATAGACAAAAGGATAAAATAACTTGTAAAAAATCCTCCCCCACAATAAATACAGAAGACTCTGCTGTGCAAACAGTTGTTTTCAACAGTGATTTTTCTTTTAAGGCTTTTTTGAGCCTTAAGATTAAATTTTCAATTCTTCCTTCTAAGTTTTTGCTATTTAAATATCAAGCTTTCCGATGTACAAAGGGCAGGGGCTGTAACAGGATGTTGATTTGTTTCATTTTCAAGAAGCAGACGTTCTGCTCACTGATGTTGGCAGTACAAGAGCAGTGATTCTGCCACATTAATGGAAGAAACATTAGTATGCAGAGGCAGAACAGCCGTGCTTTGGTTGTCATTTGCTCCCAAAGTGTCCGTACCTACCTATCCACCACTGTAGTTTCAGGCATTTGGTTAGAGTCAGTGAGTTAAAGGATAAATATGTTGATACCATTTGTATTTTTGTTTGTTTGTTTGTTTTCATTTGTCCCTGCCTGCTGCTCTGCCTGTATTTAAATAGACCAGGGTTTCTTCCTAGACCATCTGTCTAGCACTGCTTGTGTCAAAATCTTTATAGCACTTTTAAGCCTCCAGAAGAAATCTCATAATTCATGAGCACAAGTGGGTTATGAAATGCCCTTCTCCTGAATGGAGTCTGATTGATGCCAGATCTAGCAGTTAGTAGAATGGTTATTTTTCTTCTTGCTCAAGGAGAGGGAGAGTTTGTTTTTTCTACTGGCATGAGGAAAATTCTGTTTAAGCAAACAGAATGCTGCTTTGTTTAAAAATCATAGTTGGGAAAGCCCCCTGCATTTTAAGAACTACAGTAAAGTGGCCATTCAAGATTTGAGTCGTCTTCCATTTCATTATATTGTCACTGACTCGAAACATAGCAATTAACTGCAATTAATTTAAAAGGATGTCGGTTTTTAGTAACGTGTGTTCTGTGTAACTGGAGCATTATTTTTAGTCAGGTCTCTTATTAGAGCCGGGGCTTCGGTAATAGCGAATGCTTTGAGTTCGAGTAAGTCAGTGGTAATGACTTGAGTCAAGCAGATGCTTTTGTTTACTCAGTAATACGATGTGCGAACATGTGTGAAGCTGCTGTGACCACAGCTTTTTCTGACAACTTGGCATTAATCTCAAGTGACCAACGCTGTTTTCCTCCCAATTCACCATGTTTGGAGGAAGGCGTTATGTGGAGGAGGAAACACAACTTCCATAAACTTAGTTTTCTCCGTGAGTACCTGCTATTTCTTTCTGATGGTGAGTGAGTTTTATACAAAGCGAATAGACAACACCAGTACAAGTCAGCTGGAAGCAAAGCGTGGGAGTAAATTAATGGAGACTGGCTGTGAATATAGTATCGAGCCAAACGTGTCCACGATCCTGCTCGCACACCGAGACCAGCTGTCACCGGAAAGCCGCATCCGTTTGATTAAGCTCCCTTACTAGAATTACTGCATCCAAACTGCCTTTGGGGAATGATGTCTCCTAAAAACAAGCCCAGGGTTAGTCTGGAAGAGGGCTTGTTGGTTTGCCTGGCCACATTCCTGCCTGTTCTCAACCATCCCTACACTATATCAGAATAGACATCCAAATTCCAGGGCCTGGATGTGTTCCCGGGTTA
This sequence comes from Crypturellus undulatus, assembly GCA_013389825.1. Lineage (NCBI taxonomy): Eukaryota > Metazoa > Chordata > Aves > Tinamiformes > Tinamidae > Crypturellus > Crypturellus undulatus. The sequence continues at coordinate 78,387 of VWPW01019472.1, read as the reverse complement.
TTTAATTTACTGTGTATACTGACTGAAAGCAAAACAACAAGCTTTTGCATTATTTTTCTTCCTAATAACTGTTTTACAGTTCACCAAGTGAGATATGCTCTGATTCTTTCCATATGAAACTTCTCATTAAAAAAAAAAAAAAAAATTGAGTGACATGGGGAAATGATTGAAAAGCAAATTTGTGTAAGAGAGTACACTGCTAAGAAACTGAGGAAAATGGATTTGATTTGTTAATAAGATGCACAATATTTGCATCAGTTATAGCACAGTACTTTCTATCTTCATTTTAAAAAGGGTCTTCATTTTAAAAGCTCTTCCCTCACGAACAGATATATTTCCCTGGTAGTGGTACAAATATTACCAATTTGTGTTGCCACAAAACTGGATAATGGAGGAAATTTTAAGGACTTTACTTCTTAAAGTAAAATAAAACAATTTGTCAATAAAACAATTTAATTCATGTCAGCTGACTGGTTAGAAAAGAGAGTATGGCTTTTCATTTATCCCTTAGTTATTATTGCTGCATTGATTCTTCCAGTCTTTATTCTCTGCTTGTTACAGTTCACGTTCACACTTTAATGCTTTAGTAAGGGAGGAAGAAAGGAAATAAAAAGAAGTAAGAAAATTCAGAAGACAAAAAAGGGTCTGTTTTTGCACAGTTTATACATACAAAAGAGATTCAGATTCCCTGAAACCTCAGGAATATGCCTGTTTGTATCTAATCTGCACAAAGGGACTCTTACTCACTAACCTATAGCCCGCTGTGACCGCCAATAAACCTTTCTTGTTCTGTACTGCAGGCCAGAAATGCAAACACACCAAGCAATGCATTGTATTCCAAGAAACTGGCTGTGCAAATTGTATGTGTATTCAGACACATTCAAATGCGGTAAATATCTTTAATATATTTTTTAACATCCTGACTGTGTAATGTAATCATATGTACTCAAAATCTTTTGGAGGGCTTTTCAGCCATATGCCAGTCCAAATGCTTCATAGGAATCGGGGACTAGGGCAGTTATACAGAGAAGCCAGATTTCAGGAAAATCCATCCTGTTTTTTATTAGACATTCCTATGGAAGCTGAGAATTTTAATTTTAAAGAATTGTATTCTCATGTGGGAGGAAAAAAACCCAGAAAATTTATAACCACTTTTAATTGTAGGCTTTTAAACTGAATCCACAAACTCACTGGCTAGAAATTTCATGCATAAATTTCCTGCCATAGCCAAATAAGTAGATGAGACTAACCAACAGAAACCAATACCGACCTAGTGTTGTGAGACATTGTCAAAGCACTGGGACAGTGAAATTAAACACCAGTGATGTAGTCGTCGTGAGCAGGTAAGTGCACCAAGTACTCGCACTAGCAGGCTAATTCATAAGCAGCTTTGAAGAGCAAATTCATCATTTGCCAACAGCATCCAAGGAGCTGACAACCTCAGGTGGTTATGAGAAGATATTAAAGGGCCAGGAAATGACAGAAATTTGGATAATGCCTATTTCAGTTTCTTTATTTAGAAGATAATTAATATGTAAAACTGAGAGCTTTACATATGAAGACCTCCTAGCAAGTGCCCTTCTCAATCCTGCCCCAATGTTGGAAAGATTTCAATGCTTTCCACCAGAATTACTACTTTCAGGTTAATTTCTTTGTCTTCAAATCTTTTTTTTTTTTTTTTTTTTTCTCTCCTCTCTCCTCAGCCAAGCTGAAGTAAATAAGACTTTAGTAAGACCATAGTAAGGAAAACAGAATGTTAGTTTCTGAGTACAGATCATTGTCTCCTATGTTCTTTGAAAGAAGCTTTGGCTGTTTAGGTTTATGGAGTTCGCAGAAGTTATGACTGAATATGATACATAGGCTTGGATCTGTAGCCTCTGTCTTGTTCTTCATGCGGATGCAGGGACCTGGGTAATGGCAAAACAGCTTTTCAGAATGCTGGAGTGCCCCTGTTATAATTCTGTTTCAATTCTCTCTTTTTAGGCAGTCGGTAGAAAACAGTGTTTTGATAAAGGTTCTACCAGTATCGGAAACCTAAATCTCTGAGTTCAATAGTACCTTTTAGCTGTACCATTAAAATGTTTCTCTCTACTCTACTGATCCAGCAGTTTTCTCCTTTATTCTCTCAAACACTCAGTATGTTTTTAAACAACTAGAAAAACAATCTCTTGTTGTGCAGATAGCGTATAATAAACAGAAGTAGTTTGGGTAAATCTCACATTTTTCAGTGTTTATTTTGCTTTTCATGTTCAGAAACCATTAGATCAAATGTCACTAGAAGAAAATAAGATTAATGTTTCCCTACTACTTAGCAGAGGCAGAAGGAGAAGGGTGAGACTGACATAATTGCACATTCTAATTGCCTGATGATGTAATTATATTAAGCTGTTGCCTTATAAATACACTGTTTGTTTATATAAGCATGTATTTGCATGCATCATTTGTCTGGCCTGACAGCAGTATAATAGCTGAGGTGATTCACTCGTTGAGAATACTTTCTGGAGAATTTTCGGCTATACAAACCAGTTACTCCAAGGAGTTGTGTAATTATGTGTTGCTTTTTATTGTCTAATTTAAATGCATCTTGTGTCCCCATGAGGTCTGGCTTGATACGGAACTGTATAAGGAAGATGAAAATAATGAACTTTACTTTCTGCTTTTAAACTTATGGTGATATGAACTCTTAACTGTGTTAATTATGCTCTTGGTTTGTCTTTGTAGTGGTAATTGTATTTGACATTTTATGCAGCTTATGCGATGTTAGGTGTAATTTTGAAATTAGTATGGATTTGTCCTGTTATTTTGCAAATGCAAACATTTTATATTAAGCATGTAGCTGTATTTAATTACATATTTTAGAACTGAAGTGCCTTCCATCTATATACACAGGTTAGCAAAGGTATCTGAATAATCTTTGATGCAGACTGATGTAGCACCCGTAGCATAAGCAGACTAGAAGTCTGACAGCATGTGATAAATGAATGCTGTCAGCCTGAAATGCACAGCAGAGATTTTTTTACCATCTTCATGCTCGTTTAGCCTGTGAACTAAGTAGCTTTCCATTAGATTCAAGAGTTTCCCTGTTAATAAGAGGACAAATACACTGTTCCTTATGTTTCAAAATGATTTTTATAGGTGATATCGATATTTTTTCATAGCACTGTTCTTATATAAAAAGGTAAAGTGAACTGCAGGCATTTTTTGCTGTTTGCTTTGCTGTTCTATCAGTGTTTTGAAGGTGCATGTTATGTCAGCTGCCCATATTTAAGGTGTCCAAGCTGCTATTTTCTCAACAGCAGAAACTTGAGAGAGACACATGTTCTGTCTCATCTCTGTCCCTCAGCAGCATAGATCCTCAGAGAAAATAAAATTCTTTGCAGCTCTATTTCAAACATATTTTTACAGATGTAATTGTCCAGCACACTGAATTTTGTGAACTGGTGCAAGTACGAGAGACATGAACATATCAGAATGAGCCCAGGAAGGGGTCACAAAGGTGATTAAGGAGCTGGAGAAAGATGTCCACAAAGAGAGTTGCTCAGCCTGGAGAAGAGAAGGCCCGGGGGGATCACAGAATCGCAGGATGGTTGAGGTTGGAAGGGACCTCTAGAGATCATCTAGTCCAAACCCCCTGTGCCAGCAGGGACACCCAGAGCATGAGGCACAAGGAGATCTTGTCCATGTGTGTAAGTGCATCCAGTCCACTGAATTTTGTGACCTGGTGTATGGATTAGATGGTGATTCTAGACAGCAGGGAGGAGAGAGGACATCTTTCAGTTCCATTCTCACTCAAATTTATTTAAATAACAATTCCTTTAGCTAATAGTAATTCACTGGCAAGTGCTTTCTGTCTGTCTGTTTTCTGAAACTGGAATCCTCATGATCTTCTTTTACTTGAAATGATTCTCTGAAAGCTTGAAAAATCAGATGTAATTCCCATCCACCACCTAGATATTTTTGTATTTAATCCTCCAGATTTCCACCTTACAGAAAAAATGTTGCCAATTCTGAAAAAAAGTCTCTTCTGTAGTACCTGCAATGGAATAACAATTGTCAGGTCCATCTTACTGCATAAACAATAAAATCAAATTTTCCAAATTTAATTTTAACAGGAATGCTGAATCTGAGACAAGGCGAAGTAGTGTGTCACTGTGAAAGACTACTATGCAGATATTGTGAAGTAGATTTTACTTTGGAAAGAACTGGTACAGTTTCTTGGTACATTGCTTGACGATCATGGCGGGAGGGAGAGATTATTTCTGTGTTTTTCTGTTTTTGTTTTGTAATACCAAATGCCAAAGTGGGTAAATGAAATCTCTGTGAATGTGCTCCTATAGCAAAAGACAAGAGAAGAATTCCTCGACAGAGAGAGAAAATGCTGTTGTGGCTAATTAATCGTAGTGGTTGTGGCAGTTGTTTGTAATAGAGAGGAGGTACAAATTCAAGCTGACAACCAAGACATGGACCTGAATCTTTACTCCCTCAGTTAAGTCCATGATCACCCAGATGATGCTGAGAAAAGTTTCCATCATCTTTGGACTTATTTCATTTTGTATATGCAATAAATGTGTATTTAAACCCTGCTCTGACAAACTGGTGGCAAAGGTGGCCACCAGCTCACCCTGGCTGCATTAGGCAGAGTGTTGCCCACAGGGTGAGGGAGGATCCTCCCGCCTGCTTGGCGCTGGTGAGGGCACATCTGGGGCACTGGCATGGCTCTGCGATGCCCAGTGCAAGAGGAAGGGACATAGTAGAGGTCAGTCTAGTGGAGGGTCAAGAGGATGCTCAAGGAACTGGGGACTGGTAGGACAAGAGGCAATGAGCACAAGCCAAAATGCAGGAAATGCCATTTAAGTCAGAAAAAGCTTTATACCATGGTGGGTGGTTGGGCCCTGGACCAGGGTGCCCAGAGAGGCTGTGCAGTCTCCGTCCTTAGAGATTCTCAGCACCTGCCTGGGCAGAGCCCTGAGGAAGCTGCCCTGGGTGACCCTGCCCTGTGCAGGGCTTGGACAAGACCATCCTCAGAGGGAGCTGCCGCCCTCGACCCCTCTGCGCTTCTGTCGTCTCGGTTCCGCTCATGTAGCGCTGACCTCGTAGTTAGTCATTCTGGAGCCTAGTGAAATTTACCTGTGTATTGAGAATGGAAAACCTTTAATATTAGAGACTGAAAAACTGAAGCCTTTCTTGCTGCTTGTTCAGAAAATTTAGTAAGGCTATCCCAAGAGTTTGCAAAAGATGTGTGTGTTTGAGGAGGAGTAATAAAAGAAAGCGCTGAACTGAGGGAGAAAGAACCAGAAATAACAAAAAATAATTATAACTTTTTTCATAACTGGTAGGGAGATTGAAAGGTAAATGCTAGAAGTGAATTATGAAAGTAGTACGATCATTTTTCAGAGCACCAGAAGTTAAAATAAGGTTTCTTTCCTTATGCCCAGAATGAAACTCAGCACCATTTGACCTCCAAATATATTTCTCTTAGTCTATTACTGTTAAGCCTGCAATAAAGTTTTCCTCACAAGTTATCATCCTGGGGATACCTTACTATGCTAATGTTGACTTACCTGATATATATTATATATGTTGGGTTTTTTTTTTTTTTTTTTTTTTTTGATTGAGATTTATATTATTAGATTGATGCATCAGGGAACAGAGTGAGAACTGCTAGCACAGTTCTGAACTGAGACTTACTCCTACGCCCCACAGTCTTTCCAGTCAGGTCTTTTCATACCGAGCTTCTCGCTTACTAGTGCAACCCTATATTTTGGTAAAACAGGCTTTTATCTGAATGCTTATATTTTTTAATTTAATTAATTTGACGGAGGAAAAGAGACATAAATTTGCATTTAAGACATAAAAAAGTAACTTCTCTTAGCTCTGACAAAATACAAGTGTGGAGTGTGTCTAAATGTACCTGAGAATACAAGAAAAAATGTTGCCTCCAGAACTGTGTCCATGTTCATTCAGATTCTGGGTGGGGGGAGGGTTATTTGTTGTTGTTGTTTTTTAATTTTATGAACTATCATCATATGTATATGTGTATAAGCATATAATCTGCCATCCTATAAACGTGAGCAAACTTGGTGAAAACAATGAAGCTTGCGTAAATAGTATGCAAGCTTGCCCTCTGTCCCGATCCAGTGTTGGGGAAGGTTTCAATACGATCCCAAGAGCGAGATTAAGACACAAACGGGGTCAAATGCCACACAACCTTGTTAACTTTATTCTTGTAAGCGCAAATAGGACAGAGAGGAAAAAGAAGAAGAAGAAGGGAAAAGGAAATAAAGATAAGCAAGCAAGCAGGAGAGATGCAACAAGATTATAGTTACTACCACGACCGGTCTGGCTAAGTGCTGCTGGCTCCGCTTCGGTGCAGGTATAGGTGCCTTGGTGCAGACGATGTTCAAGGGCAGCAGGCCGTGCACACCGGCGCAGGCAATGCTCCGCATGCCGGTGGGGGTGATGTTCAGAGGCAGAAGGTCGTGGGTGCCGGTGATGTTCCGCGCGCCAGTCGTGTTCCGCACCGTCCTTTTATATCTCTTCTCCCAGGGTCCTCACATTTTCTGGAAATTTTCTTGGTACATGTGTTGTACATGTCCTACGTGGTATTCCTCTTCACCTCCAATTCGCATGCAAACCAGTCAGGTGGGCACTGCTGAGAATGCCATTGTTCAGGCCTCTTTCATGAGGTGCAAATGGCAAGAAATGTCCCCGCCTAGGTCCTAGGCTGGTCCTCCCAGAGACAAGATATCAGAGTTATGAGGTGCAAATGTCAACAATGTTGAGACAAACCCAATCCACCACAGTCTCTTACATCCTCTTGCCCTCATGGCCAAGAAGGCCAATGGCATCCTGGGGTGCATTAAGAGGAGCGTCTCCAGCAGGTCAAGGGAGGTGATCCTGCCCCTCTACTCAGCCCTGAGGAGGCCACATCTGGAGCACTGTGTCCAGTTCTGGGCCTGTCAGTACAAGAGGGATGTGGAGCTGCTGGAGAGAGTCCAGCGCAGGGCCACGAGGATGATCAGGGGCCTGGAACATCTGCCCTATGAGGAGAGGCTGAGGGAGCTGGGCCTGTTCAGCCTGGAGAAGAGAAGGCTGAGAGGGGACCTGATCTGTGTCTATAAGTGCCTCAAGGGAGGCAGTGAGGAGGATGGGGCTGGCCTCTTTTCAGTGGTGGCCACCGACAGAACCAGAGGAAATGGCAACAAACTTAAGCACCAAAAGTTCCACAGGAACTTAAGGAAAAAATTCTTAGCAGTGAGGGTGACAGCACTGGAACGGGCTGCCTGGAGAGGTTGTGGAGTCTCTGGAGATCTTCAAGACCCACTTGGATGCAGTCCTGTGCCACGTGCTCTAGGTGGCCCTGTGTGTGCAGGGGGGTTGGACTAGATGACCTCTAGAGGTCCCTTCCAACCTTAGGCATTCTGTGATTCTAAATAGGAGTGCATACTGATGTGTTTGAATATTTATGTCCTGGAAGACATGCAAATGTGCAATGCTTTGAAATTTGTACTGAGCGTCAGTTCTGAGAATAACTGCAGTTATGTGAGATTTATATCCCTACAGGTTGTCATCTGGATTGGGCTTGGTGGTTTGTGGTTTCTTTTTCTCTCCTCAGAGCAGAAACAGTTTCATTAAAACTATGTAACAGTCCCTATGAGGTCAAGCAGGATTTTATAATACTAACATACTTCTAGTGCTTATTCTGAGACTCCAATTTTGCGTGATTCAATGAACAATAGCAATTTCAATGTCCTTTCCATATCATGATGGGCTTTGATGTAGGAAAGCATGTGAGGAAGGGGAGCAGGAGGCTTTCAGTGCTCTAGAGAGTGGCACAGAGAGAAGAGAAGAGAAGATGGGGAGCGGAGCAGCTGGGTAGGGTCAGGTTACTGCGCCCGAGCACGTTCACAGGGAGGCTGCGTCTCAACGGGGAAGGCAGTGCCACAGCTGTTCCCTTAGCTGATATCAAAGAGAAGTGGTCAGGAAATGAACAATAAAACAAACAGATTATCTGAATAAACAGAGGTTGCTGCTTTTATCAATCATTTGGTTTTAATTAGCTTAGTTTGGATAATCTTTAGCATGAAAACAGGGAATATCTTCATGCTGCAGCTTATCTAGGAGTGGATACATTTATGTTCCAGGCATTCATGTTTCTGAACTTAATACCCTAATCAATGTTATTTTTTCCTTTTATATGGTAAGATGCTTATTTTATTAATTGATCTAGTACTTAGTCACTGAAATGAGATGTAAGTGTTCTTAAAACTTATTCCCAGGAAAATAATCAACTGTTAATTGTCAGAAATCTCACATATAAAGTTGGCATTCTTAGACAAGAAGAAAGAGAATTTTTTTCCCTTAATTTCTAATTTACATATCTCCTCATAGTCAAGTGAAAAATCAACCTCATTTGTCAAAAGGATTTAATAATGTAGTATGGGCTTACTTAGTTGACTTATGTTCGTCTCTTGAAAAGGTTTTTTGAGCACATCAGACTGATGGTTCTGAGATTTCACTTGTATAATGTGATGTGGTGAATTCATTAAAAGAAGGAAGAGGATATGCATTCTAGATGCCATTTTGACTGTCCATTCTAAAAATAAATAAATAAATGGGTGTTGTTTTCCTGAAGTATATTTTGAGCTCTGTGAATATAACTGGACTTAAACAGCCCTGGTTGATTACTGTCTAAGAAAGAGATCCTTATTGTATCAAAGATAAAGAACCTTGCATGTATCTTCCTTTGATCATGGAACTTGCAGAAGAGTTTTCAGAGGTGTGATGATCCTCTTTGAAACTCATCTCCAATGTAAAACGTTTTTTCTTCAAAACTCTGTATGGGAAGGCTCAGTCAAAAAGGGTGCAGTCTTGAATACAAAGTGTTACTACAGTGCAGCTGCTCAAGGTGCGACTATGTTAATGTTTTATTTCAGTTCAGGAGTGCGTTTTAGAAACAAGTGCTCCAGTTCTCACCTGCTGTGCTCTGGTTTGCATTGCAGAAGAGCCTTAGAGCACATCAAATGGACTTCTCTTGCATGAAAGTTCAAATGTGCTCCTAGATAATATAGATGCATCCTTAAAAAGATGAACCAATTTAGAATTTTGTAATAGAAATAATGAAAGATACACATTTTACTACTGCACCAGCTCAATAATTTTTGTCCTAAATAAAAGCCACACAAAAGATGAGTATTCAAACCATCCCAGCTTTTCACACGCTTTTATATTTTTCACACGCTAATTAGCATTGCAGAATCAAGTGTCATAGAATGAAGTGTGAGACTGGATTGTATTAAGTAAGGGGGGGGCATGGACAATTGAAAAGATGAATGAGATGATAGCATGTAAAAGATGGCCTGCACTGAAAATGCAGCAAAGATCCCATGTTTGCTCCTGGCCTTATCTAATGATGCTTCTGTATGCTTCGTCCCTGCTTGTTTTGCCTTTTTTAAAGCAGATCCCCCACAGCCAAAGAAAAGGGTAAATGAGCTAAAGCTAAAGGAGAGATTTTTATTAGACTAATTAACAGGACAGAACTAGTAACCCAGTCTGTTTTATGATGGGGGTCATAATCTGATTTCATTGGACATAATAGCAACTCTCAGGAGGAAAGTCTTAATTGTGGCAATGTTTTGCACTTTGGTAAAATGTATGTTGTCTGGAAAGGCTGAAATGGGAACTTTAACACTGTAAGGTTATTTGCCGTGGTTTTCCTGTATTTTGTCTCAGGAAACATATCTAGAGCTGGGCATATCTTCACAGTGAGTGTAATAAACCATACAATATATTGTACTACAATAGAACAATACAATGTATATTTTTGTTTAAATATTTAAGATTGCATTTGCAGAGGTTGATTATAGTAGTGCAAAATCATAGATGTTTAAATTTGCATTAGTATTACTTTCTAGATTAACAATTTCTGGATTTATATGCTCAATTCTCTGTTTTGATGTATATTTTTCTGTAGAGAGGAACTGCCTTTGTTGTGTTATCTCTCAGGTACCTTAAAATAGTAGTATTGAGCTGTTCAGGATGAGATTTAATGATACTATTTATAGCGTTATGACACTTAAAATTAGACTTAGGATCATCTGAATTCTTCTATTATATATTTTTCTATTATATGTACTTTATATATTCTTCTATCCATATATATTCCCATATATTTTTTAGGATTAACTACTCTTAGATAACCCGTTCATCTTGTAGGCTATATATTTCCTCAAATAACCTTGCCATCAGATTTTCTTCAATGCAGACATGAGGATATGTCCTCGAACACTGGTGCCAGCAGCCGTAGGTTCCTCTGTTTGTACCAATTGTTACATAACCCGTAACCAAATTATGGAAATCTTGTCATGTTGTGTCATCGGTGTTTTGGCTGCCTTTACATTTTTGGGGGCCATGTAACCAGTCTGTTGCGCATCTGCCATCTGTCCGTATGGGAACAGAGCCGATGAGAGGGTAGGAGAGCGCTTCTGACAGCTATATTTAGGTGTCTATGATAAAAGCGTGAGCTAGATGTTTAAGCTCACACTCAGATCAGCGACGACAGGGCACTCCAGAGAGCGGTGCAGCTGCTCAAACGTAAGCGCTGCTCCATTGCGTTCGTCTCAGTAAAAATTACCCCAACAGCAGCTCACAGTTTTTCCTGTAGACACATAGCTTGAGGAGTATTGGAAAGTTAATGAAGTTATTTTGTATGGTTTTATTCCATGCTCCCTAAAGCAGTAGCTAGCTAGTGCTTACTCTTTTTTTTTTTCTATTTTTTTCCCATTTCTTTCAGTGCTACCCTAATCAGTTTTGTGCAGCCTGTTAAAAGGATTTTAACATAGTGGCTTGATTTAGGTTTGACCTCTTCTCTTCACTTGAGCTCCCTCTTAAAGAGTGTTTTAAAGTTATGAAAAAGCAGGTCATTTGTCTCTTGTTCTTCCTCAGTTAAAGATAAGGCTGCCTTTGTGTACTGCATATTGTAAGACTGTATCCCCAAGAGATGTTGTTACTCCAGGGGAATCATTGTAATTCTATAAATTGTGTGTGAAGTCTTGTGATAAAATCCCTATTCTGCAAAGATTTGCTTACAGAGCACAGGCCTTTTCGACCATAATACCATGCCTGACTATCTCTTCTCAAACTCTGGTTTTGTAGTTTATGTGGAGTTTGGCATGATTAGTGATTTAGATCAGCTAATCTCTGGGGTTTAAAGCTGTATGAGGTGGCTGCTCTAATACAATAGGTTTCTGTATCATTTCTTTTGTGTAGAGCAGCTCTGCTGAATCAGAGCAGTGAGGGGAGAGGCTGGAGGAGTGACAGACTGGCAGAAGAGATCAGAAACTTAATTCTCCTTTTTTGACTCAGTAACTTAGCAAAAGCTTTCAGCTGCCTAGGTTAATGTCTCTAAGACAGAATGGCAATATTTATGAACAATTATGACAGAAAGGAGCATACTGCTTATTAAGGCAACTGCTTATTTAGAGTGCTTATAGTGTAATATACCAGCAGTCACCGGAAGTGTTGGGGTGTGAGTAAAGACATCTGCCATCTTCATTTAAAATAAATTGCTTTAATTTTGTATTTCCTGTATGGCTGAAAAGGTAATACAAAAACAAAAGAGTCCATGATTACCAAGAAGCTAATATAATAATCAGGTTGGAAGATTATTTATTTACGTTTCCTAGCTGGCATTTTTTTTGCATATTAGAAGTCTATAGAGGTATTGTAAAAGTTTGACTGATGCATGGATATCAGTCAAAAAGATCTCTCAGATGACACGGATAATTAGTTATTGTGTAATTCAGAATACTTAATTAACTCTCAAAAGAGACAAGTTCTTTTCTAATGTCAGAAATTTAATTTCTGATGTCTGAACCAGATGTTACAGCTTTTAGGGTAATATTGCCAATGGAGCAAACATGTGAGTTAAGCAGTGCAAGTAAGTAATGCAAGTTAAATTGCGTTGCCACCTCTTGGTGGTTGGGGCACAGCTGTAACAGCAGCTTTGCTGGTTTGCAGAAGCTGCGACCCAGGTCAGCAGGAGAGCGCCTAGAACAGCAAGACCCACATCCTCAAGGACTAAGCACAAAACCAGAAGATAGTGTCACCTGTTTTTTTTTTTTTCTCCCCAATAAAGCAAACCTGCTGGAAGTTGCCAGATCAAAGCTAGGAAAAGCACCTGTTCTCACTTATGTTATGGCAGTTACAAGCACCCTGGTAGGTTAAGCTCAGCAGCCCATCTCTTCTTTTCAACTACAGTACTGTAATTCCATAAGTAAGAGTTTAAATCCCTGCTTATTGACTGGTTTAAAAAAATAAAATTAGTAAAATTAGCTTTTTGCTTTTAGGCTTCACTTTGGGTAATAAGGAAACTCCTGAAAGTCTAACACCACCTGAAAAAAAATGCCAAGAAATATCATTTTTGTGGTGTGAGCTCTAATATGACAAATTGTTATTTCATTATCTTGTGTTTTGGGTCTTTTTCACCTAAGTGCTTTTGGGCTGCCTGCTGCCCTAGAACGAAACAGGACCATGAGCCAGTTTTAATCCAGCTCTGTGATCAGGGCACGAAAGAAGAAAAATGGTGTGTTTTTTTCTAAGAGTAACAGCAAACTGGTAGTAACATTTCCAGCAAGGAGTTCCTTAAATGTAATCCTGAGAGGTGCCGGTGCCCTTGATGCCAAATGAAATTGCAGCTCCCCAGCACCTCTCCCGCTGGCTCCACATGGAGGCTCTGAACGAGGCCTTGGGGTGAGGTGGAGGGAAGGGAGAAGACACTGTACGTTCTGGCTCTTCTCTAAATTTAGTTTCATTTTTTAGGCTTCTTTAATTTGACTGTTGATTAAAGGGGCTGGAGGCTGGCATTCTCCATGCCAGATACAGACTGATATTTGGAAAAAAATGTACTGATCTTATATATCAGTATCAGTAATCTTATATTCTCAATTTCTTTTCCCCAATATGGTTTCTGCTTTTTCATTTAGACATAATTTTCACTATATATCTAAATAATTGAGAACAAATGAAGACAAGCTGGACCTGGCAGGAATGAAGAAAAGATATGTATTTTATGAGTTTAGTTAAAAAGCACTTGAAACTTTGAAGAAATCTGTCTTTATTAGCATGCTTTTTTTTTGCTGGTGATTTCTCTGTCTTCCTTGTGGCTTATAGCATTGTAAATTAATTTAACATGAAAGGGTAAAAATGTTGCTTTTGAAATGTTTCTCATTAAATTATGAAAAAATATTACAGTAAATAATAGAAAAGAATGCCTCTGGTAGCAGCTTCTGTTTGCTCGATTATGGCTGTACCAAGAGTGAATTATTGCAGAGTTAACTCAGAGGCAACGTTACTGTAGTTACATTACATAAAACAGATGAGCTCAGGACTTCAAAAAACAGCACAAAAATGAAAGTACAGGCTGGATCCTTTGAAAGCAAAATCTTCTTACATTTCTAGGAGATGCATATGCATGACAGTTGGCTAGAATTAAAGCCACTCCTATATCAACTTTTACATTAATTAAGTGAAAAGCAAATCTAGTTAGCTTCATTTATAGTGTATGCATGTGATAGAGGTGACAAATACTTAAAGTCAGAATATAGTATATGTACTAGGATTGTTGTAAGCATTATGATATATTTTTAATTGAATGGATAAGATGCATGGGAAGGTAGAAAATAATTGCTAAGATACCAAAAGGACATTTTTGTCAATCTTAATAAAATACCTGTCATTTTGTGTTACCTGATGAAAACATCTTAGTTTTTCGTTGTATTTTGGTCTTTGCATTGTATTTCAGTCTTCACATGAAAGGTGAAGCGTGTTTTCTTAATAGTTCTTGGGATGCTAACACCTTCCGAAAGCTTCAGGCGGTCCCTTGAATCCAGACCTTGGCAATCATCTGGTTTAGGTTCAAGACTGGATTCTGCCAAAGTTACTCTCTCCAAGTAAACCTTACTTTAAATTAAAGAGATATTTCACCATAAAGCATAACTGTTATTTGCACTGAAATTATTAATGTCTTTCATTCCCTGTAGGGAACAAAATGATAGAATGGGAATGCCAAAAATAAGAATCTATAATGCCAAAAACTGCTTTGATACTTAATTTTATGGAGGAGATCATCTGTGAGAACTTATTGTTTAGCCTACTATTTATAATACACTTTTAGCCTAGTATTTATAATACAGTGCTCATAACTATCAGGACCTCAAGAATAAGACTATTAGAAGATAAAACACTGTTTCCTTTAACATATTATTGGTGCTTATTACTATCTTGAAGATAAAGTGTTTACAGTCTTTCTTTTAATTGTTGGGTTCAGTTATGCCTTTCTACAGGGTTGTAGAAATTACTCATTTGTGGCAGAGAATACCAGGAAAGACGTCCTGTCACCAAGGCTACTGGGAGACCTTTTTGGAGGCTGTGTAGAGTTTGTGAGCACAAGGCTCTCGTGCTGCTTCCTTCCTACACTCTTGTTAGAAGGTGTTAAATGTAAATGTATTCGATTACATTTCCCAGGACATTTTCACCTTTGGATATTCAGGAAAATGAGGGAAGTAGAAAAAAAATGTATTTTCCCAAAAGACTACTACTTTCTCTGGCTTACATATGGAAAATCAAGCACATAGTGTGGTTACACTTGCCCATCTTTGGTACTGTATTTTTGGAAATATTTGAAATTCTAAATATTGTGTCTACTTAAGACATCTGATTTTAAAGACTATACACATATGGTCTCTGTATTGAACTGAATGGTAGTTTCATAATAGGGATATCATTAGTACACTGGTATGTTCTACTAACATAGCAATGTTAGTACACTGCTTAGGCACATTCTACAAAGAAAAATTATTTGCTAAAATTACTTAATATTTTTAAATAAATTATTTTAATGCTGTCATAATTGCCTCATGGAATATTAATGAAGAGAGAGCAGTTAAATTTAGACAATTACATTTTCATCAATTACTTTTCAGGCACAGAGAAATGCAGGCCTATCTTAAGTTATCTTGTTCTACACATATGATATCTATATTGAACTAAAATAACTGTCAAGTCACTTTCTCTTGTACATTTATTGGTTTTTGTTTACTAGTTTTGTCTATTAGTTTTGCCTTAGTAGTTGCACTACTCAACTGGCAAATTTTGAGAACACGTTTTCCAAGACTCCTTTAGTATATTTTGCTGAAGAATACGTAGGTAATGTCATAGCATGTTAGTCCTGTAAAAACAAGACAGTGCATGCATAAGGAAACATATGTTTGTTATACTTTGGTAATATGAGTAGCAGGTATTGTTCTTTTTTTACATAGTTTTTTGCTGCTGCTACTGTATTAGAATCTGATAGAAGATGTCTAGAAGATCCAATTCATATTGGATTAACTACTATATAACATTTACAGAAATAAATTAAAATGTGAAGGCATGTATTAGCTCTGAGGCCATAAAAATAACAATGTCCTTTCCAGTGGAAAAAGCTCTTAATTTTTTAGAGGTTGGACTATTGCAAGTTCCAATCATCCAGTTCAGAATTCATTCTAGACTAGGTTCTGCTTAGCTGCAGCAGGTGTAATCACAAATATGATTGTTTGTTAATGGAGTTGGTTTGCATGCCCTGTATTCTGGCACTTTTACCCCAAGCAACATTATTTAAAAGGGTTGTGTTCTGAAATGCCATACTGAAAAACTGAAAAAATATATTTTATTTTGGTGTGTTGGTAGTTTTGAAAAAAGTTGTTATTGACCCTTTCAGGACTGTTTTTACCCTGGGCTTAAGCTGGGGTTTTAGTTGTGTTAAGTGAATTTGGCAAGTCTGAAATTGGATTTTTGTATTCATTTTACATTAAATTCCCAAGCCACCAAACTGATTAATTGTATTACCACTTTAAAGAATATACTTAGACTGCCAGGTGAGAAAGGGAAACAGAACAAATTAATGTTTTATAACTTCTAAAACAGTCTTTTCACATTAGCAAAAACCTTACAGAGATGAAGTGGAGCATTCCACAGAACTGGTGCCCAGCTTGTACCAGGTGCCAGCAGTTATTTTAACATTAATGCACTGGCAAAATTGACAGAGGAGGGAAGCAGAAATTACAAACTCCTTCTGATATCCAGAGGGTGTTTTAGTATTTGATTTCATATTAAGAAATTATTGACCTGAATCTGTGAATGACAGAGATGTCCACTTGTCCTTACTGGTTTTGCAGTCAAAAAAATCTGTTGTCCCAGCAATCTTAAGTTGCAGTTAGGTCTATAAGAGCTGTTCTGTGTTCTTCCAGCTGAAGATTAAAATAATTATATTTTCAATATCCAGCATTTTCCACTTTCCACTTTTTATGGAAGGTAAATTGCTACCATGAGGAAGGGCAAGCACATGAGCAGTATCACATCTTTCTGTTGCTGTGCTTTGTACAGGCTGCAAACAGTCTTTACTTTCAAAGTTTTCATAATTCATTATTCAGATTCTCAGAAGTATTATTCAAAGAGTACAAGTCTTCCTGAAAGTCCCAGAGTGTGTTTTAAATGAAAGAAAGAAGTCACAAAAGAGCAAAAATTGTGTTTAATATCTTATTAGTGCGTGTGTTCTTCCAAGAGCTGCAGAGAACTGAGGACTGAAAGAAGTGAATGAAGGTGGAGTCCTTAAAAGTTAAAGGAGGTCAGACAGGAGAAGGGAGTGGGGCTAGGGTTTGGAAGGACAGAAAAATAAAACAGATTTACCCCATCTTTCTCCAGAAATTAATCTCTGTAATAAATGGAAAGATAACCTCTTTCGTGAAGAATGTTCAACCGTATCTTATCTGCGGGATAAATGGAAGGGGAAAGAATAACCTTAGATGTTCTTGTCTGAATTAAATAGGATTGTACATGTACATGAAGAAATAGGCATGAGCTTTTAGATAAAAGTAACTAATGTGTTTGTCTTTAATGTAGCAATAATGCAACAGCTACTGTTTTAGCTACATTTCAGATGAAATCGCTTATGTTTTCCATACAAAAATATTATGCAGAAGGAAAAGTAATATGAACATCAATGTGCAATTTTATCTGCAAGCACTGTCGCTTGATTTGTCAGTGAGTCGTCTTCAACGGATAGGCAATTCTTTTAGTGTTGTAAAAACATCACTCATCTAATCCTGACTCTAGAATACAAATGCTGTTTTTTATGTTTACTTAATGTTGGTTAGTTTATTTCAGGTAGACTTTCCCTGAGAGTCTGGATCTACCCTAGCAGGTCTGAAAGGTGCTGCAAGTCATGCCTTTCATGTGTTTGGTCACCTCTCCTTTTGATTGCCTGCCTGCCTGCCTGCCTGCCTACTTGCTTGCTGTGCTTTTACAGGAAAGAAAGGGTGGAGACACTGGCCTTTTTCTTCCCAAATGAACACTGCATGTTTTCAGCCCTTGGCAAAATGATACAAGGTGTTTTGTGTGACATCTGCCAAAGTCATTCTGAATCTCCATGCTCCACCAATACCAGCTTTTTCTGTGATGTGACTGTCTGTTGAATGGACATGAATCAATATGGATTTGGTATTATGAAATATGCCCATCACAGGAAGAATTATTATGCAGTGTTATTCCAATGAATATCATTCAAAATGAATAATGATTTGGCACTTTCTGTAAAGCATAACTATGACACAAGCTATCAGAAACCTGATATTTCTTTAGAGCAAGTAGATATTAATTAATGCTCAATCACAATGAGTTCCCATTGAATTATTTGTTCACTCTGCATTAAAGTGAAATGGAGCTGTTGGGATTAATGTAGTTGCTATGAATTATCAAAGAATTAATCATGATTAACCATCTTGTAGAGTATCTTTATGATGAGATGCCTGCTTTGGTTTATTAAACTGTAATGACATCACCACAGGGGAGATTTAATGTCTACAATATTTGCTGTTGTGAATTAACATATGTGAAAGCTGCAGCTTTTTCTTCTGCCAAAATAATTTCAGTATATTAGTGATTCCATTTAGATGTTTTTCATTTGGTAATGCGGATCTGTTTGCTTCATTTATACTTACTTGCATGTGGAAGAGATGATAGAATCTTCTCAAAATTGTCCAGACAATAGGAACTGATTTCCAGGGAGAAGGAAGTCTCAACTTGATTTGATACTGATACGCGTGGAATGGGGAACTACATATTATGATACAGTTACCAAAGGGACTTTAACTTAGAGAAGGGACTAAAAGTTATGGAAGCAGGACTAAACCCTTCATAGACTGTTTCTGATGTGTAATTGAGCACTCATATATTAGGGTGGATAAAAATTGAGGCTCTTTCAATAAAGAGAGTCTACTCCTCATGGAAGGAGTAGACTTGAAAATTGCCATAGCAACGGTGCTGTTTCAGAAAGGAAGTGACACTATATATTTGCTGTTATATTTCCATTTCAATACATTTTTCTTAAAAACATATATTTCCTGGGTTTTGTAATGTCAAGGGAGTGTGATGCATGCGTGCTGGTGCTTAGGTGTTTCTGAAGAAAAGTATTTAGCTAAAAGGAATTGATGTGCAAAGCTGCCAAATGGCAGCTGTAAGCTTTTTCAGGAGAGAGAGCATGTGTCTGAGCAAAAACAGTGTTAATGCGGCAAGGAAGTAACAGTCGGATTTTAGTGCAAGGATCCTAGTGATCCCATTTGAGATCACCTGCAGGGGTTCAACTTCTCTGATACGCTGGAGACAAAACAAATCAAGTTTTGTCGATTAGTGACCAATTTGAGCTTGAATTGAATTGAAGAGATAAAAAGAAAAGAAATCAAGTAGAGCAAAAACTTCACAATCTGGACCTGAACTTTATTTAGCACTTGAAACAAAGAATCACCAACCTGAGTGATATTTTGAAGATCCTCTTTACATAAGGACAATCTATTTTGGTTTGTATATCTTATATACGGTGTACAAATGATGTTTCTTTCAACAGCAGGAGGATGATGTACCTTTGCTTTTAAGAAATATTTTCCTAATACCCTCTTTTCAAAGTTTTGCCCCGAGTTGTGTGTTTCCGTTCTTTCCCCTTAGACCGGTAAGGCTACTGCTGTGGCTATCCTATCAGGAAGCTTATCAGGTTGAAAATATACCAAAGAACATATGTATACATACGTAATACAAACTCCAGATGGAAATCCCGAGTGTTAACAATTGAATCGTGGAGTGGGATGCAGCCAGGGTAAATAGGGAGGCCAAGAACATCCCTCTGACAGCACATGGACCGGTTCGAATGTTCCATTAAGTTGCACTGCAAGTGAGAGAGATGACTGATTTTGAATGACCTTCTGTATGTGAGGTTCTTTTCTTTGGAATTGGCATCTGATCTCCTATTAAGTAAATACTTGCTTAATTTTGGGTCTGTCTTACAAGATGTTTTTCTAGTGGTTCTTCTCCAGCATTCCTGGGGTCTTGCAAAAAGCAGAGTCTCTTGTCAGTTTCCTACTGCTTGGGAGCCTTCTGTGCTGCTAAAAGTGATCTTACTTTATAAAAAAAAAGCAGCTTCAGTGAGATCTAAATATGGTCTGACCCACAGGGAGGAATGTTTAATTGAAGTTAAAAGAATTACAGAATATCTGAATTATGAAGTCAGAGCTCAAAAAGTTGTTGAACAACAGCAAATGGGAAAAGCTAGCACTGGCATTCTCTGGAGCTGGCTTTTTTTCTTTTCTCTTTTTCTTTTTCTCTTTTTCTTTCTTTTTATTTATTTATTTTTAGTCTCTGCAAAGAAAATGCCACAGTGGGAAATGCTTTTATATTTATTCTAAACAGCAACCAGAACCTGCTCCCTTTGTGCACAGAGAATTACGATTTCTTAGTCATAAAAATAGGTTCCTGCTTTGGAAATGTGTTTTCTCTTCCGAGATGTGCTAGACCTTAGCTGTTTGCCAGTGAGGGTTCATCAGTGTTAGATGTTTATTTCGCTCTGGGCTATGATGTTCAGAGTCAAGAATTTCTGAGTTTCTATTCCACGTAGACCTGACATACCTTTACTGAAAATATGTGTTTGCTTCTTTCTTCTGAAGAAGATTTAGCTTTTGAGGTCAAAAGTCAACTCTTTTGGGGGTGAAAATTAGACATTTCTAACTTACAAAAACTGCCTGTTTCTCACAGTTTGTACAATTATGTTAAGACAAACTAAGGAGCATGGAAAGAAAACTTTGATTTATATGATGATGTATTTATGTTTTTTAAATGGGGAGGATAGCTGCTTAACTGAGTGAAAGGGGCGCGGATAGGGAGGCAGATGCCTTCTCAAACCAGACATTGCTTAGATATTGCCCTGAAACTGAACCAGCTTGAACCCCAATTCCAGTTGAATCCTTTTCTTTTTAAAAGAAAGCTCACAGGCTGCTTGAATAGACATATGTGTGCGTGTGCTCATACCAGGAACGTAGTAAAAGGCTACGAAGAGATGAGAGAGACCTGGGAAGTCACTTAGAAATGTCCTGTCCCAGGGCACACGGGTCCACGCAGTGCCGTATGTGACAGTGGTAAGAAAGCTCTTACTGCTCCCCTGCTCTGCTCCTGATGTCACTCTTGTGGCACTGGGCAACCCTGCAGCTGCTCTCTAATTAAAATAAAAACTGGTGCCAGCCTAATAGCAGACTGTGCCATCGGTTAGATGGCCCTGCCATTTTCTGTGTTCCGTGCAGTGATTTTATAGCTGCTGCCAAGAGTCAGGACACGGACATGCCTCTGCGACTCGGCGTTTGGAAGGGGCCACCCGGCTTCAGTTCATGGACATGAATCGCTGCCATGAGCGAGTGTCCTGCCAGTTGCTTCTGTTCTGTGAAACGGGGCTGCTGCTGAGCTGGGCATTTGCTCAATTAGTGAAGGCTGCATGGGTTGTTCCTACTTTCTGAGGGCCATGAGAAGTCTTATTTGCTTGTATTGGTGAGTGATGCACCACCATATGCTTTGCCATCTGTTGTCCTTTTATGCCAGGTGCGTATTTTACAGAAATACATATAGTATACACTACTAAAAATAACGTTATACCTGTTTTTCAAGCCTGCTGTGCTAGGTAGAGCTAGGCTAAAGGTTAGTGCTCCTTCACTTCTGTTTGAAGCAGCTCTAATTACAGCAGTCTCAGCGGTGGTCGGAAGAGAGGTAAAACATGAGCAGATGGATTAGAAATCAGAGTTCAGCTTCAGTGAGTGCAGCTCCTTACTATCCGTCTTTGTCTGGAATCAAAGTAGGTATTTGAAAGAACTCTCTGCAAATGGCTCTGAAATATCTAAAATCCTTTCCATCCAGCTACTTTTTCTCTTTCAATCAGGAGACAAACGTTCTTTAACGAACTACTAGAGTGTGTTTTCTCAGCATTAGTTGGAAGCGGAATGTTGTCAGGGGTAATGGCATGGATTTTTTTAAAGCATTTTAGCTGTATGCCTTTCAATATGGAGGTAATTTTGTGTGTTTCTGAAGAACAAACAGCCAGTCTAGAATTTTATACCAGACCTTAAAAAAAAAAGTTGTTGCTCGTATTACTTTTTTCCTGTGTTTCAGAACACTCTCTGGGAAATACGGCCTTTAAAAAATCCTCAGCCAGCATTCTCTCCCTGCAAGGGGGTATCTTCCATATGCTATGGAAACCTCAGGATTTGTCCAAAAAGCAGATTTCTGGTTTACAAAAAAATGCAAGAATTACTGTATTTTGTATGAATCAAAATCACATCAGGATGAAAAATAATCTCAGTTTCCCTGAACTGAGCATGTGTGGATCTTACCAATTTCACTGTATGCTTGTAAAAGCATTTCATAGTCACCATATCCCTAAAGTGACCAAACAGTATTTCCAGAACTTTTAATTCCGGGAGAAACCCACCCATCTTCCCTTGTGCCGTTGTGCCTTTTGTTCCCATAATATTGCCCCGGATGTTGGGATGCTTTAGGGTCTAAAACCATGAGGTTTGAGTTCGTGTGTAATTTAGTAGCTGTCTGTCAGGGCTCCCTTGAAACCATGTCTTGAAACCGGCCAAAGTTTGCTGAGCTCAAGACATCTCTCCAAAGGTATTTCTGGCAACACGAGCAGATGAATTCCAGTGAGAAAGCAGGGCTAGAGAAGAATTTGTGACCAGAAAGCATAGACTTTGCCTCGCCAAGTAGGCTATTTTGTCTTCTCTTTCGTTTGAATGTGACAAGTAAAAGAGTCTCCATTAATCAAATAACATTTCTTAATCAGAGAGGTGTATATATATTGGCATTTGGGTTGAGTAAGAATGATGGAATGGTTGCAGGCTGGAGCCAAGTAAAATAGACTTGAGCATTACATTACTGCCACGCTCAGAGATTCAAAGCTGCCTGGGGTGCACATGACTTGAGATTTCAAGTGTATTATAAGCATTCAGAGAAATAGAGTTACTGCCATTCGTTCAGATACTGCCAGATGACAAAATCTGACTTCGTGGGTTTTTTTTTTGCTTTTACAGTGAACTTTCTGAACTTTGTTAATGTAAAACCAGTGAATCTCTAGCACAATATTTTGCTGTTCATTGTGTTTTTTCATAAGGCATTCATTATGAGTGGTGTCTAAGCTAGATTTTTTTTTTTCATTGCCCTTGAGTTTTTTAGAATCATAAGATCATAGAATGCCTAAGGTGGGAAGGAACCTCTAGAGGTCATCTAGTCCAGCCCCCCTGAACACACAGGGCCACCTAGAGCACGTGGCACAGGGCTGCATCCAAGCGGGTCTTGAAGATCTCCAGAGAAGGAGACTCCACAGCCTCTCTGGGCAGCCTGTTCCAGTGCTCTGTCACCCTCACTGTTAAGAAATTTTCCTTAAGTTCCTGTGGAACTTTCGCTGTTTCAGTTTGTGGCCATTTCCTCTTGTTCTGTCGGTGGCTACCACTGAAAAGAGGCTGGCCCCATCCTCTTCTCCCTTTTTTGTTGCTTTTTACATAGCATCAACATCTGCACCTCCATAGGCTTTTACACAGAATAAGGCAGTGGATATTAATTATTATTAAGTTTATTATTCTGTGCCTTCTATTGTATTTTAGTAGCAGAAGCTTACTTTTTAAGTAAAGATAGATTTTTCCCCTTCATTCAGTTTCATTTTTTGGAGAACAAGCATAAGAATTTTACCCTTGTTTTATGAAAATGGAAGATTAGAAAGAAAAAAAAAAGGAGAAAATTGCTTAGCTGATAATTTAATTCATTATCTCCACTTTGTGAAAAATAGGTCACCTGTAGATAACCACCTCCAAAAACACATTACAAGATGAACTTGTAATAAACATTTCTAAATGAATTCAGTGGAAGTGTGACTTTACTCCATGGAATTTGTGAGGTTCAGTTTTATTTTTTAGATGCATGTTAAATATTTGTATGAAGCTTGTTTCAAAGGTTTCTCACTACATGCTGCATCCTCAGAAGAAAGCTCTTGCCAAAAATATACTCTTGTGGTTTGAAGTTGTTTTCCTTCCCCAAAATATGCCATCATGTGCAAGATATGCTTTGAAATTAATAATATTGAAAAACAACGCAGCAGTTGTATTTGCCTTATTTAATTCCTGCTGAGATGATTATGCTTCTATTAACTCTGCAATTATATTGCCCCGTTTACTCAATGTATCTCAGGCTGTAGCTCTTTTTGATTCTGCCTGTTTTAACAGTTCACAGAAAACTTCAAAGGTTGAACAACTGCAAGTAGATTTAACCAAACAATTTATATTTCTGACTTTGAATTACTTATTTATAATAAGCTTCATGTTTAAAGGTGGCATTTTGCATGTGAAGGACTTTATGCAGGCAAATACAAACCACTGTTGGGTTTAAATGCATTGAAACAGTGTTAGGTACTTAAACATTATAAATACTGGATTATTTTTTAAAAAATAGCTTTGTATCAAAGCACACATATACCTGAATGATCTGTGTTTGGGTTGGATTAGAGACCTATACTTATTTTTGTCTGAATTTCATGTGGTTTTGCTACCGTAATCTAATTCAGCTTGCAGTTTGAATGAGTGCCTAAACTTTGTGTGATAAACTACCAGCTATCAGAACAAGGGATTCTGAGAAACTGCTGCCACAGGAATAAGAATATTTATTGCATGAAGCTGAAAATTTCTTCTTGTCTGTGGGGCTCATGCATTTTGAGCAATTCTTAAGCCTGTTATACAAGACCAAAGTAATTTTATAGCTTTTGCAGAGTAAGTCCTACATGTCTTAGCTGCATCAGATTATATCAGTTAGTAAAGATTAGAGTGATGTATCACTCTGAATCTTGAACAAAAATGTGGGCTTCCCATATTTTCAGGGAGAGACTCTAAATGGAGAACACCCTGAAGAAAAAAAAAAAAGGGAAAAAAATTACATGAGCTAGAATAAGCTAGAATTGCCATTGACTTTGAACAATGTTTTCTGGAAGCCAGCAGAGTGTCTGGAGGCTTGAAGTTTACAGCTGAATCTTGAGCATAAAGAAACTCGGAGAACTATTCAAGGCTCGTGTTCAAATGTTGCAATAGTTCCCTCAGAGGCAAAACATGTATAAACTTCTACTCGGAATGACAACTTTGGCAAGAACATAGAGTCACTTGTGTAGAGTTTATTCTTCATAGACCTTCACAGACCAGTCATGTGTTTCGTGTCTTCCTCTACGGGGTGCTGGAGTTTTTGGAGAGTTGTTCATGTTATTTCAAAACTAAGGAAAAAAATCTGGGGACTCGACTTTGCTGTGACTTGAGAATATAGCAGACCTCCTACTGCTTAATTGACTCCAGGACGGAATATTTAGGAGCCCTGTTGAACAACCCCCAGGTATATACATCTGGAAAGCAAAAGCCCTGGTGCGGGCTGTGGGACACCTTAAGGAGGATATCAGAGGGGAAATCTGCATTTAAGAAGGTGTGAGAGAGATCTGAAATTTTGAACATCTGTCTCGATCTGCACTGGCAGCGCAGAAATGTATGGATGTCTTATGAAGCTAATAAAAGAAAAAAGATGGAGAGCATAACCAAAGCAGACATTAGTATCAGTCAGTGCTGAGTCTTCTTGTGGTAAAGACAAGTGGTTTGTAACTGGTAGATCTTAATAATTATCAAAATTATGAATCATCTTAGAGTACTTGGAGTACTCTAGAGTACATAGAGTATGCTGAACCTTGCGAAAAATACTAAATACAGGAGTGTGCACAGCCTCAATCTGAGGAGTCAACTGAGCCACTGTCACGTAATGCAGCAATACGTTGCCCCAGCTGCTCCCAAATCAGAACAGCTTTCTGCTGACGGCTGTGCACAGCTTTCTTGGCTTTATTTCTGCACGTGTATATTTTTAAAAATGTACTTGTGAAAGATTATAATTGTTGTTACTGTTTCTTCTATCCTGTCAGTTTTGGTATGTGAAACTATATGAAGTTTTCTGTTTTGTATAGTAAATAAATATTCCAAATGATCCTCCAGAAAGATGCTACTGAGATTCAACATCAACATTAAAATGTTTGATATTCTTTTGAACATTTTAATCAAGCTTGCATTTCAAATAAGTTGCCACGTAGCACAGGAAAAGAAAGGTTCAAAAGCAAATCTAAGATGAAAATTGATGTTGAAGTTAGAATGTATCAATAATTAAATTCTGAA
The DNA here is from genome assembly GCA_013389825.1 of Crypturellus undulatus. Lineage (NCBI taxonomy): Eukaryota > Metazoa > Chordata > Aves > Tinamiformes > Tinamidae > Crypturellus > Crypturellus undulatus. The sequence continues at coordinate 52,801 of VWPW01019472.1, read as the reverse complement.
CCTTAAATATGACTTTTTTTATCTTCTTAAGCTTAAGAAATTATACTTTCTGTGTAGAACTTTGTCATTTATGCTACTTCTGCTGCCCTCAGTTCTTTTCTCTCTTTTCTTTACATCTTTACAACAAAAATTGTATATACATTTATATAAAGACATATGTACACAAACACAAATATAACTCTTTGAGAATATAGCAAGAATATATAAAGTCACAGGGTCAGAGACCTATAAGGCTGAACTCCCATCTTATAAACAAAAGTATTATTATTTCAGCAGTCAAAAAACTAAGCTGGCCTTCGATAGTGAAGTAAGCAAAGAGATTCATACAGTGACCTCCATTTATTACTATCTGTAATCTCTGCTACTTTCTGGTGATATCTGTAGTAATAATTTAATAAGTTTGTATTATGTGTGATGATCTGGGATTCACATTAGTTATTCTTGGTTGCTCCTGTCCATAAATGACAAGCCTCAAAGATTATCAAGAAATGTAAATTCCTTCTTGCTTCCTTCATTACTGAACTATCCTGGAACTGGCCTTACTTGTGATAGGTTTGGAAAGAGCAAATCTTAGCCAGACAGAATTATTATTTAATTGGTAATTAAGAGGGACACGGTAAGTGTCTGGAATTAAGAGTATGTGTATATTCTTAGAATATTGCTTTTTGATTAAAACCTGTTTGCAGACTTGTTTAATCTAAATCATTTCATATAGTAAGGTTCAGAGAGAAATGACTGTCTGCTAAAGTTTAATGGCTGAAGAAGATAGAAGGATATTTGTTTACAGTGAAATGAAAAAAAGTTAAACAAGTTAAATAGGGTCTATGTGATGATTTCACGAGAAAAAAAATAGCAAGAGAAAATACTATTTAGTGTCTTACCAATCTGTAAATAAAGCTTTTTTCCTGTAAAGGTGATGATTCTTTGACTATGGTTGCCTTTGACTATTAATTTACCAGTTTTATGCTGTGGTACTGCACTGAAAGCTTCATTCAGTTTGCCTCTTGCTATTTTCTCTCTCATCATTACTGATTTCCTGGGGTTTGAATTACATTGTCCAAAGCAATCGTTTTGGATTTTTCAAAGTTTTGTTTTATTTTTTCCCCTTTGAGTGTTAAACTATATTCCTTCTTCTTTGGTATTGGAGATATAATTTACATTCTGAGTCCTTATAAACATATTTTTCTGCCTCCCTAGCTGGTTTGTGCGCTGCCTAATTTAGTAGCATCTGTGACATTAATCAGCAGGTTGTTTCCTTTGTCTTTTAGACCATTTATATTAGCCCATATGTCTTTGATATGTTCTCTGCATTTGTGACTTAAAATTTTGTTTTGCACAATTGCAACATCATTTATGTGTCTGACTAGTTTTCTCCTGGCAGGGTTCATGTCTAGTTGATTTGAAAGACTAAAAATTCAGAGAGGTATGCAGTTATTTTTTTTTTTTCCAAAATCTTCATATTGCATTAGTTTTAGTTTTTTTTGATGAACACATTTTTTTTACAAGGAGAGAGACATCCTGCCCTCACAAAGAGAACATTTTTTCATTGGTGATCAGAGTACTGAAAAATAAAAGCCAATTATTCAGAGATACTGTGATGATTATAGTAAATAATTATATACTACAGTATAAGCTCATAATCTGACCACGTGTCAAAGATAAAGACAAAAGACTTATGACTGTTTTAAATTTCACAGTTGTGATACAGAATTGTAGCAATTTACACCAGCTTCGTTACCTGTTCAGACTGAGAAACAGACTAGCCTTGTACTAGTATCCAACTTGGAGCTACTCTCTGCAGTTCTGTTTCCTATATTGTAAAACATTTTGTTTTCAAAGAATTTTACAGTGTTTGTGCTGGAGTTCTCTGGGTTTGCTTTTTCATTTTGAGAAATATTACAGTGGAAATGTAAATTGATAGATTTATAAACATAAACAATGTGTGTATGCATATATATTAGGAGGAAAAGAGATATGTGAAGATCAGCTTATCTGGTCTGCAAAAAACTCAAGACCATTTCTTCTCCTGCCACATATTTTCTAAGTATTTTAGGTAAAGTCTCTTAAAAACATTACCACAGATCAGATACTTGAAATGAAGATTGGGATCATCACTGAAAGAAAGTCCTGTAGGCTTTCTTTATATACAATAGAGAAGCAACTGGTTCAAGAGCATATCTTTAGTAGGTTAGATAAACAGTGCCCAGTTATCTAGGCAGGAGCTCTCAGGAGTGTATAGTCTACATAGAAAGATATGACTGTCAGGAAAATTATTAAAAGATAATAATATTTTGCTATAGCAAGTGATTTTGCTTTATCTTCAAAATAAAAACCCACAAAAATGAATTTTAAACAGCAAAACCATCCAATGCTGTACTTGTAGCAGGGAATGAGTCAAAGTTTGTCACTTGAAAACATAGGCAGAAGCTTGTCATGTTGTAGGGATCAGCAATTTGAAAACTATTACTATTTCTTCTTTAATCTCTCTTTCTTCTCTTCCATGTTACAAAGAGAGAGATCCTGTTTTTTTCTTATCCCCTCTAATATTCCCTCCACCTACTCTTTCATATTTAAATTTCCCCTGGTTTAATGTTGAAGCCTGAGATTATTAGGTGACTGGCATCTTCAAAATGTTCTGACTATGACTCTGAGCAAAGTCATCTCCATAAGCCTGTGTTCGCTAGCACTTGGAATCTACTTTGTTTGACATTGCGGTGACATGACAGAGTTTTCTGCTTGATCTCTGCTTTATATCTTAACAAAAGAGAATGAATTCTTTAATGTTATGCAGGCTTCAGAAATCTACTTAATAATCTTTCTGCCCTGTGCTGCAGTCTTCATCAGGAGCCATCCACTGAGGCAGTGGTATTAAATTGTTTTGTAAAAGGAAAATTTCAATAGGCACAAATGCCGAGGAAGGCACAACAGGAGATGCTACCTTCAAAGGACAGAAAAAATAAGCAAGAAATTGACAGAAACAGTTAAAAAATAATAGGAGTTCCCTTTTTCAGAATTCCAAATTAAAAAAAAAAAAAAAAGCAAGTATATTTAACATATACTGAGTGGAAGAGAGCACAGGGTGATGGTACCAAGAAGTTATGAGCTTTGCCTGCTTCAGAACCCAGGCAAGAGAACTGGTCAAGGTAGAAGTTATTTTCTCTCCTAGCTATATTTCATTGGAAAATTACTGATCCAATAAACCTACGGACATCTTCACAGCAACTGATCAGGAAAGAACTACTCCTATCACTGCTTTCATCACTCTGAAATGAATTTCCCTTTTAAGTGAAGTAGAGATCGTCAGAAGAGAGCACCAGCCAAGTTTCTCTTTATGATCAGTTGCTCAAAGGCATAATGGCGAAATGGAAAGATTACATGTCTGATAATTCTTCAGTTAATGTTCATTATCTATTTCTATAAATGCCAGAAAAAAAAATTAATAAAGGGTGGCTGCTGTGAGCTCAGTCTGACAGACTACTGCTGATCTCAATCATCTTGGAATATTTCAGCTTCAGATCTGTTATTTCAGTGTAATTTCAGTGGCAACTTGAATATAATCAGTCATTATAATTATTTTTTTAGGTACAGGTGAAAGAAAAGTCTGGCTTGTGAAACAAATCAATCTGTCTCTTCCCATTCGTTGAACTGGTATATGGTGAAAAGTTGTAAATACTCCTTTAGAATATATTTTATTTAAAGCATTTTTTTAACTGTAATCTTTGATTAGGTAACATAGAGTTTACAGAACCAGAGAATGGTTGAGATTGGAAGATACTATGAAAGATCATCCCATCTCAACCCCCTGTTCAAGCAGGATCACCTGCTGAAGACCCTCTCCAGATGTGTTTATAGTATTCCCAAGGATGGAGATTTCATAACCTCTCTGGACAACCTGGTCCAGTGCTCACTCACCCTCACAGTAAATAAGTTTTTCTCATGTTTAGGTGGACCTTCTTGTGTTTCAACTTCTATTTGTGGCCTCTTGTCCTATTGATAGGCACCAGAGAAGAGTCTGGCCCCATCCTCCTTACGCCCTCAGCATTTATACACACTGATAATATCTGCCCTCAGTCTTCCCTTCCCCAGGCTGAAGAGTCTCAGCTCTCTCAGCCTTTCATTGTATGAGGGATGCTGTTTCATTCTGGTTGGCATCGCCAATGGTAACTTAATCCCTGAAGAATTTGAAGGAAAAATCATGTCTAGATAAAAAATCCCCCAAACACCTCAATTAAAAATAAGTAAAGATTACACATGCTAATATTCCTTCTCCTTTTTCTCTATTTCATGGTAGTGATTAAGGGAAATAGAAACAGCTTCAAATAAACATCCATTTATAAAAAGGGAAGTAGTTATTTTAATTAATAAGGAGGGCAGCATGAACCTATTTCTTCTATGTAGCATATGATTGTGCTGGTCACCAGCTTGCTGGCTATCAGGGTCTTTCTCTTTGTAGCAGAGGAAGAAAGAAACTCCACCTTGATGTTACTCCAATTTAAAAGCATATTTCAAAAGTCCAGCTTTTTCATGACACAGAATTTCTGTTTCTGACTAATAATTCCCAGACAGTATCGTACCTACACCATAATTATAATACCATAGATACAGTTTTCTGGTTACTGTATATATTTTCATATGACTTGCAGAGAATGCTCTCCCATCAAAATGTTAATATTAACTAGAAATCCTTGCAAAAGCAAGATTTGCAATATATATGCTTGTTGTCTACTTGGAGAATAAATACGCTCTTGAAACAAAGATGAAATGCAGAAACTGCTTAAGTAGAGCAATCAAAATATGTGTGTTGTAAGCAAAAGTGGTTATTGTCTCTGTTTTCAGAGGTGCTATACTGGGTTTTATAAAAATCTACTTTATATTTTAAGGGCATTGGACTCAAGCTTTTTTCCTGAGGTTTCTAGGCATGAAGGAGGTCGCCTTGCAGTTTGCATTGCGGTTTGCAGTGCGTTGCCTCCCAGGGAGCCACAGGATGGCTTGGACGTGTCCTGCTAATAGCCTCTCTTCTGCAACAGGCAGCCTGCAGCTGGCACCGTAAGGAAGAGCCAGAAGGCAGAATAAAAGCAGAATAAAACTTGTTGCGACAGGTAGGGAGAGCCCATATATATAGCCTTTTATATAAGGGCTTTGAGAGTTTGTGAAACCAAATTAACTGAAAGGCTAGTATGAACTCCCTGTGCATTTTTTCTTACATAACAGGGCAAAGTTGGTGTGTCCAGCTCAAGCCATACAATGCAGAGTACCTTGGAAAAGCTCTTTTTGTGCTGCAGAAGTGCAGCTTGACTGCTTAGTAGCCAACAAGCATTTTCCTTCCTGCCCTTACATGCTTTTGAGCAGGCCCTTAATCCTTCTGATGCGATAGTTTTGGCTATAGGGATTAGAACACCTCTGTCTGATAAGAAGATAATCCAGGACGGCGGCTACTTTTCCATCACAGAACTAATTTGGAGTTGTGCTCTCTTTAGGGCTTAGGTTTCGGCTGCTGCTGTTGGTAATCAGGAGGGCCGGGCGCTCAGGGCTCCCGCGCTGCGTGCACGGACGTGGGTTGGTGTCGGGCCGAACAGGCTCTGTGCCTGTGACTCCCGAGTGAGCTCTGGCAGCCGGTTCCCGTGCCACATGTATCACCGTGTTTGAAGGAAGACGGGGATGTTTTATTTCCTGCTCACTGCACCTTTGCTTACGGAAGAGACCTGCCCTCCTTTGTCTTGTTTGCAATCAAATATGCAACCAAATACCTTGTGAGGTCCTTGCTACCGTGTTCTTTTCAATTTCCTTAAAGCCAAGCGGAATTCTGTATGCCACGCGTGGCCTTCAGCAAGTAAATGAACATTAGAAAAGAGGAAATGCGAAAGGCTTGACATTATTTCCTTTCTTCCCTCAGTCCCTGAAATCCCCCCCTGCAGACTGCGTCATTCTGCGCTGCGCCTCATAAGGCCGTGTCGTCTGGAGACGTCCCTTCAGCGGCCGCACGGCGGCACGGCCTCCGCGTCGCCATTTGGNGAAATCCCCCCCTGCAGACTGCGTCATTCTGCGCTGCGCCTCATAAGGCCGTGTCGTCTGGAGACGGCGGCACGGCCTCCGCATTGCCATTTGGTGTTCGGCTTTGAGCAAGATGGCGCCCGGGGCACCGCGCTCGGCTGGGCGGGCGCTGGTGCCTCCTCCAGCCGCGGCCTCGCCTGGAGCACCGCGAGGCCCCTGCGTCGGTGGTGGTTTTGCCTTTGTTTTGCTTTGAGCTTGAGTTTTCTCAGGCTCAGGAGAGGAAAGAAAACTTCTCAGTGTAATGTTGGTTAGAGTTCGATCATTCTCAAGCAAGTGTTAAGCAGGAGGATTTTGGTGCAACTCGACAGGCTTTTGAGGAAAAAAAGCAAGGTATAAGACATCTATCTCTGAGTGCCCAATGTAGGTTCAGTGGCAGAGATCTCAGTAGATCCATGTCGTGGGAGTTATTTTACCCCAAATGCAGTAGATGTGATGTAGATGTATACAGATAGAACATAATAAGGGAAAGTGGCATTATACTAAATAGCATAAAAATGACTGAGTGTCCTGAGAGATACTGCGCTTGCCACACTCTTCATCCCAAATCAGGAATTCTTGTTATCAGGGTTTTACACATAGTCTTTTTTTTTTTTTTTTTTTTGCGTAGCTTATAACAAGGTAGGCGCTTTTTTCAAAGATACGGTATTTCTCATTTGACTCTCTTTTCTCCTTTGGATAGGCAACAGTCTTCTGAGATTAAAAAAAAATCTTAATTCTGTAATGAAAGCAATGATTTCAAAAAAAAATTAGAAAAAAAATCCATGAAGACGTTTTTCTGTGAGGAAACTGAAGTCTCTGGACAGAGGAGCAAGTTTGCTGTTCATGAGCACTTTTATATTATACAGTAACTCTGATTCATGCTTCTATATCTATCTACTTCATTTCTTAAACGGAACCTCTCATTCACTACTTTATATATACTTCTTTATCCCTTTGGAATCTGTAAGTGTTAAAATTTTTACTCAGTTACCTACAAATCAGAATATGACATATTTGATTTTGACTTAACTTCCTGAAAGCATTAATCATCATGACTGTTAGATAAACCACAAATTGCAGAAATGCAAAATGGTTGAGGTTCCTTCCGGACCTCTGGAGATCACCTAGTCCAACCCCCCTGCTCCAGCAGGGACACCCAGAGCACGTGGCACAGGGTGGCATCCAGGCGGGTTTGGAAGATCTCCAGAGAAGGAGACTCCACAGCCTCTCTGGGCAGCCTGTGCCAGGGCTCTGGCACCCTCACAGGAAAGAAGTTCTTCCTCATGTGGAGGTGGAACTTCCTGTGTTTTAATTTAACACCTGTTACCCCTTGTCCTGTCACCGGCCACCACGGAGAAGAGCCTGGCCCCATCCTCCCTACATTCTCCCCTGAGGTACTTGAACGTGTTGATCAAATCTCTCGGCCTTCTCCTCTCCAGACTAAACAAGCCCAGCTCGCTTAGTCTTTCCTCATTATTCGATAAGAAGATGATTTCAGAGCGTATCAAAAATATATAGGGACTATGAAAGTCATGAGCATTTTATTGCAAAATATTTTACTGAGATAGTGCTGTCATTACCTGTGGGAGTTTGTGCTGCTGTTGAGATGGTGAACAGCCAGGGCACCATCCAGGGAAGATCAACAGGGATTACAAGAAGGGAGTAAAGGGCAAGAAGATCAACTTGTGTAGGCGAATGTGCAGCAAAGCGTAGTCTAAGGAACATTTGGGCCCACCAATACAAGAAAGACATGGACGTAGTGAAGGGTATCCAGCAAAGGGCCACCAAGGCATTCAGGGGCGAAGGGGTCATCTTGAAGCTGAGGAGCAGAGAGTAACCTGGACTTGCTCAGGCTGCAGAAGAGAGGGTTCTGGGGAGACCTTCCTGCTCCTACTGCCCCCTTCACCGGGAAGGGTGAAGACAAGACGGAGCTGGACAGTGGATAGTGACAGGATGGCAGTGGGGGCAAGTTGGAGCGCAGGAAATTCTGACCCGATGTAAAGAAAGACTTTTTTTTTCCCTATGAGGGTGCTGTCAAACACTGGCTCAGGAGCTTGCTGTGAACTCCCCATCTTGGAGATATTCAGAGCTTAGCTGGTCAGGGTCCTGAGCACCCTGGTTGCACTGGACATGCTTTAAGTGGAAGGTTGGCCTCCAGAGGTCCTTTCCTTCCTGGGTGATCCTGTGAATCTGCATCAGTTAGCACTGTGCTTTGTGGCAGGTGGGACTGTCTGCACAGAGGCATCTCAGGACTTGTCCCATATAGTAGATTTTCATATGGCAGCTTTTGAAGTGAATGGTTGAGTAAGGAATCTTTGTACTCGTATTCTTTATATTTTATTGCACCCAAAATCTATTAATTACCTTTTGTTGCAGAAGATTAGAAAGATTTATTTTTCATTATAACTTCAACTGCTCTGTCATGAGGTTTTTAATGAATGGGGATTTTTCTTTTGGTTTTAATCAGCATATCACTGTATTTTCAGGGCTATAATAATCTTGGCATAGAAGCAGCATTTGATTTTGATTCTTTTTTCCATAATTACTTCATAAATATTTTTACTTCCAAACATATGTACCTACCACTGTGCTTTCCCAATCTGTGAAAGTTACTAAACCTTTGGTACTTGGTTTTCATAACCATTTTTTTTCTGTACTGAAAATACATTTTCTGTATCACTTTATTATATCTTTCTTCCTTCTTTTTTTTTTCCCTTTTGAAATTAATTCTACTTATAAAATAGAGAAAGTTCCACAATACCTAACCTTACTAAGGAGCTTTTAGTCAGGCAATCCAGCAGTACTGGAAAGTTTTATCCAACCAGAGTGTTTGAATGAATCATCAAAACTGTAACACTTGGGGGAAGTGGGAGGAAACATCACAGGTTAGAAAGACCTTCTGAGCTGATTATGTTCAGGATACCTGAATGCAGTCCTCGAAAAACAGGTACCCGTCCTTTTTTTACATGCTGTTCAATACAGTCTGCATTTTTTTCTTCTTTTCAGTTGCATCTATGGAAAAATATGAGAGAGATGTTGTTCGTCTCCTGGCTGTGTTGCTTTTATGAAAAATGTCAAAGCACATTGCCAAAACATTAATGGCAAGATAAAATACATCAATCTAACTCTGTAAAAAGAGAAAGATGAACCGAAGTACAGTTGGAGGGAAATCTTCCTAAGAATCTGAGATTGTAAGAATTCCTTCAGGACAGCAAGGGGTTAAATCAGCCTGTTTTAAATGGCAGTCAGTAAAGTTCATAGAAAATATCAAAGGGACATTTTATGAGAAAGAGTGAGAACAGATAAAGGAAGCTACAAAGTTGTTCTGTACAGACCGAGGCTAGTGAGTGTTAATCCCCAGGGAATGCGAAGACAACTAGATACAGAATAACATTTCTGTAGACTCCAAAGCAATCTTTTTGTAATGAGGATGCTCCTTCTTTTTCTGAATTTGATACAAAGAAAGAAATGTGTGAACTAATAGGTGTGTATCCACAAACTGTATTTCTTCAGAAATAAATATGTATATACATATTTAATGTGTTCTGATTGAGTCCTAAGAGAGTCTCAGAGGAGCAATTTTAGACGTTATAAAAACAGAATTCGCAGAAATTCTTAATTGAAATCTCAGGATCTTTGGAAACATGTGCACTTTTTAAAGAAAACCCCTAAAACCAATATAACTTTTGTTCTGCATCAGTTTTCGTAATGCATATTGGATGAGGCCTTGAGTTTCAGTGTATGCTTTATGTTGTTCTCTTTAAAGTTTTAATTATAATTTGAGATGTTTTGGTTATTAGAACATCATGTTATGAAACTGATGTACCAATTACATTTCTTCAGGAAACAAAGATGCTGCCAACAGAAGAGTGAAACATCAAAATGTATTAAAAAAAAGAGATTGCAAACAGGATTTGTGATAGAAGAAATGAGGATCATGTGTAGAACAGCAACAACAAAGTTATTCTGCTTATAAATTACTTTTAATAGTCTCTTTAAAATGGCTTGAAATAAGATTGCATATGTTTGTGTATCTGAGGAAAGGGGAAAGTGTGTATTTAAATTCCGTCAGTGTTAAAATATGAAACATTCAGTTGTTACATGTGGTTCGTGCAACTTTAGATCTTTTTCTGCAATAAGAACTTGTGGTCTTGTAGGTGCAAACAATTCTTAGGAACAGTTAGTTTTAATTAACAAAGGTAAGGTATAAGGGAAACGTCTTTGCTTCCTCATTATGAAGATTTCTTCTCCAGGCTCTGAGACAGTTGTGCAGTTCAGCCTTTCTGGCCGCTTCTTGTAGGGGAAAATCAGCGCTAATTGGAAGCAGTGAGATGTGAGCGGAGCTAATAGAGGTAGATGCTCTCCAAATTATCCTGTGGGACTTTGAGACCTCGGCTCAGCGACCGAGTAGAAGTAAATGTTCCTGCAAAGGATGGTGCTGCCTTTGTGCTGCTGCTCTTTCATCTCTGGCAATTGAGGAGGGGACAGAATCAGACATTCTGTCTTATTCTGAAAAGCAGCTCCAAAAGCTGCCGCATAGTTCCTTGGCTGCAGGAAAAATGCTCCAAGATTGACGGAGGCCAGCGTGCTGGCAGCCTCTAAGGCTGTTAGACTTGCAGTGAAACAGAAGGGGCAGGACCAGACCGTCTGCTGCGTGCAGGAAATCTGCAATCTAGAGTGCCGAGGCAGCCCCTCGTGGGCCAAGCGGATGACTTTCAGAAAAATGTGTGTCTGGATGCATGCACGGTCAGGACTCTCCCCTGCCTGTGACCCAACCAGGAGACACTGAGTGTTCAGCGCTGGATTCTCAGCCCATGCTGAGACATCTCAGCAGAGATGGGTGCTTTTCGGACGCGCGGATGCTTGCAGCTCCTGTGCTAAGACACACACGTTATTTGCTTGGCTGCGCTCTTCTCCACTGAAGGTCATTAACTACAGGTTAGGACAGTAAAGTACATGCCATATTGTCACATCCATAAGTGAATATGCTTAGTTGCTGGTATTTTGTTTTCATAACTAGGAATTTCTGATGGAAAAAAGGGTGTCTACTGGGATTTTTTCCTACCTTACCATAACTTCAAGCTAACTTGATGCTGCTTTCTGATAAGAATATCCATCTAAGTAGACAAACAGTAAAATAACATTTTCTGCTGCTACCAGAATAGCTTATACTCTTCTAAGCTGATGACAGGGATGTCATCATCAGACTTAAATACCTCCAAACACGTATGATAATTTATATATAAATATAATTAAATACAAATTAATTGTAACACCTCAGAAAAATATTTACTTGATTATTTCCCATTGAACAAAGTAAAAACATAAGATTCTGTGTTGTGTCTAGAAAGCCAGACTTGTAAATGAGGATCTACGCAATGCGTATTTGAGAATATTTTCAAAAGATTTACTTGGTGACCTTAAAAATTTACCCCTCCATGGCTGGGGCAGATCCCTCCTAATGAAATGAAGGAGCCTGCAGCAGATTCTCAGAGTTACTTTCTGTCAGCGAGAGATGGGCACATCCTTGGAGGTGCTGTCAGATTTCTTGCAGTCTCCTGAATGTGAGCTAAAGTGAAGGTGGTTTTGGGTGTAAATGAAAGTAGTTGTGTAGCCCAATTTGCTAAAGACAGCTTTTGATTCTTCTTCTAGATGAAAGGAGCTTTCATATGTGGACTGTGGTCTCTTTTTTTTCATCTGGTACTTGTAGAATTCAGGGTTTTTCAGCAAGCGCATTTAAAACCATAGCAGTGGTTGCTGGAGCTTACCCAGATTATTTTCTGCAGGGTAAAGTGATACTTTTAGCTTTCACTCATCAACATCTCTTTATCCCTTGTTATCTTGAAAATTGTGTTGGGAGCCTAGAAATGCCTTAACGATATTCATAAGCTTATCTTCCCAATAGAGAAAGACCTTTTTATCTTTCTTTTTAATCGAGTCATTAGCATGAAACTCAAAGATGTAATCATACCGGCCTGGAATTGGGGTCATGCCATAGGCGAGCTGAATAGGAGGCTTCATGGCATGATGATGTATAGCCATTTCACAACAATGTCTTTAACTCAGTATGTCTGCCCTTTAATTACATTTTAAAGCTCGTTTGAGAAGTTTTTATCATTATGTAAATTGCTCTGTAAATGCTCCCATTCTAAGACCCAATAAAAGTTCTGCTTATGCCCCGCAAGAACAAATTATTTAAGAGCTTGATGGAAGGGCAGAGAGCTCCTTTCCACTTCTTTGTCATTGCAACTGATCGTGGTTATGCTGGCAATAGTTATAGCCAGTCTATATCATAACAAAATTATGTTCACTCACAGTTGGGTTTATAGTATTGCTGGCTCTTCAGAATATATATTTATTTTCCAGCTACACTTTGCTTTCTTCCTAACTATAAACCACATTTAAAATGGATATTTTTTACATAAAGCTATATATTTTGTTGTACAAAATAGTCCTCAAAATCTTATCTGTTGTATCTTGAACTGAAAAACAAATCTGGTTCTTAGAAGAGCTGTTACGTTTTAAAAGGGGAACTCCAGGGGGTCCAGTAGTGTCTCTCAGACCAGAATTATTTTTCATTGTGTTGTTCCATCACTGATCTAAATCACTACATTTGCGACATAGAACTAGTGATCTCTTATTTTAAAATATATATGTAGTTTCGGTTTAAATACTGTGAAGGCAGTAGCCAGCTCACAAGGATCTCCAGGAAAATTGTCCTCTGTTATAGCTAGCGGATAGAAGAAAAAGCCCTGATCCTGAAGGAGGTGGATATGCACAGACCTTTTCGCCTCCCAAGGATACTGGGAACTTCAGGGACACTAGAAAGAATCTCAGATTTTCTGAATGCCCCACACAGAGTTTAGTGCTTCAGGCAAAATTAGAGATTCACAGGAATTTAGACATGTAACCAAGTAAAGGCTTGGAGGTTGTTTAATGTGACATTGGGTCCCTCAGGACCCGTGCTGTGCTGGACAGAATTGCAAAACGATCCTTCAGACTAGGGCTGCAGCTCCCGTATCTTAGGCGGAGCTGCTTCTGTTGTACCCAACTCGGCAAGCTATGCCAGGGCCCCAGGACTCTCTTTCCATGCCCCCAAGTCTAGGGAACAGAAGGATATTCTTTAAAGTTGTCCTTTGCTCAGCAGTAGTATTACAAGCAAAAAAAAACAGTTATTTGAAGCAGTAAGTTTATGTGTTCTGTCTTCTCTGGGCACCTGAAATGATGTTTAGTCAATCAGGACAGCAAGAAAAAATAATGAATAATGTAAAAAGGTGTGATTGCATAATTCATACCTGTTCACATGCCATGAGAAGTTTATATATACATCTACTAATTTATGCTACATGCAGTGTTTAGATGTTATTCATAAATCATTTAGGGAAAAAATAGTTCCAGTAGTAGAAATATTAAGAAGCCAGCTGACTACAGTGATAGAGAGCACGAGTGGCTTTGGATCTTGGTTTTGTTATGAATAGGTCTTCAGTCTGTTTCAATATTGATGTTATAAAACTTCAGTACTCTGTGGGATGAGTCGCCAAACAGGTAGCATTTTCAGATGCTTTGAGTACGTTTAGGTAATTGTTAACACTGACTTTATTTTTTTTAATTACCACCAATAAAGATCTTTTTCTGTTTGTTTCTTATTTTCTTGCTTCTTTAATTCAGGCTTCTTTAATCTTTGATTTCAGAGCCATCTTTCCCTAATTCCCTTTATTTCATTAATATGTTAACTTTGCGCATTATCTAGAAAATATAAAATGCTTCATTAGAAATGAAAAGCACAATTCCAAGCATAGAATTGTGTTTGTAGAGGCAGATTTAAGTACTTTAATTTCTTAAATTATTGCATAATTAATTTTGTTTCTACCTTGCATAAAAGATAAATGTTTTGTCAGCTGTGCTGCATTAATTTTCAAGTCCAAGTCTGACTCGTGTGGTCCAACTAGTGTAACTAATTACTTCTTTCAAGGACTTTATTTTATTTCGAGTCTCTTATTAAGGAAAATGAAGTAGAATAAGCCAGACAAGTTACCAGTCTCTCTGTCAAAATTAATGGCAGATTTTGTCATGTGTTGTGGCAAAATGACACAAAAAATGTCCTTTATACATCATGCCTATATATAGTGCTTGTGGGATAAGGCGATGCTGACATTGATTAGTTAATTATTTCTGATAAAGGATCCCAGACATCTTGTAAGAACGGCCTTGTGATGTGGAGGCTGACAAGACTTCCAGGGCGCTGGTTTTCATGGAGATGGCTGAGCTGCGTTTCACACTTTTTGTTTTTATTTTGTTTTTGCGAGATAAAACATATGGTGCTATAGGTGAATTTATTTTACCTATGAAAAAGATCAGGGAGGGAAGTTAAGGCAAGGGGAATGTGGAGAATTTCTCCGCTTTTATGGATCATCCTAAACATTTCCAGGAGAGAGTGCCAGATAGGGTAGAACTATATGCAGGGGTAGAAATACATTCAGCCTCCCAGCCTTATGGTAATGGTGGGGGTAATATCTTTCAGCCGCCCTATACCTCTTCCCTGAAATCAGGCGCAGAGATTTCAAGTGCGCAGGAAAAAAAGACAAATTTCCTCCCCCTGTTTTCAGTCAGAAGATTCATTTTTCTTGTCAAGACAAGTTTGTTTAATTTCTTTTTCATTTTTAGTTCTGTGGTACTGAAATTCTAATGTCTTTCGAAACTGTTTCAAAGTCAAGGAAGGACACACAATATAAGCTAGTCGTTGTGTCGTGATGTGTATCATGTGTCGTCATTTCAAGATACAGAAAATATCTTCCAACTTTTGATATAAAAGTACATTCTGTAGAGAATGATCAGAATTGATCATTCATTGATCAGAATTTGATCAGAATTGTAACACAGTGAAAATACTATACAGATTTATTCTATAGAGTAAATGCACCTTTTAAGAGTGTAGAAACAGTAGGAAGGTGCCTGTGATCAAACATCATATTGCATTTCATGATCTAGCTTTGGTAACGGAGGATTTCGCTCTTCAATGCTTATGTAAATCTGCCATCGACTGGGATGGCAGTTCCTTCTAAGTAGGTCCCCTCACTCTGAGGAGTAAGCAGTGCTGAAACAAAATGGGGACTTGAGTATTAACTTGGGCTAATAATCCACCTCCTTGATGCTTTACTGTAGCTAGTGTATTTTTTCATGATTCATGTTTTATTTTGCAGCCGATCTTTTTAAGAGTATATATTTCCTTGCAGTGTGAGTAATAACCGCTATAGAAAAATGCAGCATACACAGTCAAAATCTAATTGTAACTCAAATCTTTTCAGTAGACTTACATTGATATTGATATTGATTGTCATCTCCTCCGGTTTCTGCCTAAGTTTGGACATACTGGAAAAGATGAAAATGTTATAAATATGCTGTATTTACTCTATAGTCCTTCTCTTGGTGTGATGTATAGTGCCGGCATAACTTAGCAAAGATTTTAACTGTTTGTAAGATGAAATGGATTGTCCCTGTTATTTTTTCTCAAGAGAAAGAATCGGGTTCGTATTGACCTTTCTCTTGTGTTTTTTGAAAATGGGAATCACGTGTTTCAGAAGATAATTACAGGTGTCCAGATTTTTGTTTTGCCTGCACTCTGCTTCTCCTGGGACTGGGGGGAGTCTCAAAGGAGAGGTGAAGATTGCACCAACCAAAATGACTTACTTTTAAATGACTCTGTTTTTGTTGTGCTACTTTGTTCCTCTGCATCATCTGCTGGATAACTGCAATAAACTATTTTTAGGAGCTTTAGAGAATATAAAGTTTACAAAGGCAGCTTGGAGTAATAAAGATCAGGACTTAAATAATAAGCTTGTGATAAAAGTACTTCACTTTTCACATGTTTGTTGCCCATTTAGCTAACTGCTGCATTTCATTTTGGTGCTATATAGCAGTCTGAAATAAAAAGAATTTTTTTGCTTAATTTTTTGCTTAATTTTTTAAAATTTAATTTCACTTATTTTTTGCCTAATTTTTTCTCCAGAAATTTGCGTGTGTGAAGAGAAAAGCATGGAATGTGTAGACCATCAGACAGTTTTGTAGAGTCAAGAAAAATGTGAAAGTGAATTTTTGTAAAATTCTGTGTTATCAAGTACCAGGAAGGCATTGATTTGACAGTTTCCTGTTACAAACAGGTGTTTGACATACATAATTCATGGCACATGTTCTTCTTGCCAAGAAAAAGGCAGATGTCTTCAAGGCCACTCTAGAAATTAAGAATTTTATGCACTAGGAACTGCATATGGTAATTTTTTTCTGAATGATGGATTTACCTGTTTGAAATATGAAGGGACCGAGGCACTAAAAGTGAACTCTTTTTACGGTGAAATTTATCCTTTCCTGAATACTAATTTGACTGTTCCATCACTATTGGTTTACTTAACCAAAGAACTGACATCATTAAAGTCTTCAAATACGTACACAAGGAGGAAGAAATTGGGTAATGGAGTACTCTTTAGTCAATAAAATGAAAATAAAATACCATGCCTGGAAGGTGAACTAGAAAAGTTTGGACTTTAAATCAAGTACGGATTTTCAAGGAAAGGCATTGAAACCTAGAATATTCAATCCATGACTAAGTAAGTGTCTTATTAATGGCATTTAAAAAAATCAAAATAGACTTTTTTTTTCTCTGAAACATGCATTTAAATTCAAAACTGAATAATTGTGGAAATTTTTTTTTTGCCTCTGTAATCTAGGTCTTTTCATAAAAGTGGCTTTATATACTCCTTGAGAATGGAAATATATATGTGTATGTATGTAAACATACAAATTTATCACTCATGTAATGCTCAGCCAGCTTTCTCTGAAGTCCGTAGTACCCATCAGTACCTGCTGATGCTCAACCGCAACAAAATAGGCAAGTTTTTTGCCTGATTTAGAGAACCAAGTGAATTTCTTGTATTTCTGTTTAGGGCTGAATCTCAGTTTCCCAAACTGATTTCTATTTTAAAGACAAGTCTTTTTTTAAAAAAAAGAAAAACTTTTTAAAAATTTACTATGGACCCTAAGTGACTATTAGCCCTCATTCCCTATGAAATTCCTAGCCTGTGTGTCAGGTCAGTCCATTCTCTGCTCTTAGATTGGGCCCTCACTTTCCACCTTAGTGCTTGAGCTAAAAAAAATACTTCATTTCTGTGAGTGTTTGACATACATAAGTACATTTTTTATAGTGCAGTTGCATTTTGCGAAGTGAGTCTCCAATTCTGAATTTACTTCAGTGCTAGGATGAGCGTTGGTGAAGTTCGACAGTTGAGTAAGAACTCCTACTGCTGTCCCTCCCGCTGCTTTCCTAACCTCTTCCAAAATTTTTCTGCATACTTTGCCAGTAGTTACTGTGCAAGGACTGCAAATAACGTTTGGAACAGTGGTAGGTGGACAGGGAAAATCTATACATGATCCAGTGCCACTCACATTGCTCTTTAAAACATCAGATAAACGCAGTTCAGTGGGGAACACACCAAGCAGGTGAGGTGACTCCCCCTGCGGAGTCATCCCTCTCTGAGAAAAAATTAGAACCAGTTCCCACCAGGGCCTGTCCGTGATGCGCAGTTGGCCCTGGGTCTTGCTCCCGAATGCCATAAATCGCTTCCTCTCTTGCGACCCGTGTCGCCAGCGCTCCTCTTTCAGCAGCAAGAGGCCGCAGACGGAAAGGCGAGGGCCCGAGTTCCCCGACGGAGGAGGCAGAGCTTCCTTCAGCACTTAGTGCGCTGCTGGGCTTTGAAAGCCATGGGGCTGTATGGCTACATATAGAGCGTGTGTGCTTAAATTGTCATTATATATATAGATAGATAGATATTTTTTACCCTTATTTGAAGAGCTGGATTCAGCCCCTGTTCCGTGCGGAATGATCTGTGACCCTGTGGAGCCGGCGCGCGCGCGGGGCGCCCGCGGAAGGGCAGCGGCTCCACAAAGGGCCATTGAGCGCGTGGGCGCCTCGGAACGCCGGCACCCGGCAGCGCGCGCAGGAATGTCCCCTTGGCAGAGGCAGCCTGCGAAAAATGAGGGGGAAAGACGAATTCAGAGCGTAGCTGGCCCGCAACTACCAAGCGATAAGACAAGCTGGCTGTTCAAACCCAAGCTGCCGGGTGCATATTCTGGGGCCTTGCTATTCTCAGGCCCTCCTACGGCAATGGCCCCGAGCAGTGTTTTGATACAGCACAAAGTAGCTGTTTATTGCTCTGGACAGTCGAGGCCCATGCTCTGAAATGCGGGCGGTCAACACGCTGTGAGGGAGCTTGGCACCGGGTAGCTGCGCGGCCGCAGGGGCTCAGTTGTCTTGGAGGCACCATGCAGCAGGACCGGTGTTGCAGTCCCCAGATCAAACTGAAAATGTTGCACAGGAAGACGTATCATGTGCAGGTCAGCTCTCCCCGAGATCCCAAGGGTTGCTTTTGTCTCCTCAGCAAAGTAAATGTGTGTTGTCCTTGCATATTTGTTGTCTGTCAAAGGCTAGGCTTTTAACTTCTCAAATTTAGCTCTGCATGCTAAAAAAAAAAAAAAAAAAAAAGAAAAAGACGTTATTTGAGGNAAAAAAAAAAAAAGAAAAAGAAAAAGACGTTATTTGAGACTAGCAGCCTTCACCACGTGAAAGTGGAATATGTCTGTGCAATATATGTAATTTTCATCAAAAGAGTAATCAGAATCCGTCCCAGTAACTCTGTGTTTTACATTGTGGCATTTTTCACTCTTTTGGGAAGTAGTAGATTCTGTGATTTCCTAACTAATCCCATATGTTGTTTTCTGTTGGTTCCGTAGGATCTTCAGGCAGAAATTGATGCTCACACTGACATCTTCCACAACCTGGATGAAAACGGGCAGAAAATCCTACGATCCTTGGAAGGCTCCGATGATGCAGCCCTATTGCAGCGACGGCTGGATAACATGAACTTCAGATGGAGCGAGCTTAGGAAAAAATCCCTAAACGTCAGGTAGGACCCGAGTAAAAGCGAAAACCTCACAATTGGTGTGTAAGATGGAACAGTGCCTTTCGCCAGTTTAGTATTGTTTCTAATAGTGCCATTTTTATCAATTTTGAAATGATTTGTGCTATTTTGAATGTTGGCTTAATTTTGTAAGAAATATTGTCTTTGTTTTTTTGGTGTGGAAAAGATAGTAGGGGATTAGGATTGGAGGCATATGATGAGGTTTTATAATTACAGAAAGAGAGATTAGCATATTTAAACAGTAACTGTACCCTCTGTAAATGTCGGCTTTTTCTATAGCTGAGTATGACTAATCAGTGAGTCATAAAAGAAAGCAATTAAACAACCTATATTTATGATAAGCTTTGTTTTTAATACTTCTATTTTCAGTGCAAAACTAAGAATAGCCTTACAAATGAGAGGATGCATTATTTAGGATTTTGGGCTTTTTGTCTGGAGAGTGGACAGAATTCCCAACTAAAAGCTTATGTCACAAGCGAAAAACTTCTCCTTCCAAGAAAAATGTAATAAGTGGTAATGTTACAAAAGCTAAAGGGAAGGTACAGGCTTCCATGGGCTGAAGTTTTTCTTTTCAGAAGAAACAGTGCAGGAAGCTTTTCTTCAAAAATATGTCTTTTACAATAGACAGCCCAGCTCCATTGCATTCAGTCTATAGCATTTTTTTCATATGCTGGCTTGCTGTGTGTTGGTGGTAGTTCAGAGGGCAGCAAAAGGCAGGAATGTTTTTCAAAGTAATGTATGAAATATTAGCTTTTTCAGCTCGGGCCCTGAGGGAGGTCAGTCTGCGTAATGACAAAAGCCATCTTCATAACATCAATCATTAAAAATAAATGAAGAGTGTGAGTCTGCAAAGATATTAGTAGCTACAGAAAGAAAGGAGAAAAAAAAGACACATTCCTCCCTTTTATTCATAGGAGCTGAAGAAAAGGGATATAACCCTTCAAAGTCTCCCTGAGATTTTTTTTTTCCTTCAGATGCCTTTTATCCATAAATATACCCAAATAAAAAGATATTTGAGAAAAGAAAAGCAGCAAGGGGGGCAAATATCAGTAATTGAATATATGGGATTTTCTGTACTGTTGTCATTCATCAAAGCAAAAGATAAAAAACCCATGTTTTAAAAACTATAGGTTTATCACAGTGACCTCATGCATTAAACATCCTTTCTAAGTACCTACTTTCAGTAGAAGGTTCAAGGTGTTCAGCAACATATTGATCAGGATAAGAAACAGGCCTTATCTTTTAAAACATTCAGTATAAATATTATTGGCGAGCTGACAAGGAGAACAAGCTCTTCTCTGTCACTAGGAGCTATTTCTTTTCATCACGTAATATGGCATAGGTTTCATCGTGAACGCTGCTCACACAGAAGAGGTACAAAAGCAGAAATAGGAAATGTCCCATCTGTCCCACTTTATCTTCACTGAACTGTCCTCCTTGTTTTTCCTAAGCTTTAGGCTGCCAGAGGAAGAAGTTCTCTCCCTGTTTAGGTGAGGCAGGCTTTTCTGAATGCAGTGCACTTCAGACAGGTGAAACAGATGGTAGATATCAAGAGAAGCCAAGCTTACTTGCACTGCAGCTTTTCATTCTGATCAGTCACGGCAGTTTACCCTAACAAACACTTTCTTTGTTTGAAAGACTTCATTTTTAAAACTGGCTTCACAATCTCCATTTTGCCTGCAGGTGCTTGAGCAAAAGGATACATACATGAGAGTGTGGGTATAGCGTACGCAACCATACACACATACATACACATACATTCACAAATGCAAAGAAGGGCACAATGAGATGGGATGTGGGGGAAATCTTTGCCAGGCTAGGGAAGGCCAGAGTGGAGAGCTGGTAACGAGGCCTCTTGCCCTGTGGAAAGGGACGTGGAAGAAGGGATGAGCCTGATGCTCAGCCCGAGTTGCTGCCTGTATTTGGAGGAGGTGGAAGCTGGTGTACGGGGGGATCAGTGCGTGAGACAGGAGCTAACCTCATCCAAAGACCATGTTTGTCCCATTTCTTTATAGTCCTTGCTGAATGAATTATAGAAATGGTATTTTCGCTGTATAAACAAAGCTGGAAGCTAGACAAAAAAGAATATGTTAAAATCTGTTTTTATTTGCTACGACATTTTGATGTTTTGCTGTTATATAATACTGCTTTTGGTTTGAATTACTAAGAGAAGTTCCTAAGATGCCTGAAAATGAATTAGAAGTTTCCTCCCAACCACCAGTTCATACAAAAACATTACTTTTGTTTTATTCTAAGTCTAGGAAGACAAAATTTTAGTATGCTTCATCTCTGACCTATCAAAGTTGAAGATTTGATCAATCTGGGAATGTTTCAGTCACATGTTTTGACTCCGTAAAGCAGTTGCTCAATACTTCATCTGAAGCATTAAAAAACACATTTACATGCATGTACACATACACACAGAAGAAACATTTGGAAAATCTTATGGCATGGATGTTGTTTGCATAACATAGTATTCTGTCCTTTAGTTTTTTCAGGGATTTGATTAATTTTGTTAAAACCTCTCTTCAAATACCACATATATTTGTGTAGTTTAAGATGATTCTCTTTGTTTTAACAATTTGTTTGTGACTTTGGAGGAAAATGGAGGTGTTGGACCTCTTGTCTTATGGGTGAGCAAACACATGAATCCTGTGGGAAGCAGAATGTTTTATATAATGGATTAGAGAAGAACCTGAACTTCTGTGAGGGGAAAACCAGTCTCTCTATTTTAGACAGTCTCTCATTATTACGAGAGATGAACATGAGACTAGTGACATTGTACTAGTCCTCTGTATATATTGAGACGTGGTCTCATACTGGTCCCATATATAAAGGGGCAAAAAATGATGAGAAAGACAGGGATGTTTCAGACCAGGACTGTGGAACTAAATTTAAGTTTTTGTTGTCAGAATATGATTCAAAGCTCCTACAGCCACTTAAAAAAAATCATTAAACTTATGAAACACTAGAATCTTTACAAGAAAATAAAGTTTGTGCATTTTGTTTGTTTGTTTTTGCTGTGCCTGAAAATATCTGATATTTAACACATGCTTTCAGGTCCCATTTGGAAGCCAGTACGGACCAGTGGAAGCGTTTACATCTCTCTCTCCAGGAACTTTTGGCCTGGCTGCAATTGAAGGAGGATGAGTTGAAACAGCAAGCACCCATTGGGGGAGATCTCCCCACTGTGCAGAAACAGAATGATATTCACAGAGTATGTTTTTTTTTCCTTTTTTTAAATATTTTTGATGTCTTTGTGTTGTTTTGCAGGTTAGTATTGGATGAATTACTCCTTTTTAGAAAAAGTAAAAGAAATTTCGGTAGTATTAAGAAGTCTTTTACATCAGAGTATTTTCAAGCACATCCTGGAAAATTACTCTGTTGGAGAATGGCATATTTACTGTTGGCTGCTTGGCTTTTTTGAAATACAACACACTGTTTTCATAAATTAATCATAGATAGTTTTGATGGCTAGAACAATCAAAGTTTAATATTATTTCAGGAATAAATAAGTTCTGAGAATTTGGTATTCTTCTAACTCACACACATTTTAATTTCGTGTGTATTTTTTAAAAATTGAGAGTTGTCTTTTGGAGTTTACACTAGCCTGAATCCAAAACTTCAAAAGGCATTTTTAAAAAACACACCAAATGAAGAATCCCCAAAGATGTATGTACATGGATGTACAAGTAGATTTCCTCCTTCCTCCTACTTCCACTTGTGTTTTTTGATAAAATAATCATATAGTAAGAGGGTGTTTCCCCCTCCCTCCCCCCCATTTGGTGATAAAATGTACTTCACTGTAATATCTAAAAAGTCAATTTGAGCAAATGGGTTTTTGATTGAATAATTTATATTGTCAAAATCAGAAAGCTTAAGGCCTGAAAGAAGAGCATATACCAAAGCCAGCAGTCATCGTCTCAAAATGTTCTGCTACATATATGTAGCTTTCAGTTTCTGAGTGGAGAAATCTGAAGTCTGAAATTGTACCAGAGAATGAAATTCCATCTTAACCATTTGCTGTATTGCAAGTATTACTGTAGTAGGTTCTGTTCCCTCATCCCAAAGGAGATACTTAAGAGTAAGAAAATCAAGGTTGGAATGCAAGCAGGGCATATTTTGCATCTTTAAATTCCTGGAAACCCTGGGGTTGTGACAAGTCCAGAAACACTGTATGCAACCAGATCTGACTTTGAGCTCTTGTTCACAGTAGCAGAGTGATAGAGCTGGTGGCAACATGGATTCTCAAGGAATCATCTTCACCCAATGGCCAAGAATGCCACAGTGAAGGTTTTCCTTTCTAAGAGAATAAAATGCTATATTTTAAGGGGTGGTATAGTCCTTTTTTTTTTTTTTTTAAACCTCTCCCCTCTACTTACTGGTCAAGCAGTTTAGAAAGAAGTTGTGTGTACAGTGCATGTTACTCAAAACTTCACCTGAGACTATCAGTGTTATCACAGAAACAATGAGGCCAAAACATCCAAGACTTTATGGAACACCACCCCGTTTCCATACTTCTCCCCCTCAGAAAGCTAAGATATGAAGCCTTTCATCTGAAGAAGATGAAGTGTTTAAGGTCTGCTTTAGCCAGCTGGCAAGTAGCATAAAGCAGTTGTAAAATCATAAACCTCATTCTACCCACTAGTATTCAGGAAACAACTTAGATATTGCCTTACCTCAGCATGACATCCATTCAAAGTCTTTATCCAAAGACAGTGCTGGAGCTAATACAAGGGGGATTTTGAGCAATTGCAATGAAGCTCCTTCCATTTGAAACATATTTGAATATTTGAAAACATTACATTTCTTCCTAGAGCAAAGAATTTTTTTTTTCATGTTGATAAGTTACTTCTCATAAAAAAATGAATATTGTATCTTGTCCTAAAGGGTTTTCAAAAAGTTCTCAGAATTCATCATTAGGATAGCAAGACATCAGTGATGGACTAAGTGATCTCTCTGTCACTCATCTATCAGCTGAAGTGTTGAAAACTGTTAAGGATGAAAAGTGTTACATGAAAGTGAAGCATCATAAATAGGTGCAAAGTGACTTTACAAAATAGGTCTGCTTCTCCCTTTTCCATTTTGCTTATCTTTTCTCCCACATGCAGTTATGTACAGGCAGAAATCTTTGCTCACACCATCTGATCATTTCTTCATATCAAAGTTAAAACGTTTTAGATCTTTTTTTAAAATACAGTTTCTTTCCTCATCCTATGCTGCAGCACTTTTGTAGTTTAATGTGCGGCCTTTCTAGTTGTAGGTGTTCTGATTCCCTGCGGAAAGAAAGAACAAAATATAACCCTTGAAATTAGGTCACCCTGTCTACCCTTCAAAGATGTCTTACAGAGAAGGAGGGAAGGATGATCAGTACAGAACTCTACCAACTTCAGGTTGTCTTTGACAAAAGCTGTATTTGCAGCTTAGGTTTCTGCAACTCTCTTTTTTTTTTTCCTAGGCACTGTGAACTTTCTGTTACTCTAAAAGTTTCCTTTTAGAGAAGCAGACATACAAAGGCTGTGTCCTAATGAATAGCTTAACTCGTTCCTGAACTTCAGAAAAATTTTTCTAAAACAAGTAAAAGGTAAAAGTCTCAGATGTAAAAGTCTTTAGCTTATTTAAAACTGAAGCCTACTCCTGGAAATAGGGCCTTTCCAGAGTGCCGGACAACTGCTCCAGGCTAAAGTTTAGCTGTTGGTGTTTTGGCTGTGAAAGTAAAGAGTAGCTCAAATTTTGGTCTTGAGCAAGAGACTCTGCTGATTGTTCATTTTGTTCTCCTGAACCTCAGTTCTGGCAATCAGTTTTCAACAAACAAGCTGAATCCCCCTCTGCTCTACCCAGACTTCTAAATGGTCCAAAATGTCTGCCTTGGTCTTTCTCTCTCGATACAGTGCCCATTATTCTGTAAAGATTTATAGTTTTATTTTTTTGGCTAGAAAAGTTAGAAATCAGCCCACGTAAGTTCCTTTTTGGAGAAGAGGAAAACTCTTAGCAAGGGAACCTTGTGTGCAAGCTGTGTAGCAATTTGGCTTTGGTAAATGGAATGATGAATGCAAACAAAATTTGGTACCCTTTTCTCTAGCAATATTGTGCCATGATTTTTATGCCTCAAAGGGTATAATTTTAAAATGTTTTCTACCAATTTTTAACCTTTCTTTCCATTTAGAATACCTTAGAAATTCATAGTGGAGATAAAAGCAGGTTCTTAACTTTAGAGAGCTCCTGGTTGCCAAGATCGGCTTTAAGAGTTTTAAGAGTAGGATTCACATGAAAGTTGCTAATGCTTGGATCTATGCCAGAAGCTTGAACTCATCTGCGAGAAAGACGCCCCTGGTGTCAGAGTGGTGGTTCCATCATGAACGCGAGGCGCCACTGAGACGGGGCCCTCAGGAGCTCGTCCCCAGCGCACCCACATGCTCGCTCTGTGTTTTAACTCAGTGTACACACTGGGGTTTTGATTGATTTTTGGCATCTGAAAAAGATGTCGCTTCCATGACAAAATTTTAAATGTGATGTTTGGAATTTTTTACATCAATAATCAAAAATACTTACGGTGATCAAAATATTACTTCTTTGTCTTGCAATTTTCTTTGCTTTATTAAGACATATCTTATTGCTACTCACTTTCCTGGATTGTATATTAGGCACCGTGTAGATAGTCTGCTTTTCCTTCTGCTCTCTTGAGAATTTTCATACCTTCTGCATGGCAATGATTATATCAACAGCATAAACAACATTTATGGATGCATAAGTTAATTATGAAAAACAAAAACCTGGAAAGCCTTTCACATGAAAACAATAGTAGCACT
The DNA here is from genome assembly GCA_013389825.1 of Crypturellus undulatus. Classification (NCBI taxonomy): domain Eukaryota; kingdom Metazoa; phylum Chordata; class Aves; order Tinamiformes; family Tinamidae; genus Crypturellus; species Crypturellus undulatus. Next base: position 26,994 of record VWPW01019472.1, on the reverse strand, counting down.
GCCTAGGAAGGAGTACAATTCCTGTCTGGAAAGTTACTTGTTCTAGTGGCATAGCTGATACCTGCTTTTTAAAGTTAAGATCAAAACCCTTCTTCAGAAGCCTTCTCTTTGGGGAAAGACCCTGAAGTCATTTAACTACAGTCTTTCTCAATTTGAGAAATTCATTAAAACACCAGTAAAAAAGTGCTTCTATAATAGCAGATATTAATGTTAGTTTTACTAATGCAGCTCTGCTTTCCCATTATATTTTCACCTTTCAATTGAAACAGTCTGTGTTTCTCCATCTGAAGAGATTTAAGGGTGCCCATGAGGGGCTAGTGGAGATGTGAGCTAAGCTGATCAATATATGCATTATTAAAATGGTGGATAGAATACCATTACTGCTGTAGTGCTGGTGACAAATAGAGATGCTTAAATAAAGCAGATTACTTGTTTTTTTGTCAGGTCATATATTATGCAAGTTCGATTTCCTGTATGGTCCCCACACAGCGTGGAAGAAGTTCAGAAATTCAATAAAATTAGCCTGAAATCATTAGCTGTAAATTAGAATTTGTTTAAGCAAATTCCATTATCAATAATGGTCTGCTTATTATGGAGATGTTTTTGTCAGGGCTTTAGATAGGTAAACCCATTTTTTCCCCAAAGAAAAGAAAATGTCATTTTTCCTGCTTAGGCTCTTTTGTGGTAGCGTGTATATATTTCAACTAAATAAATAAATAAATAAATAAATAAAGCTGTCTTTTCTTAAAATGATAAGAATGCTTTTTGGAATGGGATAATGTGAAATGAACATTCATTACTTTTTATGCTCTTTTGTGCTACCTAAGACTCTCTTTTTATTTGTTCTCTCTTTTTGATTTCTTATACCAAAATATATTCAGCGTGCTCTGTGGAAGTCTACAGATCAAAATTACGTGTAGGGAAGACTATTGATGACACTTTTAGCTCCACAAGATGAGAGCAAAACTTACAATTCATGGGAGGAGCGTTTTAATTTTGGCTGTTTGAGCTGCAGACCTGCTGTACTCTACCACAGTATTCCGAGTGTTCACAGGTTAAAAGAATAGATTTTTCTTGCTTAGAGCCATAAAAAACCTTGTTATATTTCTACTTTCCCTTGTACTTTATGCAACCATCAAACATGAGTTCTAAAAATTTCTAAGTCTTAAAAATATCTAAGTTAAGCAGTCTTAATTCTGGAGCAACCCCATTCTATTGTTACACAGAGCAGTGTCCAGTGGGAGTGTTCTTGTAATTTACGTTTCTTTCTATCTTTGTGGAAATCAAAATGTTGACTCTTATGGGTAAACATCACTTTTTAAGAACGCTTATCACAGATGCTCATCAAGCAATAGACTCCTCTGTGGTGGCAGATATTCTTGGTGATCCCAGTCTCATTGATGTTCATGACACAAAATTTACATTTTTCATATTCTTCAAGAAATCATACTTCGCTAAATATATATTTTTTTGGCTTCATAATTAAAAAACATATGGCTAGTTCTTGACCAGCTAATAAACAGCTCATTTAAATATTTGCAGTAGAAAAAATTGCTTCAGTTTGCTTATCTGTAGTTTACTTACCTGAAGTATATTAAGAGTTTTTTTTACCTGTGAATGTTCACATTATAAACTTCAGGTTACTCTGGGTACTGATAATGTATTTTATGCACCTAGCATTAAATATAAAATATATTTCAAAGTATAATGAACTTTTCAATGCTGAATTTATGATCCTTCATTAGTTTGCATAGTAACCCAATGTTTCTTTAATAATTAACTAAATTGTTGGATCTATTATGTAAGAAGTCTATATAATTTCTGTGTTGTAAAATGAGTTTCAAATTCCTAATCCTCATGAAATGTGGCTCTCACTTTTACACTATTATTTTGTTTACTACACTGCACTATTATTTTTTCATGTTTTACTACTCTGATGCTTGAAAACAGTATACCTCAGTTTTGTTTTAAACAAAGAGAATAAAATTATGGAATAAAAGAGTGTAAAAGAAGATAAAGATAAATGTAATACAACATGTCAACACAACAATGTCAATATAGTAAGTAGGAAACAAAAATAGACAACGAGGAAGACAGAATGATAGGAAAGAAAAAGAGAATAAAGGGACAACAGTGTTGTCTTGTAAATAGGGCAGAATTTACTATTAAGCAACATTAAGCACAGATTTATGGAAATTATTTTAAAAATATCAATAAAAAAAAGTAGGAATTAACTACTACTTAAGGACTACTTTCTGCCCTTTGAATTTTATGTGTGTATCCCACTGAAATTACAGCCACCTCTACAGTCGATGTAGGCTAGGCTATTTCTAAATTTTCACCTTGGCCTCGATTCTTCACCTCAGAAATCTGCTCAGTTCATTTATCTTTGGAAAAGCTGCAGCTAGATCAGTATTAGCCAGGAGAGGATACGCTGGATTTTTTGTTTGTCTTTGGGGTTTTTCTTTTATGTGCTCACTGTTAAAGGTTAGCATGGCAGTACCCCCAAATACCCTTTTTCAACCCATACGATACAGTAGTTTCCAGCAGCACTAGTGAAATGCCGGTCCTGAGACACATTGGGTTTTCCATCACATTGTGGGAAATGTCTCTCTCTTAAGGAGCATTTGTGGTTCAGTACAGAGCCAGCTGAAGCCTTGTCCCTTCCAGCCACCTCCAGGAGTTTGATGTTGATCAGCCAACGGGTCCCTCTCCAAGGCAATGATTTAATCAGCACCCTTGGGTGCTTTGTTACATGCTGACAATGCAGTTGCCCCTTTGAAAACATTTCAGCTTAATCAAAAGCTGAGATCATCTCTTTTACTTTTTTTGGCAAGTATCTGTGATAACAACCATAGAAGCTGCAGTTGGAAATTTTGCTCTTCAAGCGACAAAACGCAGGCTAGCACTCAGTGCTTCATTGTGCCTCCATTTACGGTATTTTCATTCCATCTCACAGACGTTCAAGAGGGAGCTGAAAACCAAAGAGCCTGTGATCCTGAGCGCGCTGGAGACCGTGCGAATGCTTCCAGCAGAGCAGCCTCTCGAGGGCCTGGAGAAGCCCCACCAAGAGCCGAGAGGTAACTGAAGAAAGCTCTAATAGTACCCCGCTAGAAAGCTTGGTGATGACCAGCAGCGATGAAACAGATCCTGCTTGTCTCTGTGAGAGCAGCCCTTACGTACTCCAAACTGAATCCCAGCATTCAGAATCTGAGCTAAAAATATAGATGAAAGAAACCCTTAGTGAGCCTTCTGAACACTGCAGCGCTAAATAGATCTGCATATTTATAAGTAGATGCTGAAACTGACTTTAAACCTCCTGGGCACCTTCTGGGCCTGCACATAACTGGAGACCCATCTGAGGCCTCAGGACTGACTGAAGAAAGCCGCAGTTGAACCTAAAATTCAAATTCAAATTTAGCTACAGACACATTGCAGTTTGTTTAGAAACTGTATATCAGGTGTCAAGCAGATCAAAAGTGCCCATTGGACCTTGAGGGATGGATTCAGCCAAGGTCCCAGATCCACTCAGCTCTAGCCAATGATTCACAGCAGTCAGTGCTTAGCTGTGTGTGGAACTATTTTGCTGATTCAGGATAGAGTTGGCCATCGTGCAAGGTGTAGTGGGAAGTGTAAAAATGCATTTAAGTACTTAAATGCATATTTGGGTGGTCTGTATTACAGAAAGACTTAAATTTGCTGAGGGAGTTTTGAGTTATTGTACATTAGTGAAATAAGATGTCTCTGGTTATGAATAGTCTCTTACTGAGCTTTGAAGTCCTTAGCTGTACCCAGATCGCAGTTATTTATCTTTTAAGACAGAATATACCCTAAAAGCCTCTTGAATTTCACATTCAGAGTTATCACCTGAGGAAAGGGCGCAGAATGTCGCTAAACTTCTCCGGAGGCAAGCGGATGAGGTCAAAATGGAGTGGGATAAGCTGAATATAAATTCTGCCGATTGGCAAAAGAAGATAGATGATGCCCTCGAAAGACTGCAGGGGCTTCAAGAGGCAATGGATGAACTGGACCTGAAGCTACGTCAGGCTGAAGTGTTCAAGGGATCCTGGCAGCCAGTGGGCGATCTGCTAATTGACTCTCTGCAGGATCACTTAGAAAAAGTCAAGGTATGTTTCACTGCACTGTAACTGTATTTTTGAACAGAATTGAATTGTCAGGTTCACTACATGATCCCAAAATCAGGAATTAACCTTTAAAATTAAAAAAGCGATACCTTCCTAATTACACTCATTTACATTTTAAAAAATAGAAAAAATATAAGTTTTATAATTTATAATACATTTTAAGAATATATTTTAAGAATGTAGGTTAAAAAAGCACTATAGGGATATGCTAATGTCATCAGCACACTGAATATTAACTTAGGAAATAAAGAATCAAGACTAAAGAATTCAAAAAAGTAGATAGGCGAATGTATGGTAAAGGCATGCAATATGAATTCCTTCTTTTATTATAATTTTGAAGCATGATGCCTCCTTAATTGTGTCTGTGCTTGTAGAGCACATTTTAAATAAATCGTATCGTTTTGTTGCTGTTATGTCACTCTGAGGTTATGTTCTGTCTGTCCTCTTAGACAAGCTGATCTCATACTCAAGATAGTTTCAAACAATGAAAAAGTGTTATTATTTTTGGTATCTCGATGCTTATCTGTTTTCAAGGCTTGTTTTATAAGACCTGTATATTGTGAAACTTTTGAGGACTTGTCCTCTTTCGGCATGACTGCCATGGCCAGACTTTGGTCGTGGCCATTTGGTAAGAACAAAGTGCCTCTGTTCCATCCACGTCCATGGGAAACCTCAGTTATTTTGAGAGGCCAGCACTGACTCTTATTTTCTTTACACTAACATTGGGATATTAGGAAAAGGACATAGAATTGCTAATGGCAAAAAAAAAAACTCAAATGTAGTTTATACAAAAAAGTATTTGAGTTTTAATCACATAGAAATTTAAGGCATCTTGTACAAATAGTGTACAGAACAAATAAAGTACTTGGTACTGATCAACAGCTGCAAAATCTGTTCTTATTTTTTCATTTAAGCTCATAAATGAACAGAATGAGTCTACATATAAATTCTGAAAATGTCTTCTATTATACCCATGGACTGGTTTTTTTTGGTAGTTTTCAGGAAAAAAATGTTCTCAATTCTTCTTAGATGACAGAAAAATTGAATATCTGATATTAGTAGAAAACGCAGCATGTTGCTTAGTTTTAAAGCTGCAACCATTACAATTGACTCTGTAATTATAGTGCTGAATTGTGGTACAGTTCAGAAGAAACAATATCTGTCATACTAACAGAATAGAAGTCTAATAATGGCCATGATAAAAAGGAAACCTGAAGCTTATGACATCCCAAGGTAATATCTAATGATAGATTTCTCTTTATTCTTTCTGAAGTCTTAATAGTAGGAACAAGCAGAAAACAGAATTCTGTTTCAAGATATAAAATTAGACCTTACTTAAAATATATGTGTATACTGCCCCTAACCAGAGGTATTTTTACCTAAGACCATCAGATAAATGGTAAATGAAGAGCATACAGAATATCTTCCAGTCCTGAGAAGCTATAACTTTTCATAACATATTTACAATTACAGTGTACTTAAGTGATACTGTACTTTCATCAGCCTCTGAGTAATGATGATTGGTAAAACTTGGGTAATGTGCCTAGAATTGAATGATATTAACTGTCTTTAAAGTATAGTAACTGTCCCAAAATGTGTTGCCTAGAGGCTATTTACTGCTCTAAAGTAATGCATTTCCAACCTAAGTACTGAAGAAAAATGCATGTACTATGGGCAATCTATTCACATTTGTTAAATGAATAACCAGCAAGAAAGCTACACTTGTGTCTGCAGTTTGGAACCAATCCTCATAAATGAGTATATGTATATTTAGGTTTTACCTACTCATTTATTAATATTTATGACATCAATATTTTTTTCTTAGAAATATGTTACAGAAAGTAACAGAGTTAACAGAAAGTTACAAGTCATGAATCATAATTTCTGTAACTCTAAAATAACTATTTTGTACTGTTTTAAGTTGAAATGCAAGCGTGACATTTCTTAAGGGAAGCACATGCTGATATTCAACTCAGATGGGGAGGCAAAGGGAGAGTAGTTTCACAAACCTCCCCAGAAAGCACGCCACCTAGACCACAGGTCTTTGTAGGCACTGTACTCTTCAGAGGTTTCTGCATCTCAGTCCTGTTTTCTCTGTTATTGTCCTTCTTCTCCCACATGGATAGTCTTATCTGCAAACTGAGGTGCAACCTACTTTCTTAATGACACACATCTCTGTCTCTCTCTTTCCTTTTCTCTATTCCAGGCATATCTTTTTGTCCATTTAAATCTAGACATTGTCACCTCGCTGCCTTAAAGTCATCTGTAGCCTAAATCAGTCTATTAATTGTCCCCTCATATCCTCATATCCTTTGGCTGTTTATTTTGATTGTAGCTCAGATGATATTTTAGGCATGACCTTGAATTTCTTCTTCTCTCCACAGTGATGTTTGTCACTCAGTACAATAAAATTCTGTCCTTCAGACTGACTAGTGCACTTAGGCTGACATCACACCACTCCTTGGCCATTACATGAAGCTTTTCCTGGTCTTCCTCTAGGTAGCAATCCCTCCCTCATCCATTCAACAGGCTCTTCTTTGAAGAGCTGCTTTTCTGCTCTTTCTCCGAAAAAAAACACCCTCTTTTGCTCTGATACCAGCCAAAACCTTGATTGTGGTTATGCTGCTATTGTGCAACTGTCATGAGATGTCTGTAGCCTTGGAGACCTTTGGTCTGTCTGTAGCCCTCTGCTGAGAAATACTGGTAAGAAGTGATGCTGTTGGCCGTTCACAGGAGTCCTCTGAAGAAGTTCTGGTTTTGACACGTTTAAGGTCAGAGAAATCCTTTAAAAACCAGAAGAAGCTGCTATTTTGGGATGCTATATCCAGAATTTTGTGACTGTGAGGGCAATGTAATTTTAAAGGTACATTTTATTTATTAGTAAACGTAGTTCAGATACTCCAATGTGCTAATGAGCACACAGTGCAAAGCAATTACTTGTGCTGCCGATATCTTGCTATATCACTATTGGCATAAAATTGCTTCAGTTATTAGCAATTCACTTTTCAGACTTGCACAACCCTGTAAGTGAGCAGGAGAGCCTTTAGAGTTCATGAGGGAACAAAGCTTCTTTATGATTTCTTTATGTATTTATTAATTATTTAGACCACTGTTAAAATAAATAAATTCAAGAACAGAACAGGATATCTGTGATTTAAAATAGAAGTATGTGTCATATCAACACCTGCCAAATGAAAACATGAGTTGTGCCACCCCATATTCAAGTATTGTGACTCAAGTAGTATGTTATAGAATTTATTCTCCTTTATTGTCACATAAAGAGGGCACCTTGACTGAGTGTGATGTTGTTAATTGTGAAAAGCAGAGCAGAATTTAGAGAGATGAGTCTTATATTTTCCTGTGAGCAGGTTTCAGAGGCAGGTTGCCTCTTTTGAGCTGGTGGTGGTTGATGCAGATTCACTTTCACGTTTAGGAATAAAGAAGCTTCACAGAATGGCTATGAACGTTGCATCTGGAATGTGGGTTTTAATATGCTTAATTTAAGAAATATTTCCATGAAGGTTATAGATTTTATTTCAAAATCTCTTTTTTATGGCCTATTACACCTATTTTCTATTTCCTATTTCTTTTCCTGCAAAATTATGAAGCACATGGCAATGAGAAATTTACATGAGCATTGTGTAAGAAAGCTTTTTTTTTTTTTTCCCCAGTTCAAAATAATTCAGCTATCAGGCCTAAATTACATGGTGTTTATTCCAGACTTTCTTCACCATAATTGAAAGTTGTGCCCAACTTCATGTTTCTGACAAGTGTTCACTGGAAAGTGTCCACCTGAAACGTTTTTCTAATTTGTGAGCTGAAGAGAATATGCGCTTATTCACAGCTGAGGAATGGATTGACCTCCTTGCTATCTATTCCAAAATCATTTTCCGTGTGCACTCAATCCTTTTGTCCCTAGGCATCCCCTCTCTGAATGAGACAAGAAGTAAGACAACCCTGTAAAATAATTGGCCAAATTTCTGTTGTGTCAGTGTGTGGTAAAAGAAAGAAAGGAAATAGATTTTCTTTCAAGAAAAGATTAAAATACTATATTCTTACAAACACTTTAATACTAAATCAGCAACCTGAACTAATGGACACTGAATAAGCATAGGCACCCCATAAGGAAAAAAAATACTTCTATCTACTTCTGTACTTCATTTTGATGCTATTCAGCTATTTCTGTACTGTGGACTCTTACAGTGCTATTGTGAAGGATCTGGGTGGAAAGCTGCCTTCAGTGGAGATTTTGAGAGCAGAGTTGTTGAATTTCTAATGTATACTCTCATTCACAATAAAAGAGGATATTAAAATCCCTCAAAATTATTTGAGGTACTTAGGTAATGCTTGGGATCCTTAGGATAATCTTCTGCCATTGCTGAAGAATGATATTTTGGTAGGAACTAGTGGAGGTCAGACATGGGGGAATTAACGAGCGACACCTGAAAACAAGACAATACTCCACATTCATCCACTGCTAGAAAACAATATGTTTAGTGAGTGTGAAGAGACCAGTTTAACATAGCTATACAGGAACCATGCAAGATGTAAGTACATGGAAGATGTATTGAATAAGCTGAGCTTCAGCCAGCTATTTGTCAGCAGCTCAAGGTTCATCCTAGAGCAGTTTGTAGTGTGATGACTGTGATCCTGTTAATTGTATGATAATCTGAGAGTAGAGTGGGGGTTGTCTGTGCAGTTAGCAGACCTCCTACAGTCTGTTCTGTATGCTAAAAAGTCATTATTTCACCTACAGTGCCTTTTTGAGATCTTTCTACATTCTCTTTCTTTGCTGATTGACTCTATATTCTTTTTAAAAAAATCTTTTTTTCATATGTATTTCATACAAAGTACAGATTTTATATGTCTAAATCCACTTGGACACTTTGACAACCTGCAGATATCGTTATTTATATTGACTTTTAAGTATATATCTGTAAATTTAAAAGTTTGTATTGTTTGCTGTGATGAAAGCAGTTGCCAAAGTTCATTGAATCTGTTAATGAATCAGCTTTCAGGATGGATCAAAGACTATCCAATAGATCACCTAGCTGGTTGTACCGCCTGGCACACCATTTTTATTTCTAAAAAATGCAATTTTGTACAATAGAGAGTTCAGTAGCATTGTTCTCTTATCACTGTTGGAGGCACAATTAATTTTCTAAGGTTTCTTTTAAATTTTACGTTGGGTTAAAAACCATGGAGCACTTCATCAGGCACTTCCACCTGCTTAAGTTAGTTCTGCTATGGTTCTTATTTTGTTGAAGATGAAAGTTATTTGGTCTTGTTTTATGGTCTTTTAATCTCATCTTAACAGTTTATGAGTTAAATTACATTCTGCCATGAAAAGAAATATGAGTGGTTATTTAATATATAATAACCTCACATTTGTGACTGATACGAAACTGATCTGAAATCTCATCTGCTTTAGTTGTTGCCACATAATCAGTCACAAAACCGGAGAGTTTGTTATGCCAGTAACCCATAACTGAGCCCATTTTAAATACATAAAGCAAACCATCACTCTGCCCACTTGATTTTGAAATAACAAAGTGATGTTTTTTTGATGTGGTGCTTAGATGCTACCACTTTAATTACAGTGAATGTTTTATGGAGACTAAATTACATATTTTTTCATCCGTTGTGCTACCTATTTTAAGCAAAAAGTGTCAGCTTCTTTTCTTTCTTCCTTAGAAATAATAAGATGGGTAGGCAGGGAAGTGAAATCCTAGAGTAGTCTTTAAAATTAAGAGTGCCTTTGACTGTGCAACTGCTAGGGAAAAATAGCATCATTCTGAGACAGAAATGTTAATGCTGCTCTGCTAGCAAAGAACATACAAAAATGAGCTTTTTTTAGTTAGCTATCCTGAGAATCCTAAATATTGGACTACAAGGTCTTCTATGAACCCCCCAGAAATACAGGAAAGTTTTGCAAAGGAACCAGGACATGGGCTCCAGCTGCTTCAGTTTTCCCTAAATCAGCTATATTCTTCACATGAGCCTATAGCAATCTACCTGCTCTGACTGGAGTTGAAGGAGGAGGCCACTCTGGATAGAGATTTTTATAAAATAGTCTGCAGGTATTCATTAAAGATAAAAGCTATAGACTAAAGTTAGCTGGAAGGAGAATGAGAACAAGCAACTTGACAGAGAAGCTTTGTAGTACCATTACAATGTATTTGAAATGAAATATTTCATATATTTTACCACTTTTTTTTTTCATTTATCATAGCTTTGTGAATAGTATTTGTGAGAAAAGTTTGTATTTGTTGGTTGATATGACCTGAGCTGTGGTCAGCCCTTTACTCTGGACACTGGTATGTAACCTAAGAAAGTTTTTTCTCATACTATGTAGACATTACATCATGCATCTGTTTGTGAGTGTGGATATGTGTATGTACATCTGTATGTTTATGTATACATAATAATTGAAAAGAATTTTCCAAAGAAAGTTCTCAGGACGCTAATAAGAGTAAACTTACCTTGCTTTTCTGTTTGTTTGTTTTGGGTTTTTTTGCATAATTAATTTCACTCATTCTTAATGGTGTTTCCAGGTATTGCATTCTATTGTAAAATATTAGTGGATGACTTATTCTTGCATTAGCTTATATTAGGTATCTCAATATCTAGCTTTCTGTAATATAAATATTAATATTCTTATACGAGAGAAAACACCAAAGCAAATAATACTTTAGATATAAGTATTTATCTGAAAATTATTGTGCATAAATTTATTTACACAAATATTGATAAAACAGCGTAACTGTTTTCTCTTTTTCCCCGTTTTCCCTAAATACTATTACAAACCTTTTTCTTTACACTAAAAAGGGTTGAAAAACTATTCTAAAAGTTCTAAAGAAAAAAGATAACCAGTAAAAATGGAAATCTTTTCTAGCTTCAACCCCCTCTGCTAAAACACGCTATTATTAGACCAGCAGATGTCATTTAGAGCCAAATTTTGCCTTGCATGGACTCACCCTGCTGACTTCAAGGGGAGCTCCACATGCACACCTGCAGGCCCAATTTGACTTTTTAAGTATTGGTAATCTCTGATCTTGATTTCTGATAGCCTGCTGCGAGAACTGACTAATATATGTCTGAAGACTTGTCTGTCTGCCTTTTTCTCTGAAGTTCAGTATTGCGGTCAGGCCAGAACATTTTTAAAAGATTGCTCTTTATCCATTTATCCAAAATAAGAACTGGAACTCAAGCTCTTAGAAGCAGCATTGATATTTAAACACTGATGTTTTGGCAACCTATATGCCATTGCCATTGCATGCTGGACTCTAGCATTTAAAATGGAATAAAATTGTGTTTTATTTCATTTGTCATGTAAACACAGGACATAAAGTCTAGTCTGATGATCAGGTATTAACATTCATGGATGCTGCCTCAAGGATACTCTTGAACTGTTGTGATTACATTCAAAAAGTTTCTTTCTGTACTATTCTGTGAATGTAAATATTCACCTAAAATGAAAAGTATTAAAATTGTAGTCAACTTTCCCATTTTGTTGTAGGGCTGTTTTGTTCAGTATTTCCTAAGTAAGTGTAATTTAGGAAGGTGTGTGGCTGAAGGGAGAAAAAGATATCTCCAAGGATATCTCCAATTATAACAGAAATTCTGTGTCTCATTGATCAGCTCTGTGTGATCTGCTATTGAAACATTCTTAAGTAAAACAAAAGGACATACCCAAGAGGAATATACAGACCGAAAAATGTATGTTCAGTGAGGCACAAGAGCAGAGGGAAGAGGGACAAGGAACGCTAGAAATGAATTTTAATGCTGTCTGGTTTCTGTGATGAGGCAAATTTTCTTTCCATAAAAAGAAATACAAATACACCATTATTATTATTTTTTTTTAATGAAATCTTTTTTTNTTTTTTTTTTTTTTTACAAAATTGGCTCCTATTCTTATCACTGTTAAGGACTCAGGGTACTAAGTATGCAGGAGCTGTAGCTATGAAGTATGCAGATTCTGTAATGATAATTTTACTACTGCGTAGGCAAGTCAATGAGCGAAATCAAATCAATTTATCAAGCTCCTCTGCTGGTACGCAGTGATTGTTTAGGGACTGCTTGAAGTAGGGAGTACGATGAACATTAGATTGCCTGCAGCTGTTTGTCAATGACACATTGTACCATACTTTTCTCATGTTAATGTTTATATATATGAAGTCTAATAGAGTTTCATTTCTTTTTGTGCCAGGTTAATCCATAATAGAGCCTTATAGCCGCTACTTAACGCTCCTGTAGTGATTCTCATGTTCAAGATAGTATGAGTTAATCTTCTCAGTTTTCATCCTGCAATGGCAATGAAAGTGGTATTGTCCCCGATTTGCAAGTGGTATTGTCCCCGAGTTAGCCTCACCAGTTGAATTGGTGAGGCTAACTTGTCCAGACAGCAGGGAAGTTCACATTATTTTTTTTTCTCTTTAGCTTTTACCTACAAATTGTTTTATTTTATTTGGACTAGCTTTTCTAGAGGATTAAGAACGACAGTTTTCATTGGTTTCAGCAAGAGGCGCAAGTGCTCATTTCCCAGAGCCACTGCCCATTCTCCCTACACACCTGCCAGGGCCACCTTCTGTGGTTTCATTTGCCTCATTCTTGGTATTTTCTTTTAGCATTCTTTCTTTCTGAATGAACTTAAAGTTGTTATAGCTTAACTAATATCCACCTTTAGCATGTAATACTCTCATTCAATATTGGATGGAAAGAAAGAGGCAAGGAAGTTCCACTTCAAGACCTGGGGTTTTACCCCACTTCCTTCTGCTTCATATTGGGGTGTTGAAAAGGCAGAGGCTGAAGATGCAACAGTAATTCAGGAGCTGCAAAATAGAGCCTACAGTGACCTACATTATTCACTGATGGGCTGTAATAACTCCTTTGGAAAGGTCTTAAGTGCTAAATTTTGCCCACTTCGCTGAAAAACATAATTACTACTGCTAAACATTGTGAAATATTTATGTGTTAAAATTCAAGAAGTGTTTGCCTATTCCAGGTAATCTGTGTTCCGTGTTGTAGAGAGGAGAAAACAGAAAAACTTTTGATCTAGATATGAAAGTTATGAAGAGATTTTCAAGCTTCTTGTCTGAATTGTTGTAATATTAGTGGAGTATCAAAGTGTGATCTGTGTCTTGGCAGAGTCTAAGCCAAGCTTTTCTGCAGCCATACGAAGAATCCCAGCTTTTCCTCTGAGCTTTGGTATCTGCCTGCTGAGGTCAGGAAGCTCCAGGTGTTTTGTAATATCAGGATACAGCTGTTGCAATCCTTCTGTTTTCAGCTGCTTTCCTTTTTTCTTGTCTGTGTAGTACCACATGTTTGCAGGATGCCTGCTGACTACCGTGCTGCCTTACAGCACAACAGGGATTTACTCTGTAGTAACTATTTTCTCAGGGCCCTGAGAACTCCTGTGAGTCTGTTACCTGAAAGTGCTTTTCAGGGAAATGGAGGATTTATCTTTTTATGTCTGTATATTCTTACTATACACTGTTTACCAGTTAATTAGATAGATGGTTTGCTACTGAAGCTTTAAAATGGATTTGGCTGGAACTCAGGGTCCTGAGCTTTGCAGGCACTCTTAGCTTTGGTGATGCTGAAAGCAACCATTCTGTAGGAAAATGTTCATTTGCAAAGACTGCCCTATATTTTCTGTGTGCTTCCTGTGGTGTGTGTTAGAGTTTCAGATCGCACCTCCCAAAGCCTCAGGTTACTTGCAGTTCTTGGGCACGTCGACTCTTTGCTGCCAGATTGGCTTCTTGGTTGCACAGTATCTGGGGTGGGACTTTGATTACCTGGAAAAATCAGTGCAGAACTATTGGCAAGTCCTTTAATAGCGATGGACTTTGCCCTCTGATGGTTGTAGTTGACCCACCAGGATGAATTACAGGCTGCATTTGATTAGTTCTTCTTTTCTCTCCATGGAGGAGAACAATTTTTTCAGAATAATGACATGGCAGTAGCATAGGCTGCCTCTATTTAAAGAAATAGAGGACTGCAAAACTGCATAGCAGCTGTTGATTGAAAAAAATGTCAAGAATTCATAACAGTCCTGATAGTTTGAAGCACTTAGCACTTTGTTACTCTTTCTCTTGTTAGTGTGCATCTATTTAATAAGTCCTGTCTGTTTTTTTTTTCTAAATGATTGCTTTTTCCCTTTGAAAGATGACAAAAGATGAAAATGCATGCCATTGCTTTTTTTAATTCATGATATTTTTAATTTTATTATTCATACTTTTAAGGAAATACTCAATTTTCAAAATATTAAGAAGAAAACTTTGGAAAGACTTCATGTTTTTTTCATACTAAGAAGTACAGAATTCAGAATGGTGTAGGAAATACTGAAGGACATTTGGTTTTCTTTCTCCCCTGATATCTTCTATTGTTCACTATTGTTATCCCAGAGGCAGATTTATATTCTGCTCTGGTGTGTTTTTCCTCTGCCATTTCTGAGTTTATAACAATATATGGGATGGAAAATCAAATCAGCTGAAATCTATTTTGTTTCAACAGTGCCTGTCCCCAGGAGCACTGGAATCAAATAAAAATACAGTGTGAGTTTAAAAGGAAGCTAAGTGCAACATATTGAACTAGCAGCTGACAAACTTGGGTCTCACCGAATCTTGCATCAGTGTACATTAAATCCATCAGGAGAGATGTAGACCCCATTTTAACGAAAAAAATGAAGGCTGTTAAGCTGTCATGGGGAGAACGTGATGGTTTGTTCTGCTTTGTCCTCTTTTAAATATAAAACAGAAGCTGTTGTGTTGTGGCCCCTGCTTGTTTGGACGCAAGGGCTCTGCAGCACTGGGAACTGCTGTGGGCCGGAGATAGGAAGACTCTGAGATCTATTGTGATTTCCCATGGAGTGTTCAAAGCAAACCCACATGATGTTCGAAGCAACCTTTTAATAATTGCAATTGCCACTCTATAAAATGTGAAAAGAAAAGGTGACTATGTAGAGATTAAACCAAACTGCCTTCATCTTTGATGGACATCTGTGCCTGCTCTATCCATAGCCAAAGGAAAAGACAGAGACTCACTTCCAGAAACTGCTTTTGAACATTTTAAACATTTGGTGATTTGTAAGATGAACCTTCTTTCCTTCAGCTTCCTTTTTTCCCAGAAAAGACGGGATTGCTGCACATCTGCTGAAGTTCCTGGCCTCTGCTTACGCATCTGTGGAAGAATGTTAATGAGGCTTGGTCCCTGCTAATGGGTTCAGAACTGGGAAAAGATAATGAAAAATGTTATGTGATAGTGGAAGCATAATTGTTTACACATGATCTAACAGATTTTCCGAAATTCAAAAACATAACTCAGTGCTGTTGAGAAGATGCACAGAAGTAACACAAAACATAAAGCTAATCCCAAGCTATTTTCATTGCAAAAATATTTCACATGAGAAAGTGTGACACTAAGAAGAATAATGAATGTTTTTGAAAATCATAAATGCAAAGCTCATTAACTTGTTTTAACTTCCTGATCAAACAATTGCATAGCAATTGCAAGTAAATATTGTATCTGTTTATTTAATAAATATTTTTTTCAGACAAATGCAGCTAAGCTCAGCCTCAGTATCATGGAGGTGTTCATGAAAACACAGTTAGGGCTGTTCTGCTGGTGTGGTGAGCATCTCGGCTGCATCGTGGCTGCCTGGTGTGACAGGGCCCTGAGGTTCTCTCTTTCAGACTGCATTTAGGCACATGTGGTAGATCTGAGGATCAACTGGAATGAAGGCAGCAAGACAAAAAGTGATTTTAATGGTCCCCTGCCAATTTGCAGTAGCAAAAAATAAATTAAAAATAACCTATATTTTACTTCATTTTCTTCTCCTCTGTGCACAAGGAACAAGCACTCTTCTGAGCTTATGCTTCTTCCTTGGGGTGCATTTCCTAGTGGTGAACTGAGGTTTAGTCACACAGTTCCATTAACTCCAGTGGGCCAGAAGTTAGAGGCGCCTGATTATTTAGTTTGGGTTGGATTCCTGAATTCTGTGTTTGGCTTGTTATCAAGCTATTGCACATGTGGCTGAGGGAGAGAGGGGTTCAGAAATTGAAAATGTAAAGTGTACAGTCAGTGAATTGTCAGCTACAAATTTTGTGATGGAAATTCCCTGAAGCTAGAAAAGTATATAATATCTCTGTTCTTATTGAAATAAGCTCATTTACTATTTATTTACTCTCTCACTCAAATGATTCCAGAATTTCCTTTCAGATTTCAAGCAAATGATTTATGGATCCTAAAGAAAAACATGTCCTTTCATGGCAATGACAAACACCATCTCTCTAAGTGACTCTAGGTCTTCATATTTAATTCTCCTCTGAATGTTGGGCAGCCTTCCAAAAAAGTATTTTGTGCTTTTCCATATATTATACTAGGGACCACTTAAAAAAATATGGCATGAGAGATGTGAGAGGAAGGACATTATAAAAAAAGGCTTGTCCATGGGTAAATAAACCATGAACTTTTCATGAAGAGAGTTGGTATTCTGGAAAGGGATAACAGCTAGATCATAGTTATTTGCTAACTTTCAACAAGATATACAAAATTTAAGGAAATTTACTGGAAAGTATACAAAAAATGACCTGCAGATAACTTATTTGGAGTTAATTGTATTGTTTTTTTGTATTGTTCTGATATAAAAATGGTGAAAGATACATTTTTTTCCCTAGAGTATGGAAGAAATCACTTTACTGGCACTTAAAGCATCTAAGGGAGTCTTTTAAACTTTTTGGGAGACTGATAATCATGGAAATGTGTGACTCAGTGGAATCTGTCATGTGGGATTAAAGGACACCAGAGAAATTCCAGAATGCTAAGAAATAGCGGGAGAATGATAACATTTGGTTTTAAGCAGAAATAATATATACATATCAGAAAATAAGTGGAAATAAATAAATAGTGGGCCACTGTAAAATATCCAAGTTACAAACTACACAGAAAAGACAGAGTAGCTTTGTGCCAATGCAGGCTTAATGCTATATTTAAGTTAAGAATCAAGTCACATCATAGATGAATTAACTGCATCAGCAACTAGCCCAGAATCCCTTTGGATTTGAAGTTCTAGCCCTAAGTAAGCTATATGTTGGGAACCACCAAGCTCCTAACTGGTAAGTAAGAGATTGCAAGAACATAAATTACAATAAATACCATTTTAGGTCATGCTTTTCAGACTACATTTTTAGACACCAGAATCTACTGCTTCATGCAGTCACTTCTCAGGAAAGTTCCAAGCATCATGGGAAACAGCAGGATGGGGCTTGGTACTCAGCAATGCAGTTTCAAAACATTGTTATTATAGTAGAAATCATAGTGTACTAAACATCAGCATCTCTGCAGGGACCAAAAGTAAAAATAACCACCACAATAATGTTCAAATGAGGAAACCTGTTTAAAGGGAATGAAAAGGGGGATATGTTTGAAGACAGCACGGAGACACTCCCTGGTACCTGAAAACAAGTTTATAACCTCAAAAAGGATTTCGTAAGACTCAGTAGGGTGGGTGGCTGAAAGCAATCATAAGGAAAACTATTGGAAGTAAGAATCTATGGGATAAGTTGGCAAAATTTACAGTGCCAAGTCATTAGAACCAGATCATTATTCAGTCAAGTATTCTAGTAAAATTAAAGTATGAAGCAACAATAACTCTTAATAGTATTTTCTTGCTAAGGTCAGTTTTTGAATGAGAACTGGAAGGTGGCAATGTAGTTTTGGTTTTTAAAAAACAGGGCCAAATCAGACCTCTGGGCCTACAGAGCAGGAAATCTGGGGAAAAATATATTGGGAAAGGCATACAGCTTTTGTGTAAGAAGGTATGTATTACATCTCCTAGTGTGCCTTGAAGGGAAACTGTGAGCACGTGGATAAGGGGTATAAGCCATTTCAATTTCCAAAGGTTTTTATGAAGGTTTTTAATCAAAGAGACTAGCTTCCTGTGGGATGAGAGAGAAGGTCTTCCTGAGGCTAAATAACCAATTATCTGGTTAGTTATTTTCTGTAAAAGATGGAAAATAATAGGCAGGGATAAATGTTCAGTGTTCTCAGAGAGGGAGATTGTTTCTGCTCCAGAAAGTCTACTCTGTTTGACATGTACATCAATGAACTGGAAAGGAGAATGAATAATGCAGTGACACTTCTTGATGATACAAATCTATTCAGAGCTCCTAAGAGGAGGATAGATTGCGAAGAGCTACAGAAAGATCTCACAGTACTGACTAGAAGTAAAATGGTGGCAAATGAAATACCGCGTTGATAAATGTAAAGCAGTGCATGTGGAAAAAAAAAAAGCAGTCCACCTTTAAATGCACAGTTATGAGCTCTCATTTAGCCCTTTTAATCATTCCTCTAGTTCTCAAAATAAAAAATCGTGCAATTATAGTAGACAGTTCTAAGAAAACATCACTTCAATATTCAATAGTGTTCAAACTGAATCAAATGTTAGGAGGAAATACCAGGAAAGGAATAGAGAACAAAACTGAAAATATTATGCCATGGTATAAGACCCAAATCTTGTTTATTGTGTGCAGTGTTTTGGTCCCTCAATCTAAAAAAGAGTATAGCAGATTAGATCGGAGGTGTGGAAAGCCCCTATGCAAGGACAGCATAGGTGAAATAGGGCTCGGGTTTATCTTGCTTAACTTCACATCTGCCAGGCAGGTGTCTACATGTGAATTACTTGTCTAGGCTCCCAGAGCTCCCTAGGCTTAAGGAAAATCTGCTCAGTTTAGTTGCTAGAAGTTAGAATGTGATTCATGTCATCTGGTTGTAAAAATGTACATTTTGTTTAATTTCCTGTGTTGATTAGCTTCCTATTGACTGCAGAGGGAACCTAGAGTGACTTGCTCAGATGTAAATAGATATTCAAATTTATTCAAATGTATCCCAGTCAGGGAATCTTCAGGCTTGAAAAAAAGTGGAAAATATCATGGAGATTTATACAACCATGAACGGCACGGAGAAGATCAGCAAAAAATGGCTGATCACTGTCTCCCATGACCTAAGAATTAGGGGTCTTCTAGGAAAGGTCTCAAGTGGTAGTTTCACACAGCAAAAAAGAGGTGTTTTTTCAACCTAATATTGAACTCATCACAGGAAGTTGGGAATATTAAAACCTTACATTAGTTCAAAAAGCTACTGGGCAATTTCATGGAAGAAGAGTGCATCAAGAGCTAATCGATGTAAAAGTACAACTTCTGACTCCAGAATGTCCAAAACACAAATCGGCGACCTGAAAGAGAATAGCAAGGAGCACGGGAGCTCATGCTCTCCTGAGCTTTACATTCATCCCTAGGCAAATGCATTGGCTATTGCCAGAGGAGGGACTGGGCGAGAGGAGAGAGAGGATTGAGAGGGGATCTGATCAACATGTTCAAGTACTTGAGGGGAGGATGGGGCCAGGCTGTTCTCTGTGGTGGCCGGTGACAGGACAAGGGTTAAGGGCACAGGTTGAACCACGGGCAGTTCCACCTCCATGTGAGGAAGAACTTCTTTCCTGTGAGGGTGCCAGAGCCCTGGCACAGGCTGCCCAGAGAGGCTGTGGAGTCTCCTTCTCTGGAGATCTTCCAACCCCGCCTGGATGCCGCCCTGTGCCACGTGCTCTGGGTGTCCCTGCTGGAGCAGGGGGTTGGTCTAGGTGATCGCCAGAGGTCCCTTCCCACCTCAACCATTCTGTGTCTATATAGCCGCTCTTAGCAGATTAGGGTTTGTGCCTTATATGTCTTCTAGAGTTCTTGCTAATTTTCCAAGGAGTTTTAAAACACTTGCTGACAGGACTGTACGGATCATTTAAAATCCAATCTACCACCTACAGTATCACATGCTATTGAAATTCTTTCTTGCATAAGGACAGTCATAATGAAAATAATTCGAGGCTGTTTCTCCTGTTGCTGCTCACACTGAGAAGTCATTTAAATCCTCAGCAATTTAATTGGTTTAAATAGGTCTCCTTGTGGCAGTGGAACACCACTCACCATGTATATTTGTTTTTAAATTAGAAACACTACAGTTCACCACATTTTTATGATATAAAACTGTGATATGTATAATATTTTTTATTTAGAAAAATAATGGAAATATGAGTCAGTCATAAAATATAAAAACTGATCATTAAAATATAAGTATTACTGCAAAACATTTCTATCATACTGATGAAAATAACAATCTAGTAGAAATTCTTAATTTCTTCTTCTACAGATGAAACGCATAGTGCAAGATACAGAAATTATCACTATTTCCTGAAATTGTTTGAACACTTGTTGAAAAAAAAAGGAATTCCTATTGACTTTCTCTTACTCTAAAACTACCTCAGGAATGATGTATGTTGACACGTTGTCCCTGATGAATTGTTACTTAACTTAGCTGAACAACTGCCCTTTTAAATAATACAATATAATCCGCCTCATCTTAATATGGATACCTTTTTTTCTTTCTCTTGAGGTTTTTAATTGGAATTTAAAACATCAATTGCATCATATTAACTATCTGGGTCTGTTTCGAGTAGCATTCTTTTGTTGTTACTCAGTTGTGTTTTAATTCAAGTAACAAATGGAAGTGCTAGTGGAGGTTCAGGGTTAGTAATATTAGAATACAGAGCATCAAATTCAAATATGATGAAAAAGAAATTGTATTTTATATATTTCAAAATTAGCATTAGCATAATGCTGCAAAAATCAGTATTGTTGCATCAGAAAAAGAATTAATAAGTAAGTCAATTGCAAAATGGGGTGAAGTGAAAGAGATACATTTTATTTCATAGTTTCTAAAGTATTTCTATGGTTTGATTTCTTTCCTTGCTATTCCTTTCTGTGTCGTAGCCTTCCCACTCTGAAATACCTTATGGTCACTTAAAGAAAAAAAAAAAAGGTGGACTAATCATGAAGATTCTCCTATTTTCCCTTAATTTAGATATAATGATTATGTGATTTACATAATCATTTGTATCAGTCTTCATGTAAGACCAATACTTCCAAGTCAACATTTCATATGCAAATAATTGCCCTTAAATGAGTCAGATATTTAATTATATGCTTAAACACAAGTGGTGCATAACCGTAGCTCCATGCGCTTTGCCTGAGCAACAAAGTTTTCAATTAAATCCTGATTCTCTACAAGTTAATAACAAATGAACTTGCTTTAATGCAGAATCTTCATTAAAGAAGTGCACTGTAGAGCACTGTAGTGCAGGAGCTGTGCTTTGCACCAGATGATCTCCACTTATCCTAACAGGGATTTACAGACAAATGCAGCACCCGTATGACCATCCCCAGTACAAGACATAATGTCATGGCCTGGAAACTTGACCTCTTAAACTGTCAGGCGGTAAATAGCATGATCAGACAACAGAAAGAAAAATGTATCCGTATGACATATGTCTTCAGTCACTGAGTTCTTTGTCTTCTAAGAACAAATGCTGCTCTTCTGAGCTCAAATATTGATGTAAATCATCAGGTTAAGCACATACATAGTTCTGGAATAAAACGAAACATGCTAGATCCTTTCCTTTCCTTTTCACCACAGGCCCTACTCTTCCCACAACCCTGTAAATCAGTATTCCCTACAGTAACATACTTGTGTTTCAGTGGTATAAAACGGGCGAAAAGAAGAGAACTGTGTGCCGTGAACTTGGTCCGTGCCACTGCTCTCGCACCAGGGCACGTGCATCGCTCCCTGCACTCGCCTGTACAAGTGCCTGTCACTCCTGGCCTGGGTATTTTGCAGATCTACCATTGCAGTCACTCATTGCAGATGAATTCTGTTTAAGTCAGTCTAACTGCTCGTGTTGTGGGCTTTTATTTAGCAAAGCGGAAATCAAATCTGTCCTTTAATGACGTTGGAGGGACAGTTTTTCCTCGATGCTCGCCTTTAAGCCAAGTCATTACATTCTAGTGTCTATGGATGTCTTAATGCTACTCACAGTGTCAAGATTCTTACGGTTCACTTACTTAGATATTGATTTTTTTTTTGAATGTTGTTTTCATCACATTTTGGTGAAATGATTAGTAGCGATAATTTCGGGTTTCTTGGTCATCCAAAATGAGAGACGGACCACATATGGTCTGTATTAAAAATGATAAGAGAGAGGAGCTGGAAAGGCAGACTAACATCACCAGTGAATTATCCTACCTCAGTGTGCAGAAATCACATTATCTAATGTTCTCCTGAAAATGACAGAATTTGTCCCTTGGAAATGGCTCGTTGAACATTTTGACACAATTTATCATATTAAAGATTATAAATGTCTCCTTAGAGAAGGTGGATATGGAACAGTGGAAGATCTGTGCAGAGAATCCTCTCTCTGCTAGAGTCGCCATGTGCTGTCTGGGGTCTGTGCTGCAGGACTCTGGGGGTGTTTTTACTTGATTCATGGAAACATGGTCATCAGTTTGTTTCTCTTAAAATCAAAATGCTTGAAACTAGCTGGTTTTGGTTTTCACGTTTGATATTTAAATTACTAAACTGGACTGCTGTTACCCTTAACTTTAAAGGTGCATTCATTTTCCTAAAATATAGAGGCAAGTAGGCCTGATTGGGATTCATAACAAGGAGGTTTTTTGTTTTCTTTTTCTTTTTTATTCCCCTTTCTAACCACTTATTTGTAATGCACAAGATACCTGAGGTAAGAACATGACTTCAGTGAGATCTATCTGTTTTACCATTGATTCCCTTTACTTATTCACTGTATTGGGAAAGTGTGACCACACTGCCTCTGTTTTGGTATTTTAAATAGCATTTACCATGCCATCCATCCTGAGGAACATACTATATAAAAAATGAGAGCAGCAAGAAGCATCCCTCAGAACATGCATTACAGTGGATTACGTTTAGCTTGCCAAAATTGCTATGAAGGCTCTAATTTATATCATCACCTTCTGAAATGCCAGGTCTTGCCACGGAGACTTACAAAGCTTATAAAGTTATATAAAAAGACTGCCTCATGATCTGTACATGCCCTCAGTTTGGCGTAGGATACGTCTGCTGTATTAATCAGGCGCTAGGAAAACCACTAGTTGGGAACAACACTTGGAGCTGTTGCTTACGTTTGTTTCTGTTGAAACCGCACAGGTTTATCGAGCAGAGCTCGTGCCCCTGAAAGAGAAGGTGCATCACGTCAACGAACTCGCACACCGCTTCGGCCCCTCGGGCATCCAGCTTTCCCAGTACAACCTCAGCTGCGTGGAAGACCTGAACACAAGGTGGAAGGTGCTACAGGTAGGTTTGCTGTGACCGTTTTTTACCCTGCATTTAAGTAAACTTTTTTTTTTGGTCTGTGTGGGTTTTCCTCCCATGGAAGGAGCGCTAAGGGTGTGTTAAAGGAATGAAAAAAGTAGACAGTATTGAAAAACACTTTCAGAAATGGTGTTCATGTGAGAATACAAGAGATGAGGCTGCCTCTGTATTTTCATGTACTTCTGAATATTTTATAGAGAGCTAGAATTCTCGATAGCCTACTTTCAGTTCTAGATAACCCAGGTCATCATACAGTTAAAGCTTGCATACAGTTAAAATACTTAATAGCTTATTTATCTTTTAATGACAATATGTTATAGTTAACAATTCCTGTTGCCAAAAGTATCTTGTGATGGTTTCTTTCCTGTGATGGTTTCTTTCAGCTAGCTTATCTATATTTTTCTGAGATTTTATGGTATACATGGAGGATTGATTTTGCTGCTTTATTCCTTTTACTTTTGTTTGAATAATTTTCAGGTGCAGTAGTTTTAAATATTTTCTTCCACAGCCAGGCTAATGATGCTGTGCAGTGGAACCTTTAATGTCACACCTGTACAATCAAATTCAAAATTACAAGGCGTTATATGCATTCTGTTGGCAGGATTTGTTATTGCTATTAAAGCTGTTAACAGGATCAATGGAATCAAGGGGAACGTAAAATAAAATTTAAATATTGAAAATTTTAGCTTTGCTTTTTTTTAATGTAGATAATAGATCACTTAAGTTTTAGATTACTCTCCAGTATCTTATGATTATAGCATTCCTAGTTGAATACTTTTTTTTTCCCCAAAAATGCACTATATTCTCAAAATTTTAGGAAGAATGAGTGAGGAAATGTGGAAGCCTGTGTGATCTGACATATTGTGATGCAGGGGCCACAGCAGTAGGGAAATCATATGATTAAAGGAAGGCAAATGCAATTAAATGCACTGCTTTAAGCAATGGAATTTAATCACTATTTTATTTATTGCTACCTCACTGCCCCACATTTTTGTCCTTTTATTTACCTTAATAAAGATATTGCAGAAATGTGGAAGCATGAGGTGGAAGTTGACACAGAGTTTTTCCTGCATTGTAAAATGCAAATAATAACAATACTCAAAAATGAACCAATTCCATGTAGCCGTATATAGAGACAAGATCCTGGTGCTGTCAACACTAGCAGACAGCAAGAGGTTATTGCTTCTTTATTGCTTCTCCAAAAGAAATCTCACGGGTCTGTAAGATCTCCAGTTTATTGTCAGTTCATGCAAATATCAATAGAATAAATATTTTTGCTTTTTCACAATCAGCAGTTGACAGTGATGGTGCTAGTTTAAGTAAAAGATAATTAGTCCTAGATCTTTGGTCCTTAGTCTCCATTGTTTCCCATATTATTTTTAGAAACATACAGCAGAATCAGTTACCAAATTTAAATGCTATAGTTAAATGCTATATTGAAAGTTAATCTATTAGTGGATAAAGTTAAAAACAGTTAACAAAGTTCCAGTGTTTTACTGAACTCCACTACTTTGTCAAGACATAAGGGAAAAAGGAAGATTTTCATAGCAAAGGAATACAGGACATGAAAAAGTCAACCACGTCTGAGAGAAAGTCCGAGATAAATGTTTTGTTGTAACTGCTCATGAAAGTACTAAATAGAGGACAAACTTGACATTGTAGACTATGTGGATTTTATTTTAAAATATGTAGTAAATCTCTCTTGTTCTCTGTTTCATTCTATTTCTCTGTCTCCGTATCCTAAGGGGGGAAATAATTCTCATCCATGTATCCTATTTCCTATGAAACAAGGTTGCAGGAAAATCATAAAACAGACGCTTTTGTGCTATTGTTTGCCAGAAGTATATTCATTCCTTGTTTTATGTGGGAGAGGTATGTTATAAGAAAGTTCCAGGTTATTTTTTAGCAGATGAAACTGTGTTACTCCTTGCTTTACTAAACCTGGGAATTTTATAAGATGAGAAGAAGAAATGTATAATTTTAAATCTTAGCTAATATTATATTCATGTTACCAGCCTAAGTCCAAGATAGACTCTATTCAGTCATTCACAATATTGTGAAGTCATTGTACAATAAGATAGTGAGTAGTATCACATATTGCTGGAGAGTATTTCTGGAACTTCACTCACATTTCTACATAAATGCATGTTTGCCTCTGTGTGTATATTCACTTTTGATCAAAGCACATTACTGGAAAAATATATGTAAAGGAAAGTAATTATCAATGAATATCCACAAGATAGAATTTTAAATCTAGTGATGTATCTTTGTACTGGAAATCTTTACAGACTTAACCAATCCTGTTGTTGAGATATTATATACAGACACATTTTATGAATTAAGCTCAATAACTGAAAACTAAACATCTATCATCAGCTTGCATATTTTAAACAATATAAAAATAATTAGCTTCATACCTTTAAAAGAGTACTTCTGAGCAAAAAAGAATATTTTCCCCTATTTTTGAACATAAAAGAAGATTAAATCCCTCTAGGGAAATATTTGCTATGGAGTTCACAGGCAGCTCTCATGTTCTGATTCTATGCGCTTCAAACGGGATGTGCAATGTGATCATCCTGAGGGAAAGCCTGTCTTGAAAGCTCTTACTTGCCATCAGTATGAGGATCCAGGGTGACCAAATTGGAGGGAATTATGTCATAAGAGATTTTATCATAAGATTTATATTCCAGAGTTTTATTTTAGAAAGCTATGATGAGCTTCTTTCACCTGAGAGTGTCTCTGCCCATAGTGGTGAGACTGGCCTGGTTTGTGTGATTGAACAATCTGGAGGTAGCACATGCAATACCAAGAGCTACAGCAAAGGGCAAAGGGCTGCACAGATTGATATAAAGTATAAGTGTAAGAAAAATTAGCCTTGATTTCCATATTGTTCTAAACTCGTGGTGGGTTCATCTTGCACCACTATCAATGGTTCTGCAGCATGTGGGAAGGCTGTTGTGCAAGCGAGTCTTGGTAAAATTATAGCAGTTGTAGTTCTTGCTCTGTTCCCTCTCTGCATAAAGCAGCTGCTGAAGAAAGAGGTGGCTTTTAGTTCAACTGCAGGCACTTACCTACAGTTATATCATAGCCCTACTTGTATTCCAGTGAGGCCGGCTTCTTTACTGTACTGTGTAGTGCACACAATTGTAATAAGTAGTACTGCAATGAATTATTTAGGAAAACAGCATCTTCCAGGTGCTTCACAAATATTAGCTGAGTCTGTCAGTCGCTGGTGGGAAATAGGAATGAATCTTACTCTCTCGATATGCAGAGGAAGTAACACTGAGAATAGAAGGGCTAGAGGGGAAATACCTTCAGTACGGAGACCGCATGTCCAAGTCTTGCTCACCTCCATGTGTCAGTGTGCCACCAGATGTTGGCTGGAGGCCCTGTCAGGTATTTAGTGGGTGCAGTGACTCCCTGAGGAGCTGGGCCAGGGGCACGTGGGGCGACCGTCCTCCAGCTCCTCCCCTGCCTTCTGGAGGGAGTTGGCACCTGGGCGAATAACTTGCTTCAAAATCTAAGTTGAAGGCAACACTGAACTATTCTGTAAGGATTTAGGTTTGGGGTCGATTTTCCTTGACCTACTGCACTCAATGGCTCTCCCAAGAAAAAAAAA
>VWPW01019469.1:232685-361594 GCA_013389825.1 Crypturellus undulatus | reverse complement strand
TGATTCTATGAGTCTATGATTCTATTTATAAAAATGAAAACCACAGTAGTCAGATTTGTAACATATTAGACAGGAGCAAAGTTGACTATTTATCTTTGCTACTCATCTCATCGCTTTGACATAAAAGACTTTGAGGACTATTTGTTATATCTATATTTTTCTTATTTTCCTTTGGACATTATCTCAGAATTTCAAAAATTTTGTGTTTTGGGCAGCGGCACTGCAAAAGTCCGATGCAGTCTGTGATGCAGCATTAAATCAAACTACATCATGTATCATTAAATAATATATGGAGTTGGAGAGCACTTACTTTTGTTTTTAGTACAATAGATCATGTCTCAGGTGGCACCGAGACATCTTCCAATAACCTAAATAAAGTTTAATCTCTTTATTGTGGTATACTATAGGCCACAAATTCACCACGTTTGCAGGTTTTGACAGTTTCCCAATTTCAAAGCCTGGGTACTCAATCCTAAAGAAAAAGTGGATGTCTCGAAATGGTCATTGACATTTAAGGATGTGACATTCTGTCAAAATAAACAGGATTGAAATACAGACTTTCTTGTGCTATACTTCAAGTCGTAATGCTTGTTTATAACAAATTCTCTTCTGAGAGTAGAGAACTATCAGGCACAGACTTTATCATCTCTCTTCTATCATGTCTGATAGACTGAAAAACTATGGAAGGCTATAGTCTGAAGCACATCTGGTCAGAATATACACATTTAATCCTCTTACAACAGGGAATTTGCGATCCTTTTTCCATAAACTAAAGAAGGTTGAATAGTACTTAATCTCAGCATTTGCAAATGCACATAAATATTGCTCAATATGTCTGAAAGCTGTCAAATCAGATGACCATTCTGATGAATATTCTGGCCATTTCCTGACTTGATTTCTTTGTTTCACTTACTGATCTTCTCCATTTTGGCGTTTCAGCAGTTGTTAATAGTTTGTAAATCTCTTGATCCAGGAGATGATAGGCACATTTCACTCTAGCTGTCAACCTTAGATTTAGTTACAAATGATACACTTTCAGAAAGCTTCTTATTCTAATTTAGCAAAGAAATTGTTACTGTTGATAGACTCCCTAGATATCTGTTTCTCTATAATTTGAGTTATAAATAGGAATTCAAATCTTGTTTTCTGTCACAAAATATATCAATTTTATATTTATAATCTTTTACAAGTTATGAGTCATATTCCCCTGAATATTAATTTAAATAGAGTGTCTTGCCATTTTAAATTTGATAGACTTGCTGCCAAGTTGGCGTGCTTTTAATATGCATATGTGTGCGTACATGTAGCCTACATGCCCATGTAGGCTAGTACCTTATGAGTCTAGAAATGCTTATCCAGCTCAGGGCCTTTGCAATACTGACCCTTTTAATGAATGATTTCTGACTTTAAGTACCAGTTTTTGAGAATTTTGTAAATGTAGTTCCTCAAATACAGCCTCAGAAAACTTGCAGTTGATTTTACTCAGGAGGTAGCACACCTTGGAATGTCGTCTCTTTTCACTGCTTTTTCCTAGAAACCAGTAGTACGATATTCAGTCATTACCCATACTTTAGGCAGATGCTAGTAAGAGGGAAAAGCTGATAATCAATGTCTTACATGCCCTTCTTCATCAGTTTGTTCTCCTCTTCTCGCACAAACAGACACTTGCTGTGAAAGGGAAGATAAATCAGATGTTCTATAAATCTGAGAGCTAATTATCTCTCTTCTGATAGAAGGGATATCTGGTGTTTTACCTTTTGAGTAAACATATGAGGAAATTTTTGTAAACTTGCTCGTGAGAGGTCTGTAAAACAGACACATGTATACACATGTGCCCTTATTCAAATATTTCAGGTTACAGTGTTTATATAAAACATTTTAGAAGCATGTATATTTGGTGTTACTAGCAATGAGAGATTACTTCATTAGAATAAGGATTAAGTATTATAATAGAAGATAATTTAAATCTTAAAAAAATAACTGTTAACTGCCTAATTTTCAGTGTTCTTGAACATGGTCAGAAAGACTGATCTCACGGCTTACATTCAAGGGAGGTTATCCACCCTTCAGTTCTTCTGACCAAACAGTCTGAGTACTCTGACACTGTTCTGTGAAATGATTTGGATGAAAGTCATGGAGGTGAAGCCACATTAGCTAGATCAGCAGCACACATGTCAATTTTGGCTGCAGATCCTCTTCCATATTCACAGGTGGGGCTCAGAGGACATAACCTGTTAAAAGGAACGGAGCAAGCAGGGCTAAAAAATAGAGGAAAAGCTCCTCTTTTTGTGCCCTCAAAGCTTGTATGACAAGGGAAGTCAGCTGCTTATGATATTGATCCTACTGAGTAAGAAGAATATTGAATTCTCACTGGGGTCAGTTCCTAGGGAAAAATGTTTTTGGCCCTTGTTTCTGGTAGACTGTTAACTACAAACTAACATTGTGTTATTCCATTGATTATCTGTTCTGAGAAAAGAGAAACTATGTAATACGCAGCTCAATATATGTAGAATATTTTTAATATTCTGGGACTGTGCAATAATTTAAGATATGTATTTAAATTTATTAGAGTGTATTTTTTCAGTGAATTTTTTTTTCAGTATTTTTTGTAACTGTGGAAAAATATTATCTCGCATATACATAGGACAACAGAATGAATAGTATCATAAATTGTTGATGCAAAACTTTCCACTAAACAGCTTCTTCTCTATTAGTTACTAACTACTTGAGTTTCAGGATATCAACAAGTTAAAATAGATACGAGTACCAAGGAAAAGAAAATATTAGAATTAAAGGAAGTTATCTGATCTATCCACTGTGATATTTCTGTTGTGAGGTTTCAATTTACTATGACCTTACAACCAATATTCAAATAAATATATATTTGCTATAATTGTATTAAATTTATAGTTTACTTGATATAGAAAACTAAGTTTTTCTGGATTCTCATAGGAACATAAAAACAACTAGTGGAAGTCACTTTAATATCATGAACTATACGCTGATAAATAATTTTTCACATGTGTAATGCCCATAATTTAGAAGTAATTGCTCACCTTTTGGGGGGTTTGAGAGTAGTCATCTGTAAACGGAAGCAGATACTTTGTAATCTAGTGAGTAGAATTTCATTGCAGAAATAACTCACTGAAATCAATGGGACATATAAGTGGATGTTATATAAATCAGGGTAGAAAATGGAGGTCAGAATTTGGCTTTTAATGGATGTATATCCTTTAAATGCTTCAATTAGAATTCAGTATTTCTAGAATCATATTTGTATTCAACTTTTGAAATAAGTATTTTTGTATGAAGTATCCTTATGAAAGGTCAGTTAGAAGCACAAAGTGTCCTTAGTTTGTGTTAAAATCAGTAGCCAAAAAGAGTTATGTTGAATTTATATTGGGTTTGCAGCATGGACATAATGATTTTGACCCATATTCTAGTTCTGAGCCAGTATATATGTAGGGCTTGTAGGATTGCCCTGAGTTGGAGCTCAGGAGTGAAGATTCACTTAAATCTTCAACTTTCAGCTGGCAAACTCTTTATATCTTAGTAAGCAATTTCAGCTCCTATGAGCCAACCTGTAGGGATGCATACCTTTCTTCATGGACTGAAAACAGAGCCTAGAAGACTAATTTCAGCTAGATGGCTGACTTTAGAAAATTCAGATCAGATGAAATGAATCCTCTTCCATGATACATGGATCACCACCTTCTCAACAAAG
Organism: Crypturellus undulatus; assembly: GCA_013389825.1. Classification (NCBI taxonomy): domain Eukaryota; kingdom Metazoa; phylum Chordata; class Aves; order Tinamiformes; family Tinamidae; genus Crypturellus; species Crypturellus undulatus. Next base: position 357,870 of record VWPW01019469.1, on the reverse strand, counting down.
CAATTAAATATCTGCCTTACCAGTTTGTGTAAGGTTCTGGTGATAATTTGCTTATATTGATTATACCTATTTACTTAAGTATTTAGAGGTAATTTAACTTCCTTAAGGGCACTTTAATACATGGAAACAAATTGAAGGCAGCCAGCTGTATACAGATTATCAGCAAACATAGAAATATCACAGAATGGTTGAGGTTGGAAGGGACCCCTAGAGATCATCTAGTCCAACCCCCCTGCTCCAGCAGGGACACCTAAAGCACATGGCACAGGGTTGCATTCAGGGTTTGGAAGAACTCCAGAGAAGGAGACTCCACAGCCTCTCTTGGCAGCCTGTTCCAGGGCTCTGTCACCCTCAAGGAAACAAATTCTTCCTCACATGGAGGTGGAACTTTCTGTTTTAATTTATACCCATTACCACTTGTCCTGTTACTGAGAAGAGTTTGGCCCAATTCTCCACTCAGGTATTTGTATATGTTGATCAGATCCCCTGTCAATCTTTTCTTCTCCAGGCTAAACAGGCCTAGTTTACTTAGTTTTTCTTCATATGATAGATGCTCCATTCCCTTAATCATCTCCATTGCTCTATGCTGTATCCTCTCTAGAAGCTTCACATTCCAGTTGCACTGGGCAGCCCAGAACTGCACTCAGTACTCCAGGTGCAGCCTCACCAGAGCTGAGGAGAGGGGCAGGATCCCTCCCTCAACCTGCCGGCAAGGCTCCTCCTGATGCAGGCCAGGATCCCATTGGCCTTCTTGGCCACGAGGACACATTGTGTCCATCTTGGCCACAAGGGCTGCCTCATGCTTAACTTCTTGTCAGCCAGAACTCTCAAATCCCTCTCTGTGGAGCTGCTTTCCAGCAGGTCAACCTCTAATCTGTACTGGTGTCTCAGGCTATTCCTTCCCTGGTGCAGTACCGTGCACTTGCCCTTGTTGAGAATATGAATATATGATGATTTGCCTAATGAATGTTAGATTGTATCACAGATTTTCAGGATGCAATATATTGTTGAATAACCTAGGACATTTAATAGAGAATTGTTGACAAAGGTTTATATTTCAGATTTATATTTAAGCTTTGTTTGCAAAATAAATATTTAATATTTTCAGCCTAGGTCTTTTTATCCTGAGATGATATAATCCCAGGAGATAGACAAATTAAGCCTTTAAAATCTTTGATGAGTCTGTGTAATGTACATGATCTGTCACTGAGACAAAAGCAGCTGGTGTTCTGATCTCATATGCTACATACCCAGTGAAAAAGAAGTTAATTTCAGTCTATTAAAGAGAAACTGTGGGATGAGATCTGCTTCCATTAGTGGTATGTTCAGTTGCATCAGTAAACAGCAGATGATTAATACCATGGCATTCTGCTACTATATCTTATGCATTTATTGAAGTTTTGGACCCAAGGAAGGTCTTGGTGGAGTTGTTATTTTCTTAGCTATAATTTGTGATTCTGAAGAAAAAGGTCTCTGCACTACATACATTCCACTTGAGCCTGCAAAATTAGAGTTAAATACCTGCAAAAGCTGTGTAGTCATGGGGTAGGTGCTGTGCCACTGTCTATCGTGCTACTCAAATTTACATTGCTTTCCATCTGTTCTCTATTTTTTCCTTTGTGGTCAAGTGTAAAGTCTTTGGGCTAGAGACTGCATTTTTTTCACAATGTATTATTGTTTTATTCCTTCAAGCAAAAAAGAATACTGAGTTAGCATTTGCACATATCATAAACCTGTTCAGAGGAGACCAGTGAAATTCAAGTGCCAAATAAGCACTGTTTTGCTTAGAAAATAAGGACTTTTTTTCATTGTCACTATTCAGTTCTACTGGTAAACTTTTTCCTGAGCCATATTCCTGAAAGAGCCATTTTTTTCAGAGTCTCTTGTATAGATCAACACTTTCTTTCTCATCTTGAAATGAACAAATAATTTCCAGTACTAGAAACACCTCAAGGTGTTCTAAATTGTCTTTTCCTGAAACTTTTGAAAGTACATCAAGAAACATATTCATTTTATTCTTTTTATATTTTGAAACAGAGCCTGGAACTCTAAAAGTGGTATTTTCAGAAACATCATAAGGAAAGCAATAGAGTAAGCCCTACAAATCACTGAACAGTCCTGCGAGATATATTACATGTAAAATACGGAAATGTAACAAAAGAGTCCATGTGAATAGATTGCTGTATTTTTTTTCTTTCTTTTTTTTTTCTTTTGAGGGGGACAGAAATAGTAGTACTTGACAAAAGGCTGCAGCAGAGCAAAACAATTTTCAAAGTTAAAAGCAACATAGAGTTATCTGACTGTGAGACAAAATGATGACGTGTTCTGCATCTCTAGGAATGCTCTGAATCTCTGAGGAATATATGTAATTCCTGAAATTTTAGCTATAACTACCCACAAAGAACAATGTATGGATTCCAGACTAGTCATAGACTAGATAAATAGTAATTCCAAATATATAATGTATATGAGATTACAAATGGCTCTCACATATTTAGAAAGAAAACAGGCCAAATTTGCTATATTTTGTTCATCCTTTACTGATAGTCAAACAACAGACAGTCATGGATTTCACTGTGGAATTTGTGATCTGTTTCATTTATTAATTACTTTGAATATATGTCTTTCTAACTTCTGAAAAATTACAGTTCAAGCGTGGAAATTTCATATGAAGCATGTTGCTCATGAACTTTTGATGCATTTCTATTGTTTTTAGAAGGAACTTGTAACTATAGCAATATGCTAAAATGGAGAGGAAAAAAAGGAAGAATTAATTTACCATATTAGCAGTCTCATGTGAACTGGAAGCGAGTATGCAAAGGTCTTTTACCTTTGTAATCTTTTTTTTGTGCAGTGGGATAGTGCAGAATGTACAGACTGGTACCCAACAACCTTCAGGAAAATGAGAAAATAAATCTATATATTTTACTGTAACTTTTGGACATTTTCTGCAGAAGTACTTATGTCCAGGATATCAGCCTTCATGGTAGACCTCTCCTTGAGCTGTGGGATAAACACTGAACATTTGCACTACCTCTGATTGATGAGTAAGCTTTGAAAACTGAAACACGAGACTTTCAGGTGTGCAAAAGATTTGATTTGAATTTCAGATTCATGTTAAGGTTACTTTCCATGTTATCTGAACTGGATTTATGGATTTACTCACTCAGAATAAATTCTATTTAATTTATGATAGTAATAAAGGAAGCAGGGTTTGGGACTCTAGATCAAAGATATTGTAACTTGGCTACACAGAGATAAAATAGAAAGGATGTATAATGGCCATTTTCAATGCTATACAAGAGTGACAAGAGTGATGCTTTAGTGAAATGAGATATGAGAGGATATGGCCCTCCAAATAAGAGTAATAACTGGATTTTCTTTGGAAATCACAGAGGTCAGCAATCAAAGCCTAAGTAGGAAAAGAAAAGCTTTAAAAAATGATCAGAAAGGAAGCTATGTTGTTTTTCACATCAGAACACAGAGTTTTAGATCTTAGAAGCCAGATAAAGACAAACCAATTTTTAGGAAAAGTTTATATAGAGCTTTGAAGGAGAAACAAGAAGTTTAAAAATCCTGTAAAAGCAATAGCCAACCACGAATTTGTCTTTAGTGACACTGAGTTATAAAAATCTCTATATTTGATGAAAATAAAACTGCATTTGTTAGGGAAGTGTCATGCATATTGCTCCTCAAAATCCCTTTTGGTTTGCTATTATGTGGTTCTATTTTCTACAATATATCCTATTTTTCTGGCTTACTCATTTGAGTGTGACTCTCATTCTTACTTTTTAATTTTTACAGTTTTAGATTTTTAAAAAATTCTTCTTTTCTTTCTTCTGTCTTCATTCTAATGGTGCATCGTATTACTATTTTTTTTTTAGTTAAATATGTGACATTAAAAAAAAAAAGTATACTTTTAGATTTTTGACTGGTCCTAGTTACTTTAGATTTTTTGATTGGTCCTAGTTACTGGCCTATAGTAAGATATTGTATCTGATCGTATTTTGATCATGTTACAAAAGAGCTCAGTTGTAGTCCTGCTGGGAATGAGTCCTGGTGCACTCTTCCAGACAAAATCCAAAACCATTTCTCCTCTTGTTGTTCATGGTTGTATTGTTCTGTCGGTCAGTTATTACTATAAATGCTTCGTTGTGATTATTTACTCATTTGAAATGTAGATACCTGAAACTTCAAATTACTATGTTTCTTGCTTCTTCAGTTTCTGGGTTTTGGTAGCATTGCGGGTCCCCATGTCATTGTGGTTGTGTGTCTGACAGTATAGTCCTCTCGTGCTCTCCGATTAATCAAGCAGATCAATTCCGTGACACTTGATACATATTGCCTACATGCATACATGTTCTTTAGTATATAAAGTTAGTTCTCTAGTAATTGTGTTGTGGACAAGCACTTCAGCTGTAGTTATGCCTTGAACCAATTTGCCATGCAATATTTAGAAATACAGCTCTAATCCTGCAAGCTGGGCCATATGGCCCTTCCTATGCGCCTGTGCAGGACTGTAGTGAAATCAGAAGTCACACAGATGCAAGCACTTAAGAATGATTATGAGCACATGCAACATGGTTTAAATACATCTTCCACTTAAGTAAAAAATATTCTGTGCCCAGTTCCACAAAGAAATGGTGATTTTTTCATGCCTGTACTTGTGGTACTGCTCCGGGGAGTAGGTGGCTACTTGAAAAAAATCGTTATTAATATTTTTCACTGACTGGTCAAACTTTCTGTTCTTCATCTTTACATGTGATGTATTTTCCTATCAACAGGATGATGATGTGTGTATTCTCAATGGGTAAAATCTCCCTTCCGTCTTAAATTCACTGTCANTATTCTCAATGGGTAAAATCTCCCTTCCTTCTGTCTTAAATTCACTGTCATCTCTCTGTCGGTGCAAGGCCACAGAGAATGCTTTCTGAACAAAGTCTTTCCTCTTCTCCTTCCCCTCACCTGCCCTCATCTTTATGCTATTGGTCTTCGATTCATCACAGAAACTCTAGGATAGGCTGTGGAATATCTGTGAGAGTAATTAAGAGTCCAGGCAGGCTGTCTGGAGAAAGGCGAGCTGAAGCTGGGACTTGAAGTTGAGTCTTTTGGTATTGAGAGGCCTTGGCAGGCCATGGGGAATCTTTGCCAGGTACCCTTTTTGCGATTCCTAGTCTCAGATGATATATCGGAACTGCTGGAGATAGTGAAGCATTTCCAATTACAGTTATTATACATTCAGGACCTATTTCAGAAAGTGCAAAAATATACAGTAAGGGTCAAAACCTTTATTCTTGATTTATTATTCAGGAATCCTCTAGAGAAGCAGAACTGCAAAGAAGATCAATCTTCCATTTCAAAAAGGATTTTGACATTTTGAATTGAAATTAAACTGTATTCTTCATAAAAGGGAAATAAAACTTATTTTACATTACTTAAAATGCAATCCTGTGTTACATTATCTAATATGAAAGTTAAATATATATAACTAAAAGTTCCAAAATTACACAGTTCTAAAATACCAATACAGCACTTTCAGCATAGTTTTGATTCTCTTGAGTAAATTAAATATTGATGAAGTTTTTTTAGGATTTTTTTATTGTTAATACATTAACATTATGTAATGGAGATACATTCTCTTTTGGAAGTCTCCTGATAAGTCTAAAGTTTAAAGAGAGAGAATGAGAAAGAATGCATGACTTGGCATTGAGAAAAATAACTTTTATCTGAGCATGTATAGTAATTGACTTGATACAGTATGTGAGTTGGTTATCTGAGAAAATGTTTATCTAGCACATAGCTGATGATGGCAACAGTAATGACAATGTGCATAAAAGACATGCTGATTATGATGAATCACACAGGAATAATGTTGACATTGATGTCTAGTAATTCGGAATGTCTCCAGGCAGTGGATTTATCTTTTATTGGACTGTTTTTCACAAGCAAATACTTAATTTATGTGTTTAATCTATTGCTCTAAATCTACTATGTGAAAGTGGACAGTAGCATCATGTCAAGTGGACATTGGATATGGTCACTCGTTGATATATTTACATTTCTTGAGATTCAGAGATATAAGTAACTAAAAGAGGAAGCTCACTGGAGAGCATAGATCTGGTATTTTATACAACTGTTTTTTAAAAATAAATGCATTAAATACATGTCAAAAATAAATGCATTCATGTCTCATCTCTTATCCTAGCTCTATGAAATGATGAAAAAAAAAGAGATAAAGACTTTAGAAAACTGTTGCACATATGTTGTAAGGTTATCTTACCCTTTACTGATTGATAGCGTTTTCTTGGCATTAGGTCAGGTCTCTCTTTCCTGTTCAGTATTTATGCTGTACAGAGACAAATTCACAGTTATTCATGAGCAACTGTGTTCTCTCCAGAACATGGAGAGAGTTTTCATCCCAGTTGTGAAATGTCATGGTGGAGTTTGGTAGAGAGAATGTATCTTGTAATTGAGAAGGTGTAGCAGGTTTCAGAGTTCTTAGCAAGGTGAAGTCACCAGTCAGATCAATGCATTTTCCACTGTGTCTGAGGTCTTTGGGGGACTTTGAGTTTTCCTCTTTTAAAGGCATGAACTGTGTTCAGACATTGCAGATTCATTGCAACTTTGAATAGTGTTAATTAAGATGTACAGCTATAAAGTGACAACTGATATTGATTGCTACTTCAAATATAGAATGGTAATATTTTAGCTTATTATTTTTATTACTAATGTGATGATTAACTGTGAATTGATCTGTGCTATATAGTATATAAGTATGGACTCATCATCCATTCTTACAAAAAAAAAAGAGAAACAAAAAGGAAAGGGAGAGGATGGGCGGAAGAATTATTACTTCAAAAAAAGTTATGTCTATCTTGCTCCAGATCACACATTGCCTTCCTGTTTGATTACTTATCCATCGAATGCAGCAGTGTATCGGTATATTGATAAACAATGGCGGGGCAGTATGTCTATGCCACTGCCTAAAAGGCTTTTTACACATATCACTGTCTTCCACTTCCCTTGGGCTATGCTGCCTACATAAACAGAACTTAATGAAGTGATTCTCAAATGAGATTTATCTTTTAAAGGTTAAATATTTTAATTAGAATTCGGTTGTGGGGAGACTTAGAGGGTTGGTGCAGATTTAGCAACCTGTGCTTCGTCAGGGTCCTTGAAGGGTGTATTGTTCTTCAGACTTCCTAATATTGCTGTATGATGCTTTCATCTTTGTGGACTGGATCCTTTCTTTATTTTCCCTTGTTTTCAGGGTGTTTCTCTACACTACATCAAGTTCTTCTAGTCCATTGGTAAAGGTCAATGGATAATTTTACAAACTTACATTTGATAGTTTGTAAGGTAATATAGGATTTGTCAACCTACAGCTCAGATACTGAGCTAATCTTCTATGAGATATAAGTGTCAGGATACAATACTTAAAGAACTTTAAATCTTATAGAATTCTGGTTCTTCTGATGTTTGAAGATTATTGAGGATGGAAATTCAGATAATTCTGAAAAGGATGGAGGAATCACAAGCAATGGCTGAGGCTGAAGCCTGAGACAAAAAGCAGCAACTTATATCAAGTTTTAAAAATGAAGTAATTTTACCTTAGAACAGATGGAAGGAATTTCAACGTCATATGCATTTCACTGGAAGGAAGGAAAAAAGAAAAAGGAAGTATTTTTATTGTTATATTTCCATTTTATCTGATGATTTTATTTCTTTTATTAGCTTCCTGTCTTCACTTTCTGCTTTCTCTGTAACTTTCTGCTTTCTCTATAATCTATTCCTCCTCCTCCTCATTTAATTTGATCTATAGAGTTTATTGAACCATGTCAAATCACTCTGTAAAGTGACTTTTGGATTAGCCCATGTTTTTCAGGTCTTAGAACGCAATAATTAGGTACATTTTGGTAGTCTTGAAAAGGAACATATTGCACAAGTTTTCACTGACAGTATTCTAAGTGACAGTTTCCAAGTCTGGATTGTTTTGACTGTTCTCACTTACAGATGCCAGCAGTCTTTCTTGTTGCAACTGATCTCCAGTTGAGGGGGAAGCTTTGAATGCAGCTTGAATGCATGACTTGTTTCCATTTGCTCTGTCAGGATGTTTAAAATTGACTTGCAATTTTGTTTCACCTGCATGATGACTCAAAGGTAAAATGCATTAATAAACATTCAGATATAATAATGGTATTTAGACCTGGATACAGCAAATTTTGAGAATGAAACTTGATATTGTTGCAGAACTGGTGCAGGTTCACGTAGACATAGATTTATTTCTTACGCTTTGCTAAATTTCCTGTGGAATGCCGAGTGCATTAGAATCCATGGTAACCGCGCCCGGGTACATTGTATTACTTTGCTGTTGATAATGCAAGTCCATCTAATTAGCACCAAATGTCAGGGTACTAAGAGGAGCAGGTGGCACCATTTGTATCTGAGGTAAATACAAACACAGTATTTATGTGCAAAACCAGACACAAAATAAAGACTTAGGTAGAGTTTCCTATAGCTGGTTTGTCTTGAGGATTAAGATCTGAAAAAAAAAAAAAACAGAGAAGGTAATTTTAAACTGTGCTTCATGAATGTAATCGATAATTTCGATTTCAGGTTGAACCAAATATTACTAATAGGAAGCCTTTTGACTTGAGACCTGTTATACTTAAAGAAATAAAGTGTATAGTCTCTGGAATAGAGACTATGATTTTTGACATTTGGAAAGTTCATGGTTCATTTCAGGTTCATGTTCTATTTTAAAAGTTGCTAGCAATAATGTCAGTTGTGAATAACAATAAATCTGAAATTTTTAATATCCTTGAGTCTTCATGAAATACTAAGGACTTGAGCAGACATATTAAGTTTAGACTTGCTAAGTTTAGGTAGTCTTTACATACGTAGGCCCCCAAGTTACTCAAAATGTACATGAATATTGTCTGAATGGTCCCAAGAGAAAATAAATCACTAAATATGTGCCTCAGGTGAGTAGAAACATTCTGCCTAGATCCCTTAATGACTTATGAAAAGAAAAATATACCTCCAAAATATCTGTCAAAAAAAAAAATCGGAAGGTGCATTATGTAGTTGCTGTTTTCCGAGGGTGAATGCATTTCCAGAGGACATCCTTGGAACTTAACTAATCAATCTATACAGTAAAAAACAGGTCAAGATGCTGTGACCTCTTCTGTGTCATCTCTATTAGGCAGTTGTGACTTATGGCTGCCTAAAGCGGACATGAAGGGGATCCCCCCTTTGCTGCTGGGTGCCTTTATTTTGGATCTTTGCATAAATGCCACATATTATGATTATGTAGACATTTTCTGGCCTGCAAATATAAAACTTAATTTTAACTTCATGCTAGTCTACTTAATCTTCTCATACACAAATATTCAATAAAAATGAAATATACCCTTCTCGTTAACGTTTTATTTTTTTTCTTAAATTGCTTAGTCTAGCAGTTGATACATAAATAAGATTTGTAATTCCATCTGTAATATTAAAATAGTGTGCATTTTTGAATTATTACCATTTAATTAAAAATATGTTCTATCTATTAGGATTAAAAAAAGTCCTTTATTCCTTTCCGTTTATAAATAAAATGTTAGCAGTTCTTTTTGCCTTTTTTAAGACAATTTGATTACAAGAGAGAAATGGAGACTGTGATGAGTATTTTTAATGTATTTTGTGAGAAACCCTGATTTTTGAAGAATATAATAACAAGCGAGGAATATTTATAAAGGAGGGAACTTTTAAAGAGAGATAATTAAGTAAAATTTGTATCCAGCAGATCTGAAAGTACTGAACACACTGTACAAGAAAAAAATAAATAACCTGCAAATGAAAAGAACACCCAAACATCTCCCAAAAAGATTAAGAGACTAAGCTAAGTAATAAAGAATATAAAAAGCAACCTTTCCAAAAATAATAACATACTCATTTTTATGGCCATACAGAAACAGCAAAGAGCCAAACAGTTTAAGGGGAAAAAAATGAAGCTGGGATAAAAAAAAAGGCAAATAGATCTATTTTTAATAATAAAAGTTCTCATCATAAAACAAATATTTAAATTCAAAGCAATTTAAAAAACCCATGGGCTCCTTAAAATAATATCCAGTAAAATAACCTTCAGAGCAAAATATAAATTGGTTCAAGAGAAAAATAAATACCACTAATTTGTTGTATCAGCTTAGCACGTTCTAGCAGTGCAGTTGTCTTGCTCATTAGTTTGTAGCATAGCCTGCAGTAAAGGACAACGTGTTCTTGTGCTGTCCTGGTGGAGTTAGGGAAGAAAGAAAGATATGATAGGTCGTGATCTTTTTTTCTTTCTTTTTGCTACTTTGGATAACCAAAAATTACAGCTAGTCTAAACTTTTTTCTGCACTTCCAGAGTACTGATGTAAGCAGTGCTTCAACCCAGCAGCGCTCTTCCCCCAAATGTTGATATGTTTCTGAGTCAAGTGAAGCCCTGGTCCTTTCAGAATGAAGGTACCACTGGCCGATTGCACCTCATCTTTTCACAAGAGACCATTTTCTGGCTTTTGTAGAACATGGCACTTCAATTTGCACAAAGGTAAATTAGATTCTTGCAGAAGTAAAAGTGGGATGTCATACCTACTGATTTCACTCTGAGATTGTCCAAAAATCACTCTCTTGCAGCAGGAAAATGTTGAGCAAATCAGCTGAACAAAGATGTGCTGCTTGTGCAAGCAGGGACTTCCAAGCTGTTGGAAACGAAATTTAATGGGAACAGGTGACAGCTCCTTGCACAAGATTGCTGCTAAGGGCTGAGTTCCCACAGTCAGTCTTAATGTGGCTCTCCATCTTTTTCCACTCCCTAAAGAAATCAGTGATAAATCGATTTTCAAAATATTCACTGTGGTGGCTTGTCATTCGACTTGTACTGGTGTACACAGATTGCATTAGTCGCTGAATATAACTGTGGTAAGTGGCACCTGTTATACCGTTTGTTTAGCACTTTTTTGAATGTGTGCTTCCACTGGCCATTAAAAAAATAATACATGTGAGTAGCAGGAAGGCAGGATGGCCTCCCATTTGCATAGTTCAGGTAACTGTAACATTGCTGGCATGGTACTAGTGGGAGAGAGGGGAAATTGCTCCTTCTCTGGGGGCAACTAAGTATGGTCATGGAGGAGACAGTTCTGGCATGTGGGGGAGGCTGGAGCTGGAGTGATAAAAGCCAGGAGCAGGATCCCACTGTTGCAAAGCTGAGAAGAGAGGGGAGCTGGCAGAAATGCTGCAGAGGGTTGCAGAGACGCTCCCTGCAGAAGAGAAGATTCCACTGGTGATCCTGGCCAGACAATGTAGAATTTGTTAGAGTCCAGGAAGCTACTAAAAATCACTGAGCTAGGAACCAACTGGAAATGGCTTGCCCTTCAAGGCATAGTTAGGGAAAGATTTGTTTACACCCTTTTATTTTACTGCCTCACCGTTATTAACCTTATCTGGACATGTAAAAGTAAATTCTTGTAGTGTGAGTTTTAATAAATCTTTGAGTAGAAGTTGAAAGCCATTTTAGTGCCTTTAGTCTGGTCACTTTTAAAGGAAGAACAAAGGCAGTTTCAGCTTTAAGGTTTTGGCAACCTGAGAGCACATCACAATAATTTTCCAGACATTTTCTGTCCTTTCCTGCTGACTTCTACAAGGACAAAAATCAACAGCGCTGCAGAACCTGTTAGCCTCTTCTGTGCTGGTTTTGTGCACCACCTACTGAAATGGGGGAACTCTTACGACTGTCCTAATTTTTATTTTATTTTATTTTATTTTATTTTATTTTATTTTACTTTATTTTATTTTATTTTTTCCCATGCAGAGATATAACCATTACACTTTTATGTAAATATCAGTAAAATTAACTTTATCCAAAATCACATAAAGAGATCTTGGTGGGAACACAAAAATCTTTAAATAGATTCTCATTGATATGTACTTATTCTTGGAATTAGATGAATGTATTCTCTGAATCCTGAAAAAAATATAAGTTTCCCTAAGGTAGTGGTACCATTTACTCCCAGAGAAATCAGTGACCATAAAGTTTTTGATCAGAGGTCCACCAACAATTCAAAGGAATTGCTTTAGAATTACTTTAGGAAGGAAATTACTTTAGAATAAAAAAGATCCTTATCAACTCTATGTCAATGACCTAGACTGTTACAAAATTTGAGGACAAAAACAAAATAGCAGGTTCAGAATCTGTCATTTGTTTGGTTAGCATTTTGTGTGCAGACTCTTTAAAGATGCTTGACTTACATTTTTTTTCCCCAGTATTGAGAATGATGCTTCTTGCAAAGAAGTGTGAAGGGGAAATATATTCTGTTCTATATGGTGGATAGGTAAATTCAAAGTTGGTTCTGGAAAGGAAGGGAAGAGAATCCTGATTCAAAGTTCAAGAGAGGACATTATAATGTTTATTGAATCTGTGTTTTTATAATCCATCTCCAAAGAGAGATAGTAACGGAAGTTTGGACTATATCCACTGAATATATTCAATATATTTATATTCAGTTATTAACTACCTAACAAATAAGTCTTCTTTAAATAAATGTCAAAATTATTTATTCTGTTAATGAAGAATGCGTTTGCATTTGAAAATCCTGTGAATAAAGCTCATATACCTAAACTTATAACAGAGGTTCTTACTCCTGATATTCTGAAAAAAAAACAACCTGTTCTGCTGAGAAAATATAGGTAGCTTAGACACTAATTGTAGGAGTGTTCATTTGTACAAGCTGAAGGTAGCTGTTAGGTACTTAATTTATACAGATAAAATTCCAGCAAGAGTTGTCCTATACAGCTGTTTTTTATACAAATATAGACAGCCAGTCCTGCTGATTAAACTAATATTTCTGAAAGACAGGAGGAGAGGAATATTTTTGACAAAACAAGCTTTGCGCAGAGAAGCCTGTATTTTGAGCAGATCTGGACTGAACAGGGCAGGTTTAGCTTCCTGGGTAAGACATTAAGGTGATCTGTGATCAGCAAAGGAGATTAGTTCTGAGAAGCAGAACTTCAGGATGGTGAAAACATGAAAATGTGTCCATAACTGGGAGGAATGTGAAGTAGAACTAAGCCAGGTGATTATGAAGTCTTGAGACTGCATTTTATAATTACAAATTTTAAAATGTTTTTCTTATTTTTAATCAAGTATTCTTTTCCTAAATTAAGTCCTAGCTTTAGCTGATTATAAAAATGATCTTTTTTCTTCTCAAGGACAGCACAAGTTTCAGAAGATGGCAGTGTACAGGCTTGCTATGGGGATTCTTTTCTTAGAATATTTCTTAGCTGCAATATTCAATTTGAAGTTGAATAATGACTATGGTGAGGAGTTTCCCTCAGTGGGTGCTAGTCAGTGTAAGCAGCAGACACAAGCACAATTTTTGATTCTGGGATCATTCACAGGTATCATAAGTGTTTTTTTTCCAATAAATTGATACCTGTGTTATCCCTGTCATGGCGCATATCAATTGCAATTGGACTTCAAAAGAACTGAGGCAGACAGAATGGCTCAAAGCAATATATGGATTTAGCACTTAAGAAAGTGGATATAAACTCTTGTGTACGTATTTTCCTTCTTTCCTGTTTTTCTTTCAGAAATCAAGAAAAGTTTTAGAGAAATTAAGCTTTTAAGGAAGGTTTTGTGTTTTCTAAATACACAAAGAAAGTATTTACTTAAAATCCATAGATAAATAGTAGAATTACAGATGGAAAAAAAGAAAGAAAGAAATTGAGTAGTAATAGACAATGAGAAAAAATTCCCTATTTTTAGCTTGTTCAAATATGAGGACAGGAGTAAACCATAAAACTATCACCCTCCTGTCATCATTTTTTAAAGAATATACCTAAGCTAGGAATCTGTTTGATAAACCCTTGCAGAATATGATTCAAATACCGGACGGCTTAAAGGCTAAGGTAGGTTGGAAGAATCTAGGTTTTTAGTATATATTCTTTTTTATTATTATTTGTTTTACTTCTAAATCTTGTACTAGCCATATCTAGAGCATTGAATATGTTATCAAGTGAAGGGAAAAAAAATCTAATTGTATAAAAAAGACCACTCAGTGTTGTTCATTTGGCTCTTCAATGTACCGAATAATTATTTCCGAGACATATATATAGACATAAGAATCTTGCTATAAAAATGTTTAGTTAATAAACAGTCTTTTAGCTTCATGATGTCTGCATGTTATAACTTTGTATCTGCATATGAAGATTTGCAAAGTATCAGAAAAAAAAAGAGAGAGGTTTTTTCTTATTCTGCTTCCACTTTTTCATGTTGGTTCTTTTGGAAATACGTTTCTAGAGGCACATGAAGGAATCATTCTCCAATGATTTTTATGAACTTACATGGTAACTGTAACTTTCCACATTGTATTAGCAATAGCCTTCATGGTGCTTTTTCTTTAACATATCATGGCTACCTTGCAGATTTTGAAGTGCGCTCCTGTGAATCTTTGATTTTTTGCAGTATTGCTTGAAAGATGGAGATGTCAAACTGGAAGACAGCTAATGAACTGAGTGTTCAATAGTTCATCACCTTGGTTTAACCAGAAATCTTTTAGTAAGAGGTTTGAAATAATTGTCTTGGTAGAATGAGATCATTTTTTCTTTCCTCTCTTCTTTTTTTCTGGTACAACAGTGGACACTACTCCGAACAGCCACATGTACAGGAAGGGGCAAGTTTAATCTTTATATTGCAAAGCATACAGTGAAAAATGCAGAAAGTGAAAGAAAAAGAATTTATAGCTAATATTGCTGAAGACTTCTGTTTGTCCTAGCTGAGGATATAAACAAAGAGGTCTGCTCTTCAGCTGTTGTAAGTTACTACTGACAGCTCAGTTCATTGTTTGATTAAGGGACTGAAGCGTCTGTCATATAAGAAAAAGCTAGGAGAGCTGGGCCTGTTCAGCCTAGAGAAGAGAAGAGGTGACCTCATCAGTGCGTACAAATAACTTGAGGGAGATAGAGGATAGGCCAGCAATAGGGCAAGAGGCAACAAACTGAAATAGAGGAAGTTCTACCTGAATGTGAGGAAAATCCTCTTTACTGTGAAGGTGACAGAGCCCAGTTTGCCCAGAGAGGTTGTGGAATCTCCTTCCCTGGAGATATTCAAAACCTGCCTTGAAGGGTCCTGGACAACCTGATCTAGGTGACCCTGCTTGGGCAGCGTGGCTTGGACTACATGATCTCCAGAGGTCCCTTCCACTCTCAACTGTGATGTGAATCAGTGAATCCTTCATGCTTAAAGACAAAATTAAAGACGTCTCTGTCAGTGCCTGTGTGGGAAACGCATCCCATCTCAGGGTCAGCAGGAGAACAGACTTGTGGTGCAGCACAGAGTAACCATAGCTGAAGGAATAAACACAGCACTATGAATATGAGCCCTGAGCAATCTGTTGGAGACTCCTTAAGAACTTAGTTTTCTAAGTAAGATTCCCAAACCAAATTATATGTTTTCCTGAGATCAAGTGAATCATCTCAAAAAGTGATGCATCCACATGCAATGTTTACAGCCAGGAGCTGCTTTCTAACTCTAGATACAGCAACAGTTTGATATTAATTCCCAATTCTGCTACTGAGCTGGGTCTTAACTCTTGATAGTACGTGCCTAAATAAGGAATGGGATGGCATGCAGAGATGGATGGATGTTGTGGACTATATATTCCAGCTACCAAAATGTCCAGAATGGTTTCAAGCATGAGGGTGTAGGAAGAAAAGATGATACTGTATTGAAATCCAGAAATATTTTACTTTAAGGTTACGATCCCAATTCCTCATGGGAATGCTTTTATAGATGCCTATTACTCTCATCCTTTGCTACTGATACAGAATATCTCTTCTATATTATTATTGGTATAGTCCCTCCCTGGACTGTGTCATAAACTTTTAAATGCATAAGGACAGTACTCATATTATGTTGGCTTTATGAGCCAACACATCATGCTGGAGAACTGGGCAGAAACCAGTTTATGCACTGTTACAAGAAAGCCAGGTAAATGAGCAAGCAGTCTATGGAGGTATCCCAGTTAAAATATAAAATATACTTGTTTCACTATTTTTTCTGACATTTTTCATAATTTTATTTGGGCAGCAGATCCTTATTTCATATAGTGAATGGAAAAAAAAATACTGGAAAAGCCTGACAAGCCTAGCTAACACAAAGAAAATTGGACTAGTACTCTAGTAGAAAATTGTAGTTCAAAATAGGCAGTTCTATGTACTTTCTTGTGGATTGATGCCGAATTTCTTATGTCTTTGATAAGTTGGAAGTTTTATGAGTAATCATCACATAGGCATTTTTCATCACAGTTTCTTTCTTCAAAAATAAAAATGTTTTCTATTTATAAATATAAATGTAAATATATATATTACAAGCAATGATGCTACCTTATTCTCTGATATTATTTATTCCTTGTATTCTCAGGAGTTCTTATTCTATGGCATGGCAGCAGTCCTCAATTTTCCATAACAATTAGCAAAATATGTGTGTAGGAGAAAAGCTCTAGAAGAGGTTTCATAGGTTATTAATTTAAAAGTCCCCTGTTAATGCAGGTACTTACATCACAGAAGCTAACTTATAAATTTAATTGTTTCTAACAACAAAATCGTCTACTTTGTTTATTTTTACTGATTGGGTTGGGGATGTGGAAGAGGTTGGAATGCTCCAAATGCAACTACTCTGGACACTGAAAGCCTTTTCCTAATCTCTATCTTCCATTTTATTTATTACCAGTACTATCTACTACCTTATTCAGGAATTCCTCTTGTCCTATTGTGTTTATAGAGAACATGAACCAGATCAAAAAAAAAATTCTAATGATAATTATGTAAAATTCTCATTATTTTCATGAGAGGGAAGTTTTCAAAAACATTGGAAACATAAAATGGTGTTATATTTTCTGTTCAACAAACAAAATTCTTTCTGTATATCATAAAAGAATGGGTTTATTTTTCATTTTTTGAGTGCATTACAATAGGAGTGTTTCCAGGAAAGTCAGTTATAATAGCAATTCTTAATGCTCAAATAGATTCCAACTGGCAACATATCTTTATCCTACCATTGCATGAACAGACCATTTTTTAATTGATCGGTTTATGAAAACATGTTTAAGTGCAAATAAAAATGTGGACCTAATTAGAAAATGTTACTATAAATAAAAGGATTCCCTTTAGATTTAGTTCAAGCTACAGTCAGTCTAAACATTTAGATTTGAAGGACAACTTGAACTTTTCATGGATAAGTACACAAAGCACTTAGAAGCTGTATCAGTTTTGTAATGATGCATTCTGAACCCATCATTATAATTTTGTAAAATAAAAATCAATAGTATCATTGCAGCTAAAGGAAACTAATGCATATTAATTTAATTTAATGTTAAGAATGGAAAGATTATTTTGAAGTCATGAGAGGTGAAAAATACTGTTATGATCATGACATTATTTAGGAATAGTTAAATAATTACTTGTTTTTTGGACTTTTTCTATAGTTGTCATTTCTTTTGTTTAGTTACATGTAGTATGATTTCATTTATTAGTTTGAAATGCCTGAGGAAGGTTTGGCAGAGCAACTAACCTGACAGATTAAAGCATATTTCCTCTTGAAGACAGTTCTGCAAACACAGAGCAGTTATCCTTTGAAATTGCATTTTTTTTTTCCTTCTCTGACACACAAGGTTTGAAATTAGCAGAAATGTCATCCGAAAATGTTGATTTTGCTTTGGTTGCTTTAAAGTTCCCAAATCTATTTTCACTAAGTAACTTTACAAGATTTTTTCCTCTCAAGTTCTCATTTTTGTACTGTGACCTAGGAGATGAGACAAAGAAGAGTATAAAACTGAGAATGAAATTGCAGAAAATTTCTAATATTCACTTGCTAAATATGTCCTATCTTATCTCAAGGCTAATAAATTCAAGCATAAATATCACTCTCACACCATTTACTTTAATGATGTGATCTACTGCTGTTTGAATAAAAAAAAAAATGTATTACACAATCAGTGAAAAGAGATTTTTAGTCATGAGTTATCCTCAACCCAAATTTATGAAATTCGGAATGTAAATTTCAAGCCTGTTTTATTATGTAATTATGTAATTTATTAATACAGCAACAGTGGACTGGATCTACATACGATATCTTAGATTTTTTTTTTTTAACAATTTCTAACACTTTTTCTAACATCAGCCTAGATAAACACTGGAAAGGAAGAGAAAGGTACCTAAAACGATGAGCTGAAAGTGAAGAAGGTGGATATTAATAAGAGTTGTAAAAGTTGTAAATATAAAGAATTATAAGATTAATAAAAGAGGCTAATGAAATCTGAGGCAGGAGGAGCTATATTATTCAAAGAAATGTGCAGATAGATTACTAATGGAATCCCTCCAATATTGCGCATGTGACACATTCTATTCTATCAATGGTCAGGACACAGAAATTAGGATTTTGTCAAGGAATCATCTAATGACATCAACCTGTGAGGCTTTAGGAACCTGTAGGAAGATGGGCACCACTCCCCCTGCTCCCCAAAATGTGAAATGCCCCTGAGAAATTTGATCCATTTTTGACTCAAATCCATATTTGATTGATAGATCAATACATCAGGAATCAGAATTAATAGGATTTCGTATTTCCTATTAATCTAATTTTGACCTGTGAATAAGGCTGTAAAGTAAATGTTCATCACATGGAATAAACAGAAGGAGAGCTAGATTTATTATTCTCTCAAAGAGAGGCTGTGCTTTACTATTCATAGGGTTTTTAGAAATGGCAAATGTAGGGTTATTAATGTGACTGGGGTTTAAAACAAGACAAATGTAATCCTAGGATTTTTCATCAGAAACATTACTGACAGAAAGTTGAATCATCCCTAGAATTCACAACTTTCCAGACAATAAGAAAAAAAAATTTAGGAAGATTGTGAGAAGCACATTTGTATTGTGGTGTCTTTGCATCCCATATACATCACAGAGAGAGTTTCTCTGACAACCCTGTTCAACTTCTCAGGTGAAGTCAGGAGGAGGTCAGCAAGGTTAAGATTTATATATGTCCAGCAACTTGAATGAGTCCATGATGTAGAGCTAGATTTGAAATCTCTAAATGAACTTACAGAGCCAAATCCATATGCTGTATAAAACCTTTCAAAAACAGATTGAACAAGCATCTGTTTTTAGTGCTTGAGTCAATCGATTGAGTTATCTACACAGGTCATTTGAGATGCCTGTATAGGCGTCTCACAGATCCAAGATCTCTGCACATGGCTGATTGGAATGACATAAACCCTTCTGAAGCGACGATGGAGCCACTATTCCTACATGTGGGCAACTGGATTGATCCCTGAAAGTGAAATTCAGTTCCAGGTTCAGATGATAACTAAATTTAGGTATTCCCAGTAGTCAACAGACATCTAAGCAAAAGTCTGGATGGCTGTTCACTCAAGTGTGCAAGCATGGATTTACAAGTGCAACTGATAGAGAGGGATGAAATTCTTTTCTTCCTTGTTAAAGCTGCCTCACCCAAGGCTTGTGTTCATGTTCAGGTGGTGTAGACGCAGCTATGGAGGTGAATATCCACTTCATTCAGATCACTACTTATCTTTCCTTGCTGTTGAAGCCACACTCATGTGATCTGCTTGCTGTTTGCTTGTGATGTGGAGCATACTGAAAACTGCAATTATTTTAATTTTTTCCTCTTATTAGTTTTTTTTTTTTAAGCTATATAACCTGCTCCCCAAGATTTTATTTTTCCTTCATCCTGAACAAGCATTCTAATTTTCTGATTTTATTAAACTGTCTGATTTTATTAAAGCTTAAGGACTTTTCAGGCTGTGAATACAGTACAGAAAATGAGCAGAAGAAATGTGCTTCAACAGCAAGATAACTAGGGATAGCATTTGTTATTCAGAAGAAAAAAGTAAGGAGATAAGATATGCTTTGTGGTACCTAAACTAGCAATAAATTAAGACCAGAATCCAGGGCCTTAGATAATACAGGACATGACCAAAACTGTCCTCCACCTTTGCCTGCCTGCCTTATCTTGATTATCTTGATTGTCCTTTCTGCGATGGCTCATTTCAGTGCTACAGCGATTCAGTCAGTTTATATCCATTGGAGCTATCTGCGGACTTGGACCTTAATCACCCTTCATTTCTGCTTTTAAACTCGTTCCTTCCTCCTTTTCTTTCTCCTCCCCTTGGCAGGAATGAGACATATGTTTCTTTTTTCTAATGAAATTGGGTTCTGATCTCATTATGGGGAGATCTCTCCAGCTCCCAGGAGTTGGAGTCCTACTGTTAGACCTAAAGTGTGTAAGTGTTAATCTGGTCTTGCTTGCTTGAGTCATGTTTCTGTCCTTTTTTTTTTTTTTTATGACAGTTAATTTTCTTTTGTCCATAGCATAGGTTTTAATTATATAGCCTTCAGCTCATAAATATGAGACCCATTAAAATAAGAGTTCTTTTATCGTGATTTTTTTTTGAGAAGAATAAGTGATTAACAGGATTTTGACAAATTTGCATAGCTCTGCCAGTCTTCTAGTTGCTGTATTCAGATTTCTTTTCAATATGTATCATTTATTTTTACATTTAAGCAAGCATTTCATCTACTGTCATGTCTACTTGATATTAATCATAAAAAAAATCAAAGGGCTTATAAAATGCTGAAAAAACAGATCAGTAAAGTTAAATGGACAGAAAGCTGTGCTTATCATTTTTGGATTTAAAGATGTTTGGATTTAGAAACTATTTGTATTCTTAATGGTAATTTTTATTTATAAGTACATAACAGCAGATTGGGGGATATTAACAGCTATTAATTTCTCTGATCTGCAGTTTCCTAAATAAACAATTTCACCCTTTCAAACTAAATGAGAGAGGTAAAATCAGAGAAATCCCTCTGAGTAGCTGAACAAATGGATATAATACTGTCTAAAATTCAGGAGGCCTGGCTTCTTCCTCTAGCACTTTTGGTCAATCCATTGACTTCCTCCTCCTGCCTCACTGACTGCTTTTCTTTAAAGTAAAGTTTTATTTAAGCTGTATTTTCTACAGAATTAGCTCTGTTTCTTTTTTTCCTTTTTCTTTTTTTTCCTTTTTACTTTTCCTTTTTTCCTTTTCCTTTTCCTTTTTTCTCTTTCTTTTTTTCTTTTCCTTTTTCTCAGCATGTTTTAAGGTGCTTAAACACTTTTTCAACATGCCTAAAAAAATGCTTTAAAGCCACTTACATTTTATTCCACCAGAGCTAAAAGTCCACAGTCAAGTTGGACGCCACATAACAACACTAAGGTAGCAGCACCGTGTGCAAGCTAATAAATTCTGGATTTTCTGCATCTCAAGTAAGACTCGGGAAAAATTAAGCTACTCCGTAGAAAGGCACAATAGCACCACCACCGGGTACTGAAGTGAAAGTACAGTTTATAGGATTCAGCCTTGAGAAAGCTAGGAAGGACCAAAATGGATGAAGATGCCAGTGAGCAATTTCTGCATTCAGTCTTTTGAAACTGGCTAGTCGTGCTGTTGGTAGGTGACTCTGCTTAAGCGAGGAGCTCTTGTCATTTTTTAAATGAAATTATTTGGAAATAATTGTTTTCCGTTCTGTGACTGCATAATGGAGGATTCAGGGTTCCTTTGGGCAGCTAAAATTATGCAGACATCTTATTTTTTGAGGTTTGTAAATACTTTCTTTGAATGTAAGCCTTAGTGTTTTGTGTTGGTTTTATTCCTGATCTTGTCTGGAATGTCAAAGCAATATTGTAATCTTAAAGGTTAAAAAAAAAAAAAAGAGGTTGTAAAATGTGAAGTCAAGCCTACAACATGACATTATCCTTTTCCTTTGTCCTAATAAGAATATAAATCAAAATTTCAACATTCATATCATTTCATATTCATATCATTTGATATCATTCATACCATTTCATATCAAAACATCTGAAACCTTGGCGCTCAATAATTTCTCTTTCTTTCTTACTTTCAATATTTCCCTTGCTGCTAATGCCTCTGCTCTTCAGCTTTACATTACTGCTCCATTTTTTTCTTTCCCTGCAGCCTCCCTCTCTCTCTCAACATACTCTTCTTTTCTTTCCTTTTTTCGGCATGCTGATAATGTCTCTCGTCATTCCAGCAGTCTCTCCACTGCTGAATGCACCGGCAGCATTTTCGTCTGAGTGCTCCGGAGTGATCCACTCAGTGCAGCCAGCTATCACCAGTGAATTGTCAAGAAGTGCTTGCTGGGTACCCAACTATAATCCACGTGAAAAATACCATTTTGTTTTATGTTGTATATAGACTGAAGCTTGGGAAAGACTAAGAGATCTAGAGATCTGCCAGTTTCCCTGAGACGGTCTAAAACGCATACCTTTTGGACCTGATTTGACCCATTTTTCATACAGAAGTCTTTGAAAGCTTGTTTCACTTCTTTGTATATCAAACTCGATGCATAAATTTGTACAGAAGGTTTCAGTTCAGTCAGTGATGCAGACACAAGGCCTACTGTGGCCTTCACAGACTGTAATTCTCTGGTTTTCACTAAAGTCATCTTTTTCTTCAGTAATTTTTTTTTGAAATTTATCCTTATTTTCTGGACCTTTTAAATTATTTTTATCTTTGTTCCTTTTTACTTTGATGACTGAACTTATGATCTTACGTACTAACCTATGTGACACAATGAATCCTCACTAAAATGACAGATAGAGAATAATGCCCAGAGGAACAGGCTAGACTCCTTATGCAAGTTATCAAGATTCCTTTCCTTTAGTCATATGTGTCCAGTAATTCAATTGCTTTGTTGTGAGTCAGTCTTTTCAAGATTTACTTCCAGCCATTGTTGTAGAAGCTACAATTTCTATTTTTCATGCAGGCAGAGGACACATTAAAAAACTTACTTGATATCTCTTTAGTTGATGGTTGAAATTTGCAGAGCTGTCTTAGGATTTGACTATCCTTTTCATAACAGAGTGACTGTTTGTATGACAGTATTCCATAGGCAGTTTCATAGATGCTTGTCTACATGAATGAAAAAACTCAGGTATCACACTGAAGTCTCAGAGCAGGTAGATGTTCTTGGACATCTTCAACCACAAGTAGATGCGGTTGAAGAGGAAATACACCACTGTGTGGTTAGTTTAACCCTTTCCTTTACTTCTCACCTTTTGACTGTTTGATGGGGTAACATATAAAAAAGGGTTGTGTGCTAATTTGACTCCTAAAGATTCTTCCTATAGTCTTTTGTTTTCTCTGATTAAAAAAAAAAATAAGATACAGATGACAGATGTAGCTAACTTGGTTTTACTCAGGGGGTGGGAAGATACCTAGAAATGGTCTGCTGTGATGTCAAAGTATCTTTCCTGATATAGCATTTTGTAGCCAAAAAAATTTCAGCTTTACTGTCAGTACATGGTCATGTTACAGCATTTTACCACCTCAGCAGTAATAAAAAAAAATGAAACTGAACTTTATCTTCAAGAAGGGTATTCAGTTAAGATGCCTGTGAAAAATAGGTCAAGAAAAGGTAAATCATAAACAAAGAGTTTCACTTCAGAAATTAGAGTCAGGTGCAGTCCTGCTTTGGTAGAGGTGTGACCAAAGCGACTGATTCTATCTTTTTCCATTCAAATGGCACCGAAGCCAAACTCCTCCTCAGATGATACATATCCTGAACTTTTGTTTAAAATAAAAAGTACTGACATCCACATGATTCTGTAATTCACAAAACTTGATTGTTAAAGAATTTGAAAGTCCATACAGAACTTCAACAAATATGTAATTGATCATAATTGATGGCATTTGGTGGAGGCAAGGTCCTGTAACTGAACTTCTTCAAGTCATTTAGGGCAAGATCTACGACACTACTTTTGCAGCTCATTAATCAAGGACAAAACATTAGTGGGAAAAGCACCTTTGCTTTGCATTTTGCTAAAAAAAAGAAATAGTCCATTCCATTGTTGTGTATCAAAAAGGAATAATTCCAGATCTTATCTATGGTCTGTCTCTGTGAGTAGTATCAGGCTGACACATTTGGTGGCAACAAATCTACTGGCTGTAATCTTTTACTATTAGCTCTCCTACACACTCTGCAGCGATAGTACTAGGATCATCATAATTTTTATTTGCCTCACTCAGAATAATACATCGCCTCCTTCTTTCCTCTCTGAAAGAAGAGAAATTCTTTTGGGAAAACAATAAACAATGTTAGTCAGTATCTTCACTTTAATTAATAGTTAATTGTTTTGATTAGCTCTGATTCTTTTCAATGAAAGAGAATCCACTGTATCTCCATACAGTGTTTTACTTTAATCATAGCACTATATTCACATATCAGCGTTCAGTGCAATGTAGTCAAGTGTGGCTGCACTCCTTTCTTCCTCTACCAAGTTTAAATGTATCACGTTAGAGACTTTTGTTAGAACCTTTTCTGCCTCAGGCTCCATTGCTCTTTTGCACCACAAAGCGTCTGTAACTTCAGCTTAACCAACTGCTTATGGGTTCATGGTATGGAATCTCCGGAATGCTGTTGTGCTAACAGTACCTTACAGAGGAGGAATACCTGAGGAAGAGAAAGTGTAACTGTTCCTGATTCTCTGATTACCAGGACATCTGGAAAACAATGCTATCTTCTTCTTTTTTTCCCAGGCTATTAGGTATCAGGACTGCCATAGTGGGTCATGAGAGTATGACAGATACTGGTGATCTTGTTTTTTGATTACCTTCTTCCTGTGGTAGTTTGTGTTGGTCTGAAGAGGATATGCACATATGAGCATAAAGCAAGAGGGAATGAAAAAGTAGGTGGTTAGATGCACAAAGAAGCCATTTGCTGAACAAATTGTCCTGTTTCCATCTGTAACATACTGATTTATACAAGGCTGGAATCTTTAAAAGGAAACCTCTTGCAAAAGGACTAATGGAGTACTAAACAGTACTCCTAATAAGAGTCTTTATTGCTCTGGGATAGTTTAGAGGAGCACAGAATTAAACTATATATGTGTATATATTGCTATATTTTTAACAGCCTTTAGAGTGTCCTTGCTGAATTAGTCTAGAGCATTGAATTAGAAAGAAATTTGTTATTGAGAAAGGATAGGGGCATATTTTGAGGTTATGTCAGAAACTATGAGTTATGACTGTTGCAGCAGTAAGTCAGAATACTTTCTGTTTTTTTCTGGTCCTCTCTTCACTGATTTTTCATATCACCTCTAGAGCTATCTAATTCTATGAAGGTTATGAAATAGAGGAGGATCTGCTTACATTCCTTAAGTGTCTTCTATTGATGATGAACTTGAACTGAATCAAAACCAATAATAGGTATAATTAATAGCCTTCTAAATACGGGTGAATTTAAAGCACCCACACCACTGATGCTGAAGTATGTTTCCTGACTTAGTGGAGTGCGTACACTTCTCCAGATATCACGGACATCTGTCATATATTTTTGGCTCATTTTAATATTACAAAGTCAAATGCTCATTTATTTATATTCATTATCAAGTCAGCAGGAAATATTGAGTAATTATATGACTGCATATGGACTGTATCAGTTTCTATCTCTGAATTCCAGATCCTGTTGCTGACTTGAAAGCTATGCAATATATACTACGTTTTCATAAACAAAAGTGAAAACAAAATAACATTATAATATAAATCAAAAAGAACTCCATTACTTTGTTTTTGATAGTTTTCCAAATCTATGTAAGTGAAGAACCTATGTAAGTATTTTTCTAAGGAATTATTTTTACAAAAGACTTGATTCTTTCCATTGACAGCATCAGCAAAAGAACATAGGAGGAAAAAAATGAAATGTTCTAATGAAAATAATTGAGCAATGGATGTCCTTTCTGTGTCAGTTTTAAATGGCCCATTAATTTTGGCACATCTGTGTAAGAGTTGCTATTATCATATTTATAAAGTTAATCAAGCATTAATCCTACATCCCTAGCACATTATTTTTAGTCACAATTCATTTTATGACCAATAAGTTGATTTAAAGGATCTAAAATGGTGCTTCTTAGGTTTAACGAGTTCACTCAGTTTAGAGCTGAGTGAAAGATGACAGTTCTGTCAGTATATTTTATTAAAATTAACTCTGAGCAGTTAATAGTTAGAAATTTCTCTAAGAGAATAGAAATATTTCGCCTTCTCTTTTTATTTATTTATTTTTTTTGGACAGAAAATAACACTTCCCAAGATAACATCAAAGATTCATAGGAATTATGCTGAAGATATTTCAGCAATGATTCAATAATAGCTGCACTACCTGCTCACCGAGTGGATTATTTGCTACAAGACATGTAAATGATGAGGGTACTGTTTATTTCACTGAAGACATTAGTAGATTCTACAATGACTAGATAAAGTACAGCTAGTAAATCAACTAAACTCTGTAATTCAAATTTTTAAATTCCTTTCAAAAATGTATTCTCTGTAGTTAAAATAAAGTCTTTGAGAACTGTCAGAGTCAAGAGACGAAATCATAGAATCATAGAATCCTTAAGGTTGGAAGGGACCTCTAGACGTCATCTAGTCCAACTGCCCTGCACACGCAGGACCAGTAGAGCATGTGGCACAGGACTGCATCCAAGCGGATCTTGAAGATCTCCAGAGAAGGAGACTTCACAACCTCTCTGGGCAGCCTGTTCCAGTGCTCTGTCACCCTAACTGTCAGGAAATTTTTCCTTAAGTTCCTGTGGAACTTTTGATGTTTAAGTTTGTGGCTATTTTCTCTTGTTCTGTCAGTGGCCATCACTGAAAAGAGGCCAGTCCCATCCTCCTCACTGCCTCCCTTGAGGTACTTGTACACACTGATTAGATTCCCTCTCAGCCTTCTCTTCTCCAGGCCGAGCAGTCCCAGCTCTCTCAGCCTTTCCTCACAGGGCAGATGTTCCAGGCCCCTGATCATCCTCGTGGCCCTGCGCTGGACTCTTTCCAGCAGCTCCACATCCCTCTTGTACTGGGGGGCCCAGAACTGGACGCAGCGCTCCAGATGTGGCCTCACCAGGGCTGAGTAGAGAGGCAGGATCACCTCCCTCGACCTGCTGGAGACGCCACTCCAAGACGCCAATCATATCACCACTCTTTCAGGATGTCCATTTTCTAAAAGTCAATTTTGCTTTTCTGAATGTTTTTTTAAAAGGTTTTAAACAAATCTGAAGATCACAGCTTTTTCCTCTCTATGCAACCTGAATACTAAATGGATGTCTCCTCAAAAACACTTCTAGGAATGTGTCTGGCTTCAGCTGCTGAAGAGCAGTACAAACTGGGTTGCTCCATGAGGCGAATAATCTTGGGAGGTAGATAACTTCATACTTCTATTGGAATGCTCAATAAAGGCTATATAAATCATTATAGAACAACTATACTAACTTGATTGTGATCTTACTAAACTTTATATTAAGGCACAGCAGAGACCATGCTGTACGTAGATATAATAGCTTCTTCCTAACAAAGACCCACTTTTGCTCACTGCAAAACTGGGCTAATCAGATTTTCAACCAGCCTAAATACTCTGAAATTTGCAAATACTTTGCAAATCTTTCAATAGATTCACCTTTTTTTTTTTCTTTTGAGACTTAAGGTCAGATGTCATTGAATAGAGTTTTATGTGTCAGGTTCACAGATGATGGCTTTTGACTAAGGGCAGTGTTCTGTAGACTGCAGAGTTTTATAAAATCTTTTGGGTCAGCTACCTGTCCATTATCAGTGATTTCCATAGCAATATGAAGAAACATATTCTTAGGTTTAAAAAACGTGAGGAATCTGAAATGAAGCTGAGTTCAGACAATGTCTCTCCTGCTGTATTATCAAGACTGTTATCAGGAAATGTAGGAAATATCAATTAAAAGGTAAAAATGAATATCATTCAGAATTAAAAATTAAAAGAACGAATGACGTCCTGTTTCCAAGAAGTGGCAACATTTCCAATTAACTGATCAAATCAAAATTTCTTTTAATAGTGCGGTGTTTACATCAAGAACCAAAATGCAAAATTGTTGCACTCAGTTCCATTATCCAACAGTAGTGAAAAAAAAGTAAAATTTTACATGAAAACATGCACTTAGATTTATAAAGTTGCATATACTTATTTTTGTAATCTTTCTGTTGTACTTAGAATATTCTGCTAAATATTTATTACATTTGAATTTGATGGAGTTTGCTCAATCAGCATCCTCCTGAAGGTTAATTATACAACGACTTGCAAATAACATGAGCACAAGTGATTTCTACAGTGCATGAAGATTCACTCCTTATTTTATATAAATGAAGCTTTATGATATTTGTGGTGTTGGTGAACTGAAATATACTGTTGAAAGCTCCTTAACTCACTCTTTAAAGTTGATATTTGAATATATTTTTAGAATATGTATGCATAAATAAATATTCTACCAAACAATTTTTTGTTATTCATATCAATGAACAATGATTTTGACAAATGTTAGATTTGTCGTGCTTAGTTTTTCTCTACTCAGAATATCATGCTCCATCACTTAAAATAAGTATTTGTTCACTTAAACTTACCCTGTCCATAAGAGAGAAATTAATCTTGCAGGCACTGAGGAGTGACCGGAGTGACCCTGGAGAGCAGGAAAATTGACACTAACCAGTTGAGACTAGTAGTAATCTCATGCTGCGCAGAGGTCTAAGAGAGCAGTCTACAAGGTTAATGCGTTAGTACTTCAAGACAGTGTCCTAGGGAAAAAAAATGTAGATAATTAACTCACCCAGAGCTACGGGCTATTTTGTGTTTCTAGTGTCATTATGATGACAGAGATAGACTAAACAGACTTTCTCTTTTGAGAATCTGTGCTGTGATGAATTATAAGAACTTGAATCAAAGCAGAGCTTGTCTGTGAATGTAATGCACTAAAACAGCAGTAGAGCAGAGGAATGTTCAGATACTTTTCCCTGATGAAGAGTCTGTGTCTCCTGATATCAGCAGAAGTGGTAGCTTTCCCTGCATCAGCAGAGCAGCAAAGAACAGATTTACCATTTGTGTTATTATCAGTGCTAATAATGACATCCACAGAGCTTTTGCTATTGTGGTTGCATGCCAGAGTGAGTCTGTGGTTTTAAAATGTGAGCAAAAATTGATAGAAAAGAATAAAAAATGTAGCTCCAAGAAGAAGATTACACTTTGCTTTAGCAAGAGTCTAGAACAAAGGGAAATAAAATAGTAGAATGTTTTGATTCTACTAATTGGACCACTATCATCAAATGCTATTTCCCTTTTTTTTAGCGGCTATAAGGTGTGGAGTCTTAAAGAGATGAATCATGTCACTCTTTTTAGTATTTTTGTATGTGATGCTGCCAAAGGAGATTCTGAGTGGTTCTGAAATTAAATTCTATCTTCGGGTCCATCTACTGAAAATACATTTACTTTTGAATTTGCAATAGAGGAAATCTCTGGCCTGGATAAAAAATTAGGCTAACTTTAGACCCATGAAGGCAGAGGTGATGCAGATGAGAAGATCAAAGCACTTCTATAGTAGTAGGAGCCTGAATGGACTGACAGAACTAAATATTAAGAGACATAATGGAATTTTTGGTCATAATTCCAATAGTGCTTCAAAGTATTTTTCTTTTACTGGCCCATTGTCCACATTTTGCCATAATTTACTTCTGTATCTCAAGGAAGAATGCAGCAGGCTTTCTGAGGACTGGTTGTTTACAAAATGATTTTGAAGGTCAAATCTTGAAAAGAGATTAGCAAGGTATGTTTATTGACAGCACTGAGAGAGGTTTTTACCAGATTGTCTGCAAGTCCTTGTGTGATATTTATTTTGTGTATCTCTTTATAATGTCTTTGTTACTATATCATGGAAACTACAGCAGTTCCGGAAGGTGGAGAGCCAAGCTGTTTGCCACCCTCTCCCGTGAGAGCTACAAGCAAGAGCAGCTTCAACTAACAAGTGGGCGAAGTCTTCCATAATTGTAGCAAATGCCACTCCTATCCTGTTCATCTGGTGAAAAAGTTAAAAGAGTGATCCTAGTTTTACAGGTGTAAAAGCTTTCTCTCTCTCTCTTACTTTTCTTCATATGTAAAGAAAGGCCCATCCTAGGTCAGCAAAGCTAATTTTTGCCTGCAATTGCTTGGCAGAGCTCTTCAGAGTTTTTTTTTTTTTTTTTTTTTTTTTTTCAAATGTAACAAGTATTTGAATAGCAACTGAGGAAAAAAATAGCAATTTATGAGAAAAGACTAAGTGCGCTGGGCCTGCTTAGCCTAGAGAAGAGAAGACTCAGAGGATATCTGATCAGTATGTATAAATACCTGAGGGGAGAATGTAGGGAGGATGGGACCAGGCTCTTCTCTGTGGAGGCTGGTGACAGCATGAGGGGTAATGGGTGTAAACTTCCTCCATGTGAGGAAGAACTTCTTTGCTGGGAGGGTGACAGAGCCCTGGAACAGGCTGCCCAGAGAAGCTGTGGAGGCTCCTTCTCTGGAGATCTTCCAAACCTGCCTGGATGTCACTCTGTATCACATGCTCTGGGTGTCCCTGCTGGAGCAGGGCGGGTGTATTGGATTAAATAATCCCTAGAGGTTCCTTCCAACCTCAACCATGATTCTGTGAACTGGTTATTCTCCTTGATTACATGGGTTAACTGCAATCCATTTCTTCAGTACTCTGACAGACTAGGTAGCCATTTTATAATGGGAATTATGTAAACCATGTGCAGTCCCATGCTCACATACATTTTCCATATTTACTGGCAAACTGGTATTTTGCATATGAACTGACCCTTACTTGCTGATGGTTCTTCTCGCGTGTAACTAAATTTCTTGTGAGCGTATAAAAATTAAAGAATTATTTTCAGAAAGCTCTTGAGTAAATAATAACCCCCAAATGTAGGCCAGATTATGCCATTCTTCCCTATGTGAAACTGCTCTGTAGATTTATGAAAGATGTGTTATGAGATAATTTACTTTATAAGATAATTCCCACCAAGAATACATAGTGAAAGCATTTTGGCCACAGACTCAGAAAATCTAATAAAGTATATATGCTTGTGAGACAAGAAAGACATAAAAAAGTGCAAAAAATAGTTTTGTATGAATTATTTATCTAGTGTCTGGTTGTATTTACCCAGTGTCTATACATCACATCCATTTAAATTTATATCATTCTTCGTATGGTTACATCAATGTATGATACATGTACAATAAAAACTGTGTAAAATTGTTACTGGCAAAATCTCCCACTGATTGTTATGAAATGACACCACTTAAATTTCAATGAGATTTCTTCATTCAGTGTCTAGACAAATAATATGCATATATCAGTGTAGAAACTAGGATTTAGAAAATGTTCTGTTAATGTGACAGGCCTGTTCATGAAGTTACTTTCCCTCTTTGACAAGTCTTTCTCAAAGTCAAGGAACTGAGATGTTAAAATTATAACAGAAGATAACTGAGTATCTTTTTTCATGTAAAGAAGCTGTGATCTGTATTATTTAATTTTATGAAGAACATTATTTTATTGTTTGCTGTTTTGCTATTTCTAATGCACAAAATAGGAAAGGAAGAAAGTTTTTATTTGTCATTCTCCATGGAGATTTTTTTAATTCTTTTTTTTTATATACATATATATATTGACTTCTTCAGGACATTAACCTGCACATCTGGATGATGCTAGTGATGGAGAGCACTGTGGGCTAAAAATAACAGATTTCCAATCGTTGTGAGGCTGGTGAAGATAAAAAGCCTGAAGAGACCACAGATTGATAGCATGGAGCAGGCTGATAGTTTATAGCTTTTTCTTTATGTGTTGCTTTATTTGCTGGGCAGTAATTATAGACTGATTACAGACAGGAAAAAAAAAGTGTCTGTTGTTCTCCATCCTGAATAGTAATTACTGTGATATTGTGTTCCTCTCCCATCCCTTTCTGTTGCTCTTTCTGAACATTACCAGACCTATTTTGGGCTTTAGTATAGTTTTTGTGAAGCAGAAATTAGAAAATAAATAAAACAGGGTTGACATGTTTGTGATGATGGTCATCTTGGAATTATATATCAGCTACTATGTAGTGTACATACGCTTTAACGAAGCGTACATACCCTTTAGATTGGAGAATGTTGAAAGAAGAGACTGGTTGTGATTTCTCCAAGCTACATGATCCATGTTTTTGCTGGTTTTGTATTTCTATCCATATAGGTGATACATACATACATACAAAAAATCTCTGACTGCTTTCATTAAAGCAAAGAATGTCTTTTTTGAATAATTTTGAGAGGAATTAGTCTACCGTAAAGATGTTAATGCAATTTGTTTTGAAAAATAAAATTCCTATCTTGAACCATTTGGTATTCCTGTATTGCACTAGATTTTGGAGCAAAATTAGGGGGGCTGTAAATCACCCAGCTTAATTGATTGTCATTGAGACTGAACTGATTTAGCCCAGCTGTGTTGTGAACTGCAAAATGCTCAGTCATGAAATGCTCACTTGTAAATCATTAGACCATCTTAAAAATCATCTACCAAAGCACATTTTAGGCTTTTCGTTCTGTTTTTAAAGCTTTGGTGCACACTGAGGTCACACAAGATTTCCACTATTAAAAACATATTTAAAAACAGATAGAAACTTATTTAAAAATGGACCAGGGTTCTAACTACCATTTTTTTTCCTCTCATCTTCACAGGAATCCTTGACAACAGCTAAAAAGTCTGTGTGATAAAATACTCACCATAAAAACCACCTAATCTGGCAACACAAGTGTATTGTACTCCTCTTTGGGTTACACAGACTTAAAGATACAGGCATCTGGCATGATGAGGTCAAATCCAGCAACATTTTCCATGTAAATCCATTTCTTTTTCTGTTCACATTCAGCCACCCTTTATCATCTTGGAAATCAGGGACAAATCAAGAAAGGGATATTGGCAGAATCTGTGTTATCCAAGCTTGCCATTTGGACTATGGGAGAAAGGTGAAAGGGGAGAATATTTCCTTGGAAGCCCTCCACTACTCAGGCATAACTGAGTTCCATTCAGACTGTGCTCTTCTGTGAAAACATAGGCACTTGAGATCGTCTTTGATTAGACATTTTTGATGCAGTGGCATCTGAATATTGGATCATAGGGTAGTTCATGTTCAAATGGAACTCAGGAGGCCTCTAGTCCAACCTCCTGCTCAAAGCAGGTTCAACTGTGAAATTGCTCAGGGCTTCATCCAGTTGGGTCTTGAAAACTCCCAGGGATGAAGAGAGACTGCTCAGTCACTCTGGGCAACTTCGTTCCACTGCTTGACTGTCCTCAGGGGGAAGAAGCTTCTTATGTAAGTCTGAACCTCTGTTGTCTCAACTTGTCCTCACACCATGACCCACTGACCTGGCCTTGTCTTCTGAATAACCTCTGCGTAGGCACAGGGCGCACTGGTCAATCCAACCTCTTCTAAGGGCTGAGCAAGCTCAGCTCCTTCAGTTTCTTCTCGCTCCAGGAAAGTGCCCCAGGTCTCTAAGCATCCACTGAACTTGCTCCAGTCTCTTGATGTCTTTCTTGCAATGGGGGCTCAAGTCATATTTACATATCAAATGTGGTGAAGAAGTTAGCTGATTTTGAGTCTTTTTTCATCAGTCTGTAGGCTAACTGTTATGATACAAACCATAACTTGATCAGGCTCAGAAAGGAATAACTGCAAGAGCTATTAGCACAGCTCCTCACAAACTACTTGGTCTGCTCAAACTATTTGGTCTACTCAAGCTACTTGATCCTGCCTAACTGTCTGTCTTTGCCTCTTCACTGTGCATCTATCTCTTTCCATCTCCTTTACTCATCTCCTGGGTCTACTTCCTGAAGCTGTATTAGCTGTTGTACCTGAGAACACATTGTGTTTACCTTTCACAGCAAGTCTGGAGACCAAAGTCAGCATGCTCCTGATGTGACAGGCAGAAAAAAGAAATTTGCGGTAAAGTTACAGCAACTGGCCAGTAGAAGAAAATAAACTCAGTAATATCTGATTCCTGGAGACAGATAGAAGGAGTATTCCTGGTGTGGAATTTCAGGGAGTAAAACCAAAGTGTTGATGGCAAGAATAGGAGAAAGGAAACATAGGATTGGAAACTGCACTTGGTAAATAAGAACATGAACTACACGGTATTGTGATGTTCTACAGAGGAGTTCTGATTTTTCCAAAAGCTAACCTAGAATAGCAAAAAGTGTTGCAAGTGGTTTTCAGGGAGAATTCCTATTTTGTCCAAGAAACCAGAAAAAAAATTACTTTTGGATTTCTGTCAGTTATTGAAATGGGCTTATGATATTATAATGGTCATCGTAGATGGTCTTTTAAATGTAAGAAAGTCATATTTTTTTATATTTGATTTCTGAAATATCAGAATAACCAAGTAGATATTCACTACCTCAAAGTTACAGTAGTTCATAAAAGCTACTACAGATTTGCTTTTCTTGGGTTGATATTACCAGTAAAAATCATTCACGAAAATAAAACTTCAGACTCAGGATACTGTTATAAGGGTATACAGTGAATTGCAGATCTGAAACCTCAGTATGCTCATAATAATTCATTCTAGAGGGTTTGCTGATATTGCTATGTAAAATATGACATTGTGAGTGTATCCCATCAGGAGAAAGTTGATTCTTTAACAATATTTTGCATATTTATTACATTATTGTTGTTAGTGTACTAACACCTGGAGGTGAGCTCTGAATCCTGAGAAAGCATTTTATTCACTAAATATTTCAAGGAAAATGGGAATATTATATGACTGTATTTTGAACAGAACTGAGTGTGAGTTTGGTGTATTCAGATATATTTATGGAATTCATTCCCCGGGAGGTGTTGCCTTGTTTCTGCTGTGAATTACAGATGGTCCTAGGTAGAGGGAAAAGGCCCTCAGGTTCTCAAGATGGTTCTGTTTTTGGTTGTGTAAAATAATAAAACATCAGACACCTTGATAAAGCTTTGAAATTCAAAGGTGTTTATGCAGTTAAGAATGTTTAGATTTCTTTTTAATATTACATACCTAAATTATACTGTAGGAACATTTATATTTTTCTGGGCATTGTTTGCTGCTTAATCATGAGCATCATGTTCAGCACTATCTAATTTAGCATGTCTCCAGCAAGACATCCTCAAATTTGCTGAAAAAGCTCTGAGAGCATATCTTCTACTTCCCCCCTGCCTCCCAGATACTATCTCCAAATGTGTTTCTTGTGCTCTTTGTGGATAATTGGCCTGATTCACAAACACATGTAGATGAACAAGGGGAGCAAACTGATTCTTTGTATCTGAAGGGGATAGCTCTGTCAACAATGGAATTTTTTTTCCAGCAATGTTATTGGGAGGGGTTTCCCTTGGAAATGACAGGGTATTTGCCATTGTAAGGACCATGCTAGTGGAGCCTGTGCAGAAAACCTACTAAAGGAGGTTTCTAATGTTCCTATTTTAGTGATTAAGTCAATCAGCTCTAAATACTTTGTGATTTAAGAACTAGCTATCTTGCGGGTTGTGGGAAGAACAGTGTTTGTGGGTAAACTGTCTTCATGCTCTACACTGAGATCCCCTTCCAGAAGCCAATTGTCTGTGTCCTGTTCTTGGCATCAAAGAGTCCATTAACTAGATGCTTAATTCTTATTTATGGTGTTTTTATTTTTATCAGGAGTTGAAAAAACAGTTTTACTTAAAATAGGAGGAAAATTAGAGATTTTCATTTTGCAGATTTTCTCCTTTTGAAAATGTTATACTTTGGCTGTTGTCTACAAGCTTGTTCAGTGATATTTCACCATTTCTAGAAAAAAACATAGGTTTATATTTACAGTAATCCATGATAAAATTATAGTCCATAGCTCTTCGGAGCTTTTGACCCCAACCTTTGCATTCTGAACATCAAAAATTGGTTTTCTTCTTATATAAAACTGAAATATTAAAAGAAAACATATTTAACTTTCTATGGCATTGAATATTTTTCCCTATTGGTTACAGTAGTGAAACTGACCTTTTCTCCACATCACGTCCTGGTTTTTGTGGTGTGATGAGATCATTAAAATGGGAAACAAAGGAAAGATAAAGTGGATGGGGTAAGTGGAAAAGTTAAAGCAACATTTGCTTCAGCTTTATTTCCATCAATATTATAAAAAGTTACTGTCAGATCTTCTTGAAAGTTTCTTCCTGAAAAAAGCAGTTTATTTCCACATCTAAACTCTGTCATGACTATTCCTGTCTTGTCCAGTCCCACAAATTTTGTCTTGAAAATTTACTGCTGATAATAAGGACATAGTAGTAACTCAAAATGGAACTCTATTGTTATTTGTATTTACGTTAGCTATATTTTTATTGGTTTTCATTGTAAATTGTCTTGAAATTTTTTTCATAATTGTCTCACTAATAGTAACATGTAGCCTTGAGAACAAATGCAAATGTGATGTATTTTCACGTTACTAAAGACAGTCTTGCAACCACTCCAACATAACAAAACTATAACTCTATCAAAATTGAAACAATTGTTTGTTCTGTTTGATCTGAATCTCTATCCCTGTAGCAGAAAATTAAACAGTAGACAGTTAGTGTGGCAGTGTTTTGTACAATCGTAGGCTTCATCAACAGACAACAAAAGGCTTCAAACAGACTTACAACAAAGTGTGGGTGAAGAGTTAGCACTGCGAGGACCTAATAAATGAAGGAAGGTAAGACCAGCAGCACAGATGACCAAACAAGAAGGGTGAGATGAGTGGGCTGGTATGTAAAGGAATCTCAGGTCTTGTGTTAAGAGACTGACAGCTTGTAGGCACGAGAGAACATAGGGAAAGAGAGGCTTAAACAACAGAGAAAAAAATGTTTTCAAATGGGACTGTTGGACACCACATTGAGTTTACCCAATTCTTGAAAAAAGGGATAAGTCATTCATTAATGAATTAAAATTCAAAATCAACAAATCCATATTTTGGTTGGGATTTATTTTGCCTAATGTTGGTTCTCTAAGAGATAAGTATTCAGTCCAAACTAGTCACACAAAAGAGTATGTACTGGAGGGCAATTTATTCCCACTTCCTTAAACACTTCTTTTCAGATAGGATTAGTTATTAAATATTTGTTAGTTATTAAATATTTATTTCATTCTCTGATGGGACGTTACTACGCCATAGATTGAAGTTTTCAAGTGCTGCCCTTTGGTCAGCAGTCATTACCATCATCAGTTCTGATGTTGCAATATTCTTCATGACGCATCTCTGTAACTCTTGTGGTCTCATATCAGGTAGTACCATAAATACTTAAAAGGTCAATTTGCCTGGATGTTGCTATATTTGTATTTTCAGGAAATGCTTTCCAATTGCAAGATAGATTTTCTTAAGCAAGGTCTTAATCAAAAGTTTGTAACTAGAGATAATACAACTTTAGTAGAAGTATTAGAGTGGTAGAGATAATACAAAAGTCCCCGGAGTTTCTATCTGAAGCTTTAACTTAAAAGCTCTTGCAGTGAATGAACAGAGGAAGGTAGTTTTATATATACTGTTGCTATGCATCGAAGGTCCTCTGAGATTAAATGCTTACAGACAATGAATAAATTCATCTTTTTGTACTGAACTCCTTCAAGGTGACAGCCATTGCTATTGACGTGGTAGTTATGCATTGAAGTCCATGTTAGAAATACTCACAGCCTGTGGGGTTTCTAGACAGCTACCAGTTATTTCCACCTATGTGTGCCTAGGATATTACAGTAGCAAATTATTCTTGGATTTAGATATTCCCGTGTACAATCTGTGTCAGAAAGTGCAGATTCTGTCCATATATCTACTTCAAGATCTGAAAGATACCTTTTTTTTTACTTGAATAAATTCAGCCAAACATTTGGCTGAACATTTATATAACTGTTAACACTCAACGTCCACTGTTCTGACAGTTAAAGAAATTTGGAATTTCTCCAAAAATGTGTATGCTTCCTTAGCAGCCAGACTGTATGTATGATAAAGGAGTGCACTGGGCTACCAAGAGCAAGAGTGCACTAGGCTGCTGAGCAACAACTGAATTGTGTGTCTCAGTTATCATATGAACCACACATGGCTGTGGTGAATTTTCATATACTTTTAATGTAGTAGGGTGGAGCTAACAAGTGCCTGCATGTTATTCCATTCTTTTATTTGCTGTTATTTGTGGAAACATTTAGGCATATAGAAATTCTAGGAAGAATGAAAAATGTTGAATGCACTTGAAGCTGTGTTTATCTCTGATTTTGAGAGTTAATGTTTGAAAAATATTTACAAAATATCTTTGACCAATCAGTCCTTAGATCTCTGTGTTAACAGAGCTTTCTTGTTTATTTCCTTTACTACAGAAAGGTCAAAGACTTTTGGCAAGTCTTAATTATAACAAACAGGCCTCTTTTGCGATATAATTTTTTTTCTGTACAACTCTGATTTGGTCATAAAACAGCCAAATAAAAACATTTCTCTTTCACAAATCAAACTTGTAATTTTGGAGGCTAAGATTCCCCATTTTTTGAAAAAAAA
Organism: Crypturellus undulatus; assembly: GCA_013389825.1. NCBI lineage: Eukaryota > Metazoa > Chordata > Aves > Tinamiformes > Tinamidae > Crypturellus > Crypturellus undulatus. The sequence continues at coordinate 319,421 of VWPW01019469.1, read as the reverse complement.
ATATGGTAATTTTGTAAAATTTAGGAATGATAATTAAATCATATTTTTGCTTTTTGTAACTAAATTTTGATGGTAACTATAGAGTCATGTGGATAAGATGAAGAGCAGCAATCTTAAATCTATCATCTTGAAACTTGTTTCTTATAAATTTTACTTTTTAATTCTGTTTTCTCTTTATTATTCACATAAATAATTCAGAACATACATGAACTACAGGGTTAACAAAACTGAATACCACAGCAGCACAGATTCAAATCTATTGCATTACTTTGATACATACAAAACCTTAACTCTAGTAAATGCTGTATTGTACAAAATTTGCAAGAATATAAGATTTGAGAAGAACTGAGATATGAATCTCTGATTCAAGGGTATTTCTGAAAAAAGCCAAAAAAAAAAAAAGGATAAAGCAAGATAGGACTTGAGTGCTATTTAAATGAATATGTAAATATTTAGCAAATCTGCAAAATGCATGGAATGGGTGAAAAATAAAGCTTTGCTGTATCTGAAAGCAGTTTACTCTCTGGCATAAAACCTTACTAAAGCCAAAGGAATCCTACTATGATATCAGATTTATGAATTACTGCAAATCTTTTCTCAGTATTCCAATCCTCTTGCTTTCATTTAAACTTTTGCAATGTCTTCTTTTTTTCCTGTAGGTATTTCTAGAATGGCAATGTGCTCTCAGATTGTCAGACATATTACTGCAAAAAAAGGTGAACAGTTACAGATGAATGGATCTCTCTCAAAGCACCTTTTCTGGGGCAAGGGGTGCAAAAATCTTCTGACAGCACCATTAGTAATGCTCTACCTGCTGTTTCATAGCTGAGATTTCTTGATAGCAAGGACATATAACTTATTAAAATGTTATGCATAACTGTAGTTTTTTTCCATAACAGTAATAATATCCCTATAATAATAATATTTTCCTACACAGGCAGATCCTTTGATACTGACTATTAAGACCTGAAAGAAATATTACTTATCCTACTGTAATTTTGAGACACATCTTCTTTTACATATGTGGTGCAGTTTTTAATGTGGTTTGCAGAAACCATACAGGGCAATGATCCCTTGTTATTTGAATGCTGTCATTGCTGCTAAGCCTAGCATATACATTGCAGCAAATCTTGGATTTGCAGGACGCTGTTTGACACAATATTGCCCCTGTTAGATGTAGTAGACTTAGTTCTTAAACACTTGAGAGTGCCAAGCATGTGTTCTCCAACCTTTTATAAGCTATTTCAAGGAGCTAAAGTTAAGCAATTTGAAGACATTAACTAGAGGAGAGGAAAGAAAAGGGTAGGGGGAGCAGGGGGAAGGGGAGTTTCTCATCCTAATTACAAAATTCAAGCTCTTGTTGCTCTCTCAGAAAGCCCGGAGATGAGGAAAAAAAAGAACCTTATAGTAATGCAACTTTAGTCTGTTTTTCTAATGGAAAACACACTAGTAAATGTCACATATAGTATTTCTAACAAAAAAAATAGTGTGACTAGAATTATAGTTTAACTCAACTTCAATATATACTATTGTGTATTCATTAAAAGATTTTGCTGAAACTAATTTCCAATTTACTATGAAGGTCAGAAAAAATGTTATGGTACTTCTGATGAAAAATGTATTTTGGCAGGAAAAGCATTTTGAAAGTGCTATACTTTGGCATTTGAAAAACACATAAATGAAAAAAAAAAGTTTATCATTTAAGGTGACATTGAAATAAAAAACCTGGAAATGCTGTCACTCTCCTGAAGTGTTCTATGTTCTTTTTTCCTGTTTTCTCTTTGCAAAGTGTTTTAAAATATGAGGTTTCATCCCAGTTCTGACTAAGAAGCATTTTAAAATCTGCACCTTCTTCTAGTGTTTGAAAAACTAACTCAGACTCTAACTAATTAGTCTTACTGTATGTATTTTGTGAACTGGCATAGACACGCACAACTGCCCAAAAGTTACACCAGGTGCGAGTTCATTAAACTGCAGAACCACATCATCTGCTCTGTTTTGGACGAGAGTGCACAGTCAAATGGCTTCAATTCACTATCATTGCTTCCACGTTCTCAATTTTCTTTTTGGAATGGCTTGGAAAATTGATATAATCCTTAACTTCCTGTCTAAATTTCTTCCTAAACTGGTATCATACTATTGTAGAGGAGCTGTAGGTTTTGCGAGGCTCTTTCTGAGCTCATCATTTGCAAAACAAGGCTTGTTTTTACAGAATGGCTATTTGAAAAGACCACTTGACTCCCCCGCCATGAAAATATATGAACCCTTTAAGTCTGAGTAACTGAGTATGGTGATCTCTATAATATTATTTGTTCAGAGAGAACAAACTCTTAGGAGCCTCTCTATGAGGTGTCAGGAAAACAGCTGAATAATCAGGGAAGGCTTGAATTGGAGCAGCATATGCTCCTGGTGCTCCTGCTGAGCCTGCTAAAATGACTTAGAATTTCTAAAAATTAGAGATGACAACTTTCTGAAGAAAAAAAAAATTGCTGCAAAGATGGGATGCAGTAGCAAATTCTGTCAAACAGAGGATGATCATCTCTGATCTAAAGATTAATGGTAACCTATTTACAAGTGATTATGATTTAATTATCATTGCATGAACAAATGGAACTATCATCTCAAAACAGTAATGTTTGTCTTTGGTTTTGTTTGCTTCCAAGTGAAGCTAGACTAAAACCATTTTGTGAGCCAAGTAACTCTGATAATTTAGATGTGAGGGAATAGAAAAAAAAATCTTAGATATCTAAAACCTCAAATGGCCAATACTGAGGTTTGAAAAAATCCCCAGTGAGTTATACAGATGTACTATCTAGTATAAAGCAATAATCATACACAAACAAATATAACAAATATAGATAAATAGAAGCTAATATAGAATACACATTGTTCATCAGTAACAATTTTACCTATTATCATTTTCACAAATCTTTTTTTTTGTCATTTGTCTTCCCTCATGCACACATTACTTGCCCTCGCACTGTTAGCCCTGGAGAGTTTGCTTCCCTGAACTGGGGCACAGGCCATAAAAGACCTGATTTGTCGTCCAGCACATGTGAGAGGAGACAGGGGAAAAGAAGAGTGGCTGAGACTGAGAAAAGGTGGGAGGAATACAAGTGTTATGAAAAGCATCTTTCTTCACAAGTGACAAATGTAACTTTAGGAGGCTCCTGACCCTATTTCAGCAGGATTTCTCTCTCTGCCAAGTCAGCTATTCATGTTGCTGTACCGTAACTGAAGGGGAAGACATGAAAGGCTTCATTTTTTAAGCTATTTTTTTCAAATGAAATAGTAGTTTTTGCCCATGAGGCAAAATGAACCAACCTAAAAGTATGATACATAAATCAAAAAATAGCAAATATAGAAATAAGTGCCAGAAAATCATATAAAGGGAAATCTGCAGTCAGCAGTATTTCTTCCGTGATTTTCTCAAGCAAAATGAATTATTAGTCCTTTGCTAGATGTATCAATAATGACACAGAAAAAATACTAAGTATTATGTTAATAATATGGTAATGAAATACATTTGAATGAAATAATTTTGTGAGATGATGATGGGAAAAGTATTTTCAATTTAAGTAACTGAAGATGGTGACACTTTGCAACTGTTAAAGATGAGAGTTTTTAAACTGAAAATCTGTACAATCTGAGTGTTTTCAGAGAACTGGATAGAAGTTTTCTGTGTTGTTAACTTTGATTTTTGGTAAGTGCTGAAGTATCAAGATACAAAAACTGGTGGAAGATTTAAACTCATCCAGCATTTGAACTGAACAAAAAAGATGATTTGGGCAATTATGTTCCAGTTGTTCTGAGGCAAAACAATGAATGACTAATAGTAAAGAATAAGATTAATAAAGAGTAAAATTTTCTAAATAAGAAATTACAATGGAATAAACCAATATGACTCATTTAAAAATAAATGAAAAATGGTTGTTAGGTGTCAGAGTGTATTCATCTGCTCTAGTCTAGGAAATAGCTCCATTACACCAAACTGGAACCGCACTTCTGTCTCCCAAAGCACAAAATGTCCAGAGTGCAAACCCCATATCCTCAGAATACTGCTCCAGTCTGAACTCTAACCATCTGTTGTAGACAAAGTTGACTCTAACCTTTGGTCTCCAAGGAGCATGAATTAAGATTTCAGATTTCATATTGAGTATATATTTTAAGACAGTTTATTTTTGTGAAGATTTATTTTTGTGAAGATTTATTTTTCTTTTCTTTTCTTTTCTTTTCTTTTCTTTTCTTTTCTTTTCTTTTCTTTTCTTTTCTTTTCTTTTCTTTTCTTTTCTTTTCTTTTCTTTTCTTTTCTTTTCTTTTCTTTTCTTTTCTTTTCTTTTCGTTCTATTTCTGGAGAAGATTCCCTGAAATCTCTTGATTTCTTTGTCAGANTTTCTTTTCTTTTCTTTTCTTTCTATTTCTGGAGAAGATTCTCTGAAATCTCTTGATTTCTTTGTCAGGAATTGACAGTCATTTGCTCTTCTGCACCTACAGACTTGCACCCCAGACACCTTTATCCTTCTAATCTACATCTCACCCTACCACTTATGTCACTCTGTCTTAGATAATCTCCACCATCCTGAGCAGCAGGTGCAATTATTCTTGCAGTACAGGGGTCACAATAGCAAAGAGGGAAAAGAAGGGATGAAGGCAGATTCCTGCAATGGTCCAAATGGTTGCTCTTGTTCTAGGAAGCGGAAGAGCGTCAACAGCAACTATTTCACAGGCACAAACTCCTGCAGAGGGGTAGTAGGAGCCCTATCCCTAGTCTTACTCCTTAATTCTACTAAGCTTCTGCACATAGCACAAGGTATTTGGATAGGATTTGCAATTTTCAGTGTTTCTTATTTTAGTATTTATTATAGAAAGGGTTTCCTCCTGTCTTCTCACCTTTAGACAAACACGTACTTCTGTCTGGTGTGTGAGAGGAATTATTTTTGGCTTGGCAATAAAAAGGAGGCATGTCTCCTTCAGATTTCTCTTGTCCTGACCATTCCATTCAGAGGAGGAGGAATCTCTTGGGAATACCTGCAGGTCATTAGATCCTGCTTGCCTATAGCAGCTCTGTAAATCCAGTTTTGTCCTTCTTTGGCAGTCCTTAACGAGGCAGGAACAGTTGAGGTAGGGCTCCTAAGCTCTACGGGGGATTTATTGTTGGCAGCTAGTTCTCAAGTGAAATAATTTAATAAAGTTGCAATCTAATACATCTGCATCCTATTTATCATACTTTATTTCTTCATTTTAACTAATTGTGCTAGTTTCAGCTTGTGCAAGAAGTTTTTCTGTTTAGCATGTACCTCATGCTATTTACTACAGTTTTGCAAACCATAGAGAGCATGTCTTGAAAAGCATCTATCAAATTACTTGAAATCAGTCACAAAAATGGGTTATGTGATTTCCTCTCTGAATGACCAGTATCTTTTTCAATAGTAGTGATGTTTATTACTAGTCCCTGAGGAGAAATAAAAGTAAGTCGTGATTTTTTTCAGCACTATCTATTTTTCCCACTGCTCAGGGATGTTTAAAGCACAAAATACTACTGTTTATCAGATTACAAATTTGTTCAGTTCTTAGAAGCTACATGTTAGTTTTGTAATACGACACAGTGGCAAAGTGCAGAAGGCAAAAAGAAGAAAGATTTGTGAGTAGAGATACTATTTGTTTTGGCATTTTTTCACTTTACTTTCGCTTGCATATTTTGCCTAATGAAAGATGAGACCTAAACAATGGTATTTTTGAAACTTAAACAAAACAAAATAGACATATTAATTTGAGATAATCCTGTTCTTAGCAATAACAGTAAAACAAAATGACAGAGTATTAAGGCATAGAATATTGAAGAAATGAGGCATACATTTTTGTTCCATTTATAAATAGTCTGAAACAACTTGAATGGAATGTTTTCAAACTGAAAGATTTTATATTCTGAGTATTCAATCCTGTGTTCGTTGAACCAACTGACTCAATATAACTGAGCTTGACTGTAAACTTCAGTGGGGCAGACCTGACATCTGTAGTTCCAGAGCCTTCATTCTCCTTGTAAATTAAAATTCTTTCTCTTTGAAATCAATGGCAGAATTCCTATAAAGTGTAAGAGACAGGGGATGTTATGTTGATAGTCTTCTTAAAAATATATTTGTCTTTCCTATTATTTTTTACTTTCCCAGTTAACACTATCACCTCTGAAAGTAAAAGTTGTCTCCAAAGATTAAGGTTGGCAATCTCACCAGAATCAAAATTTCATAATGTTTTGGTTTCCTCTGTATTCTTTCCTCAGGGAAACTGTCCCTGTAGGGAAAAGGAGACATTACATATTTCTCCATATAAATTATAATTCATCAATAAATACTGGGAAAAGATCTCAGAATAAGCACTATTCAATATGGAAACAGACAGTGACATCACTTGGCAAATGTTCATCAGAATAGCAGGGTCATGTAAATATATCATATAAAAAACAATAACCAGCTGTTCAATGAATATCAATAAACTAGAAAGAAGATTTTAGAAATACATAGGTATGCATACTACTTTTTCTTTTAAATAAATGTTGCATTCTCCTTTCCAATCCAGAACCCAATGTACTGTTTATATACCTGGCACAGTGTGCTATGATTAAAGGTAAAACCAGATGGCCTTATTTTTACTTGCCTTGTTTGTTTAGTTGACAGATAACTCAGTCCTAATTTTACTCATCAATCTGACTGTAGTCATTTATGTTCTGCTATTAATTTTCATGCAGACTCATATATACATGCACACAGATAGAAGATGACTGATTGTTTTTCTTTTTCTTCTTCCTTAGGCTTAGAAAGAATTGCAAGAGATTCAGCCTATGAGCAAGAAGGAAAAGTTCAGTTTGTAATTGATGCTGTTTATTCCATGGCCTATGCACTACACAACATGCATAAAGATCTCTGTCCTGGATATATTGGTCTGTGCCAAAGGATGAGCACAATTGATGGTAAAGAGCTACTTAGTTATATTCGAGCAGTAAACTTTAATGGTAAGTTACATGTAATCTTTTTTTTCCCCTTTTCTTCTTCTTTAAATGTTTCAGAAGTGTCAAGATGTTTTTTCTTCTATATATAGGACACTTTCAGGCACGGTAGAAAACACAGGATTAGAAGCAGTTCTCTTTTAATCAGAAGTGTGAGTTTTTCCACCTGTTTCAAAACCCCCAAGTGTATTTTTCATCTTAACATTAAGCTGCTCCCAGAAGAGGCAGATGTAAAAAATAAGAATCTGTCAATCAAAACATTCCAGTGAAAAAACTGCTATTGTAGAAACAAGTTTAGGACTCATGCAGTCCTATTGACAGATTAGAGTCTTTTGACAGAGGTTGCTCATGTGTTCTTTGGAGAATGAATTGAAAAAATAACCTTGTGAAAATTGCCTTCTTCTGAAATTACTGTTAACAATTTCCCCACAAAAGTGAATAGTGTGGAGTTTGCTTTCAGCTCTCATATTTAAATCTTAATTAAAACACTCACTTGCAATTCCAGGTTCTTTTCCATTTCATTATTGTTTGATTCAGTGATTTAGTCCGCTTTAACACAAGTGCAATATATATTTTTTTAAACTACACTGCAAATTATTATGTGCAGCTGGGATGTGCCTGCTGGGGAAATGTAGTTACTATTGTTAACAGTAGAGACCAATGAAAGAACAGACTTAATTTATGAACATTAAATTGAAAAGGCTAGAACATACTTGAAGGTGAAGTTAAGTTGCTGAAAATTTTGCAATATTTCATGAAAGTCGTAATTGTGGTAGATCATATTTACCGTTATTTTACGGCAAAATGAAAGTGTTCTATGCTATATTTTTTGTTCTCTACTTGGCAGTAATTCGTGTGCCAGACATGCCTCCTAACTACACAGAGAGGAGGACTGTCTATCACAATTCACTCCAGTGACCTCAGCTGCCAGCCTTTTTGAAAAAAAAAAGCACAAGGTCATTTTGAATTTAGCTTCCAAGTGGAAGCTTTTTTTGCTTTAGGTAATGTACCAGGCCATTTGGTTGATATAAATGTTGGCTGTGGTTTGCAGTTTTTTTCTCTTCTAAACCTCTTTTCTTCTTATGAAATTTTCATGAAAAGGGAATCCCTGTCTCCAGGAATATAAAGACAGAGCGAGTTTAAATTATTCTTTAGTCATTTTAAAGAAAACCTGGAGCAAAATATGTATCTGGCAAACAAGAAATGTTGTTATGATGACAAAGGTAGGCAGCATATTGTAAGGTTTCCAGTGATAATTATCTAAATTTCCAGCAGATATTCTTCTGAGTCTGTGTTGTTAAAGCATAAAGAAAGTGATCTATTTTCATTTGGTTGGCATGAAAGTTCAGCATAAAAAGACAAGCTGTAAATTTTATATGAAACCTCTCTCCCTACAGATTGTTGTATTTCATCAATACCTGTCGCAAATTCTCTGTAACTATTGCAGCAAATAAGGGCAGATGAAAGGAGAAAGCAATCTGAGCACTAATGAAAATGAATCTATTTTTAAACTAGTGATTTATTAAAAGAGAGTTAAAAACAAACAAACAAACAAAAAACAATCCCCACACTGTGAGGCTTCACTTTCTGTGAAGTCAACTTTCTGTCTCCAGGGATACATTAAGCCTTCCCTGTAACAGTCAACATTATATACTAGTGTACTAAACCTTTCTTTGTGTCACATATCCGAGTATTTACTTTTGGGGAATTGTGCCGTGGGAAACATCAGCTGAGAGCAATACTTAAAGATCTCAAATTTCTATTTCTCAGGACAGCACTGTAGTTGTGTCTATCTTGGTTTCCAGAGGTGGGAAGAGAGACCTCATGTGCTGTGAGCTGACAGTGATGCTATGTGTTATTTTTCACAGAAGCCATGTGATCCATCTTTAATAGTGTACTGTAGTAAAAGTGATCTGATACATGAAAGAAAATCCCTGCTGTACAACCATTCAGGGTAGGATTTTTCTACGTCACAGAATGACGTTGAGATTAGATGGCACCTCTTAGCAATGTCTCCTATAACCGCCTGCTCAGAGCAAGGTAAATTTAGCAGGTTTTTCAGGGCTAGGTACAATCGGGTTTTGAATATATCCAAGGATGGAAATTCCTCCAACAGTCTGTCTAAGCAACTTCTTCCAATGTATGACAATTTTTACACTAAAAAAAAATGTTTTCTACTGTGTTTAATGGATTTTTCTGCATTTATGTCCATTGTGTTGTGTCCTTTCATTGGGCATCAGTGAAGAAAGTTGGTCTCCATCTTCTTTAGTTTCTTACCACATCAGACATTTATGTACAGTGATAAGATCCCCCTGAGCCTTTTCCAGGCTGAAAAGTCACAGTTTCTGTGTCAGACACTCAAAGTCCTTAATCATCTTTCTGACTCTTTGCTGGACTTACTCCAGTTTGTCTGTGTCCCTTTGCCAGACTGCTGTTTAGGAGGACATTACTAGTGGCAAATGCAGACTTGCCTTCCTTATTCCAATACAGAGTTTGAAGAAAGGAAAGAAAGAATGAGCAGTGTTGTATTTTTATGGTTTAAATGGTTTAAATCCATGGAAGATGGCATCTCTACTTGCATTTTACTTACCTTTATAAAATGAGCCAATATTCCTGATATAATAAAAAGATATATCAAAAGATGTGGAAAAAATATTCGAAACTTTTAGTTGTGAGGGCTCCTATGGCACTCTTGCTGCATCCAGAGATCCACAGATGATTTTCTTGATGGGACAGCTGGCAGAATTAAACCCTTGTTCCACAAGATGTCCACAAGACAATTTCAAGTCCTAATAAGTAACCAACATTTTATCAAATCCTTAAAGATATTCAACCAACTTCTCACATTTCCTAATTCTATATATCTCTATTAACCAACATAGTATTGGATCAGTGCAGCTATCATTATATGTCTCCACATTCGACTCAGGAGGTTTCACACCACAAAGTATGACCTATATTATGAAGGACACCTTTTCATTATATGGAGAGGATTTGTACGGGGAACAAAACACGCATATTTCTGTTCATTGGAATATTTTCTTTTAATTTGGTTACACATAATCACTTTTGAATGTGCTTACTTTTGTTTACTCTGTTTTTATTTGAAGAAGATTTCCTACCCGGGAGGATTCATCTCCCTAATATTTTGTGACACCCTTATGACTGAGGAGTGATCACAACCATCAACACACTCTGTACTGATATAATTACTAAGACATTTGTTTCTGCCTATATGTATTTCTACCAGTTCTAAATTAAATGCAGAATATCTAACGGTTCAGCATGATTTTGAAGGGGATAGTACTAGAAGTGCATACATTAGTAATAAGAATGAATAAATTTGTTTGTACATGAGATTTGGATTACCGTCTAGTATGGTTTTTTGTTTTATTATTGCTTGTGTTTCTCTTAGAATGGTTAGTGATTGTGTATAGAAAACAATTTACTTTCATTTACAATAAGCAGTTTAATCAATATTTTCAGTTCCACAGGGAAAGGAACCTCTTGAAATGTAGAATCCTGTGCGTATTCTGGAAGAGGTACACAACAGTCCCATATTCTGAACATGGAAGTTAGGAGTTTTTAGACAACAGGAAAGTATAAGGAGTGACATTTCCAAGCCAATGTGTTGAGATACGGCATATTGAGCGAGTCCCCTGTGTTCTTTGTGAGCACTGCTGGTAAACCATAACTAGTCTTTTCTGGCTATTTGCTGTATATATATATGTGTACACATTAACACAAGGTAACAATTGCAGATATAAATATCTAGAAAATATCAAACACTTTAAGATAATATATTTACAGACACTACAAGTCTTTCACATAACCTTTAGCCTGTATTCTCATACATGCAAACAGACATCTTATTTGCTTTAACGGGCTATTCATCATGGGGAGGAACAGAGAAATTGCTATTCTGACATCCTACAAAGAGCAGTGGGAGAAGAAAGAAGGGAGCAGGGAATAGGTAAAAGCACCAACTCTGCTGGCAGTGTCTAGATACATGTTATCTGCTGCTGCTAGATGTCACTGGAACATTATACCCCCTTCTAACTGAAGAGACTCAGAAAATGTATTCTGACTCTTGATTTGCAACATTTTCTTGTTCTTATCTTTGGCAAAGTAAAGTAAAGCAACAATTTCACTTTTGTGATAGAGCTACAATGACGCTTTGCCCAGGAAGGCTGTGGAGTTGCCATTCTTTGTCACAGGCACTGTCCTGGGCAACTGCTCCAGCTGACCCTGCTTGAGCACGAGGCTGGACTAGGTGAACTCCAGAAGTCACTTCCAGCCTCAGTGAGTCTGTGATTTGATAGCCCTTACTTATTTATGAAACAAAGCAAAAGTCAATTATACATCTTATCCATTTATTAAATGACTACATACTATCCTTGTCCTATTCTTCTGGCACTAATTTCATAGCTGGAGTGAACCAGTAAACAACTCTATTATTTTAGGTGTTGAATATAATAATCGAAAAAAAGTCTTTGAGAAAAAATGTTGCATACACATAGACACATAATCATGCATGCAGCAAATATCAGCCCCATTTAAAAGTCAAGCATGCAAAATTTCCTTCTAAAAAGTAAGAAAGAAAAGTAAGTAAGACCAGAAACTGGTAGACAAGCTCAAAACAGGCAGCCAACAACCTATATGGAATTAATGTCTTTAATAATGTCTTGTTATTCATTGTATTATTGTTTTTCCCAGAAAGGAGCATCTGTATTAAAAATAGCTGGGGGAGAGAGGTGGTTTTTCTTATAGGGAGTTTTTAACCCTTCAGAAAATCATTTTTGTAGAATTGCACTGTTCGACCTGGCACTGCTATCGTTCAAAGTTGCTAAGACATTTTGAGTGAATCTCAAAACTCTCTTGACTTAATATTCACCTCAGACTCTGTTTTAAACACTTTCTCAACAAAAACTGACACCTCTCTATTCTTTCACTGAGTACAAAATTTGCATCCTCGAGTCATTATTTATCATTAACACAGAAGCTTTAAAACTGGTCCATTTTGAGATTGACATGTTTTGACATTTTTAAGGCACTAAGCACAATAGAACTAAATGTCACACTTAAAATGTATGGAAGATACGCTCCCAACTCAGATTTTTTTTTTTAATTTCACTCTCAAATATATAGTTGCCAAGAGAAAGGAAAAAAAAACTTTTTGAAATTGTATAAGTTGGCAACGTCTGTGTTTTTTTAAGTTATGAATTCTTACTGACAGTACATCATTTAGTAGTTTGTACTGTCAGAAACACTTAACATCTTATGATGCAAATAGTACCCCAATATTCTGATAGGGTTAAAAAATAGCTTTGTACAATGAAATCACAGCAGATAAGTAGGGCCAATAGAGCAAAACAAGATAAAAATGAGCTATGAAGTACTGAACTCTGCTCGCTTGCTACTAAGATTCACTGTGGTTGCTCCCTCCAACAAACAAACAAAAATGCAGCTCTCAGCAGCTGCAGAAGTAGTAGTGAAAGTGGGATTTCTACTACAGATTTGTTAAGATCTGTGACATTTTTTATACAGTTTATCACATTAAATGATGATTTTTTGGAAAGTTTTGGTATTAACACAAGCATATTTGAAAAGGTGTCAAGAGCTTAAACTAACATAGACTTGAACACAGTAAAATCCCAGGGTTTAAAGAAATTCTTTCTTTTCATGTTTTTTTATCATGTTTTTGGAGGTATCTGTTTTGACCTGTGAATGCACAGGCCTGTGCACTCTCTATTACAGTCTGTAATAAAGAACACTGATGACGAGAGTCCAGAAAACCAGTGTCTTCATGCTAAATTGAGAAAGCAGAAGTCATGTCTCTAATGTTTTATTGGGCATGAGGAGGGGATAATTTTAAATGAATTCTGCTTTGGCATGTTAATTATTTTAATGGAATTAACCCAGCTGGCTGTACAAATAACTAAAATTTCTCAGTGGTCAGAATCATTCTTTATGGGTTAAAGTAATTGTATAGTTATAATGTAGCAGGCAAAGTTTGGAAGTTCTGTAACTCTCAGGTATTTCATGAGTCCATGTAATTTAAATAGGGCAGATATAAGTAAGTGGGAAATTAATCTAAAGATAATAATTCTTTATTATATTTTTTTCTTGCTTATATACAGACCTGAAGCAGCGATTAATTGAGAAATATATATACTCCACATGCAAAATTCATAATGTGATATGTGATTGAATTCAGATCTCTATTTGCCAGAAAAAAATCTAGTTCCTAATGTATTTTAATAATTTGTATGCAGTAAGGTGATAAAAAGTGATAAAAAGGTGATTAAAAATACCCTTATTAAGGCAAAAACCGAATTGTAAATCCTAATATTCAGGATATACAGAAATACTACAGAATAATTTTCTCACACAGTTAAGTGGAAAACTAAAGCTAAAGTTAGTGAAAGAGCAATGAATACTAATCTTTGCTGCTACACGTGAAAAGATACCTAAGTAAAAAGAAACTGCATCCATTATGTGTATTTTTGTGACGAGTCTAACTGCTAAAAAACAAACTTAAATGTTTAAATTGAAAAGCTCTTAAATACATCAAATCAAGTAAGAATGGCTATACAAGTAATTAATTCCTCCATATATTGATTTATGGATGAGTTGGTAAGACAAGTTTGGAAGCAAGCAGGACAGTCATAAGGTTTTTTTTTTTCTCCAGTACTTCTGAAATCGAATAATATAATTCTTTTTCATTCTCCTGAAACATTTACTTGTGAAATAAAATAAGGTCTTTTGAGAAAATAACAATGGAAGAAAGTAAAGAAGATTTTATAGGGAATATTTGATAGTATAAATAATCTTCATTCATGTAAAAATGATGTAACTAGTATTAGTTGATACGTTACTAACTGAAAAACAGATCCATTCTTTGTGGAGGTTTCTGTCAGTAAAATTATCTTGACAAACCTTAGATACTCATCTGAAGAGCAGAATAGCTATCTTTCAATATTGAACAGAATGACAGAGAAATCAGATGATAGACTTAGTTCTGTCAGGCAGCAATTCCACTGAGAAGAGAATACATTTGTAATTAGCAGATATTACTTATATAATCAGACAGTGCTATTTAGTTTTGCTGCTTTAGGGAGGTGTAGGATTTACCATCCGACACCTGAGTAAAGCAGTACTGTATTCCCCAGCAAATTACACGCATTAGACTTTGTTACCGGATATGATCTTAAGCAAAAACAAATGAGGAGAATCCTACCAAAGTAAACAAGTCACCCAGGAGGGAAGTGAGGGGATTTGGTTCATAACTCACAGACAGACAGATATTTCACTCATTTTCTATAGCTAGTAAAGTCTAAAAGTGTCTAAGTTCTTCATATAGCTAGTGCGGAAAGGCTAGTGTGAATCCTCCTGAAGGCTACCAGGGAGAGAGCCTGTCCATCAGCATTTAGACACCATAGCAGCTCCTACTTCTGTATACTTTACTGGGAAAAGCTATGAGTCAGAGAGATTTCCTGAAAGGCTGGGTAAAGCATTTCTAATAGTATGAAATATAAAATATGTGGGAGATGGTTTATTTTAGAAGCTACTTTAATTCGCTCCAGCACAGGAAGCATTTGCCGTTATTCCTGAGGATTAAGGTATCCAATCATTCTGGCCACACTGCAGGTTGTGTCTTATGCTGAACAACTTAGACCCAAAATGTTGCTTCCCATAGTTTCAGCCAAAGCTCTTCTTTCTAAGCCTGAAATAAAATGGTTTTGATGTACAAATTCCCAAGGCTTTCTATTTTAAACAGGGACACTGACTCTCTCAATTATCTTGTTACAACTGAAAATTTAAAGAAGAGGAATTCATAGTAAAGATTTTAGTTTCAATTCTGTAGCGTCTGTGCATAGTAGTGTATCTAGGTGATGAAGTATTAGTGAGTTTTTCACCTTAGAATGTTTCAGTGTGTGCCATTTTTCTAGATTATATAGTTTTACATTTTTATAATTTTATAATAGTGTATCATTCAATCAAAAATAATTTGAATATAAGAGATACAGAATACTCTTTATTATTCATTATTTTTGGAAGCTCAAACTCTTTTAAGCTCAGTCATAGAAACCTACACTGTTAGATGGATCTGAAAATGGTGCTTCTCTATCCATTACTTACAGATTTATTAACAGATGATCAGCTTAACGGGTACTCTACTTGAATACAATTTTATTCACTAGTATTTGACCTATTTTTGTAAAGGCAAGATTAATGGAATAGATTCAACTGCATTTCATGGTACAAAATTTTGGGTATGTTTCTAACTACTGTATCAAAATTTCCAGATAGGTTCCTCTAGTTTTAATGGGTGAGATCTATGACTAGTATGATTAACTTTGATGTCGATTTGTTGAAATTTTTAGAGTTCATCTTTGGAGCAATAGAGTGTGATACAATCCTTCTATGTAATGGGAAGAAGTTTATGTCTCTAAAGATCCCAGAAGGCAATTAGAAATATTTAATCTAGCAGTGCTAATTCTATTCTGAGAAGGAGATATTTGAAATTCTGATGCCTCCTTCCTCCAACCTTTTTGTATTAATCTGGGAATCTAAGAACTCAAGGAATAATGGATCTGAGTTTTAAGCTTCTTTCACTCAAAGGAGATTGAAGATATGAAGCGTGTCTTAAGCAAGTATGTTTAAGGGGGGCATGACTGGCATGGTTTTTTTTAGATATGTCGTAGTTGGGTTATTGGACTACAAGGAATTCAAGTCCTACTCAAATGGAATTCACTCATGTCAAAATTCACAAATATGTAAAGAAGTGTAGGTCCAACATAAAATGAAGAGACTAAGAGAAAAGGCCTTGCTTGTGCTTGGACAACTAGGCTATAAGAAATTCTAAAGTATGCTGCAGATTCAATGTAAACATAATCTATAGTGACTTTTGGTAGCAGCAGGATATATATAAATACATACAACCAAATAAATGCCTCTGCTAATGCTACTTCAAATGGCAGTTTTAAACATATCAGGTTTCATTCCTGCTTAGAGAATGAATAACTAGTCTATAATTGTTTTTTGAAGATCCTACAGAAATAGAGAATTAAACTTAGAAGTAAACTTGCTACCTCACTCTGGAATGGACGAAAGTAAGGGAAATTCTATTTTAATTGGAAATAGAAATGAGCCTGCACTACTTTAAGAAAGTGTGTAATTCATTAAAGATGATGGATGGTGACTAGAAAACAGCTTTAAAAAAGTGCCTCTTTAGATAGAAGTTGTCACCTCCATTTTATCTTTATTTTAGTAAAAGTAGAATAGAAGCAGATGTAAGTGTATGATTCCACATTCTTACCTGGGCAATATGAACTGGGCAATATGAAAACAAGAGTTGTTAATGTAGTAAAAAGTTGAATTTGTACATTTATTGGAGTGCATTTATCTTGCAACATATGCAAAGAAGAAAACAACCTATCATCAACATATATTTTATTTTTCCTTTTCATTCAGAGGAAAAATTTCACTTTTACAGCTTTTGAATTTCAATTTACCCCTTAAGAGGTTTAAGTAACATATCAGTAATATCTCTGAAGGGTTAAGGGAGCAGAGTTTTTAAATTGTATCTTTCACACTGTCCAGAAAGAAAAAAAAACCACGAACTTGTTTAGATGAAACAAGTTCTATTGTTTCTGAAATTTATTGCTAGATTATAAACAACTTATGCAAAGGAGAAAATTTAGGTTAAAAAAATAGTATTCATGTAATAATGATGGTTGATTATCTCACTTTTATTTTTTTCAATGAGCAATAAAAAGTTACATCTCATGCTATCAAGAAATGAACATCTTTCAAGGTTTTTATAACCCCTTCACAATGTGTGACATACAGCTTGATTAAATATATCCTGATTAAAAGTCTTTTTACAGAAGCGAGAATGATTATTTAAGTCCATTCTTATAAAAATATCACTATTTTGCACAGTTTTTCAAGTAAGAGTTTTGCCATGTCTCTGCTGCTACAGTTGCAGTGATAGGCATATGTTATTTACATATCTCTTCATACTTTTTTTACGTGTTTTAGTTTGTAGAAGAGGAATCTTTAAAGTTGCTAAAAGCAAATATTATTGGAATCATCTATAAATAAATAGAAAATCTGATCTTTTCATGTGTCCAAATAGTTAATTAATAGAAAAAGGCTCTTAAACTCTGATTTCAGTATATTTTTCATATCTTCAGTCTATGATTTTGTCCTAAATACACAATAACATACATATATCATAGCAGTCGACATTTAATAATTATTGTTCAGGTAATTACTGTTCAGATATTCCCAGTGCCTGGAAACAATACAAAACACTGAGACAATCTGAAAGCACTGAGAATTATGAGTATTCAATTATTTTACTAAGATAGGCCCGTGTATTTTTTTGTGTTCTTTAATGAAGCAAAGTCATTCCGTTTGCAGAAATATTTCTTGAAAAATACGTAACATGTAACCTATACGTTATACAGTAAAAAAAAAAAAAAACTTTCAGCTAACCAGAAAAAAAAAGCTGAAATAGTAAATTTATCAACACTAGGGTTTATGAAGTTCCAATTATCTTATAGCTAATCAAAATTTTGCTATTTATTTTAGTGGATCAGAATACCATTTACAGTATACTGTAAGAAATCTGCTATGCAAATGTTTTATGTTTTAAAACATAAATCTAATCTGTCTTGTTTAAATTGATAACAAAATTTGCTAAAGCAAAATCAAATCAGTTGCTGTACAAACAGATATGAAGACAGTTCTAATGGCTATTACTTATCTTTATTATGAGTATAATTTATCCCTATTCACCTAGATAGTAGGTATAGTATAGTTGTGAGTAGTATACTAGCATGAGCATTGTGTCTGCTCTGTAAAGGAAGATAATTCATAAGGAAGTTGGGAGCTGTCTGACCTGTCTGTTGTCTCCAGAACATCCTGAGTTTACAGATGTACTCTCTGTCACATATGTTTATTTGCAGGAACAGAAGAATAGCAGAGCAAGAGACGGTCCTTGATGCTCACTAAATATATACTACTCTGGGAGCTATATGTTTTTCAGTATGAAAGTGATAGAGTCAGTGTTCGGTTGTGGCATATGAATGTGGAGATTCTATACAGACTCAACAGAGAGGAAGCTGCTATATATCACCCATTCCTTGCTGCCTTTTTAGAATTTCATTTCTTTCACGGTTTTGCCATACATATACTCATAAACTCTTTAAATAACTAGAAATCCTTGGTTTTGTATATTTTAGCTTAGGGATTTGCAACTTGGAGGCTTCAACAGTGTATTGCTTTCCATCTACTATAATGCTAAGCAAACAGTTACACTTACTGAAGACATATTATTGCTCACTCTGAGCTCCAGCTGGATCAACATTTGATTTTTCCTGTTTGGCTCTGCAGCCACTCCAGGACTACTCTGGCTTAGCTCCAGCATAGCTTGATCCTGAGTCAAGAGACAAAAATGTATTGGCATTGTTACTGTGCCATCCATAATCACATTTTGTACATATTTCCCTAGGTGCCATCAGATCACATCTTATTATATGGTCATTTGTGGAAGCTGTGTCCCACTTTTTAGAGGTAATTATTATGCAACTTAAAGAGAAGTGACAATACTGTGTAGAAGCTCAAGTCATCATCTGTAAGCAGCTACTGGGCAGTCAAAGTCCTCAGCACTATCCAGACTCTGCAAACCTGAAATGATTATCTGAACCCTTCCCACTGTGGAAGGGTTCTACTAAGTCAGCTGGCATTTAAAAGCTCCAGCTGTTGATAGCTACAAATTGTTGTATTGATCGTCCTTTATACATGGATCAACCACAGTTCAAACACTGATAATTTTTCCTCTGTTTTGCACTTTCACTTTTCCTTATCAACAAGGGACATTTTCCATGCACAAAGAGTTCAGTCTTTATTTTTTCTTACCTGAGCATATAATGCTCATATTTTTGTTCTTATTGTAGTAAGGGAGATGTCCTGATTCTTGTGTTGTGAATCAGAGGAATCTGTAAAATAGAGACAGACATATTCAGGCAGATGCTCCAAAACCTCAATAAGTTGTTGTTTTCATTCCAGTTATGACTTATTTTTCAGGTTATTCCTTATTTACCCTGTAAGTAATTTAAGCTTTTAAAGATTTTTTTCATTTTCTGTGTTGTTTCTCTGACTGTATGGTGATTCTGGCATATTACTGCATTGCTGCCCCAAAGCACACCTGTAAATGTTATTTTATTTATTTATTTGATTCTGTCATTAGGGTGTTTGGGAACAACTGTTCATTATTTCAAGGCATTTTTAGATTATCTAGGCTTTTTAACTGATATGTTTAATATGTCCACAAGCACCAGAGACTGAATTGTCAGGTCTGCTAATCTACATCTGTTGCAAAATGTAAGAGTCACAGCAGATATATATGCCTTCTACCAGCTATCCTCAACAGACTTATCCATCTGCAATATACACCTACAGACCCTAGTGTTATTTATGCATTTATGTTTTTAATGCTTACACCAATTTACATATCAAAGGCACTGGGCGTATGAGTATATATATGTGTTCATTACTGTGGTTAAATGATTTACTGCATGGTACCTACACTGTATAACAGATTGTTGTTTTAGCCTACCCAGTCAGTGAAATAAAGACATGAATATACAATTCCTCAGATGTGATCTGAGACAACTGATCTTGGTTTGAGCAGCAGATCCTGTCACTTCTGTGGAGAGGAGAGGTTTTATCTTCTGACAATAAGTAGAGTGAAGAAGGGAGAGAAAGCAAGCAGTAAAAGATATCTGAGAAATTCACCTTCTAGTTGGGTCCTTTGGTTTTTTGTGTGTCCTATATTCATGTGTGATCATACTGTCTGAAGATCCACTCATAATATAGATTGTCTATACTTGTCAAACCATGGATAACACCAGTGCTTCTTGAGAAGTACTGACAGGTTTTCATTCATGAAGAAGTGATTGCAGTTTATTTTTACTTCAGTGGCCCGCTAAAATGTGGTGGCCCCACAAATATGCACCGCATGAGCACCATGGCTAGGCTCTATTTCTTATCTGAGTGTATAACATGTAATGCGATGGGATGTCTAGGAGTCTCTAATATGTGCATTGAGATGAGGATTGTCATCATCAAGTATTTAAAAGTCCTTTCTTAATGTTTCAGTAGCTTTTGGAATTTTATAGCATATTGTATTTCTGAAGTTACTAAGTACATAAAAACCTTGCAAAATAACTCAGTTATTACATTGAATTCAAATAATATTAAATAGTCTATGCAGAAAAATTTCTTTAACCAGTTTCTTATTCTCCCTCATGACATTGTGCCATGTGACAAAAAAACAGGGCTTTTGATTTTTTTTTTCTTTTTGCTGTCTCACAGTTTTATTATTTGATTTTGGTCTGAATTAAGCTAAAATTAATTTCCTGAGGAATCAGAATATCACCAGGCCCTAA
Source organism: Crypturellus undulatus (assembly GCA_013389825.1). Taxonomy (NCBI): domain Eukaryota; kingdom Metazoa; phylum Chordata; class Aves; order Tinamiformes; family Tinamidae; genus Crypturellus; species Crypturellus undulatus. Next base: position 298,958 of record VWPW01019469.1, on the reverse strand, counting down.
ACCTGTACCTGGAAGTGATGTTCTTATCTGTTTGATCAATACTGAAAACCAGCAATTAATTAACATTCCTGGTAGGGGTGTTGATTAAAACGATTACAAGAAACTCTTTTCCTGTCTCCTGTTCCTGAAAAAAAACCTCAGAGAAATTTGTCCCAGCACTGAAATATCTTAGCCTCCAATATTCATAGTCTTCAGCCATCCCTCGTGAAGAGATAGTGCCAGGTCAAGTGGCTCCCTCAAGAGCCATGATCTTTATGTGTTTATGAATGCATTTCTTTTGAGCTCTGTCCTAAAGGACAACTCAGGTGAGAGACTTTGGCCGACTGTAGGTCCCTTTCCTGCTTGTGTCTTAGCTGCAGAGGAGGCAAAAGAGCATCTGTGTGACCCACTAGCTAGGATGATTTTGGAAAGTAGATGCTCCTCCTTCAGACACTTTGAAGTGCAAATCAATTGTGTCACTTGAATGTCATTCAGCTTTTTGGATGACTAAATTCAGCCCAGCCCTTGGTTACCAATGTGGACATTTGAATTATCGTCTCTTCTCTTGGACCTTTCTTATAAAAATGTCTTCCAGTCTCGTGAATGTGATTTGCAGATTTTTAAGTCCTTGGACGACCTGGTGGTGCAGACCTTGCAAATATATACATACTAATGGGGATTAAATGAGAGGTAGTCAAGAAATGTAATAATTCTCACAGGGCTCAGTGTCTTCAGAGATTATAGAAAGACCTATGGATCTTTTACAGAAGCTTACATATGAAAAAAGAATACAGTTCTCTCTCTTTTATTTTTTAGTCTTTCCCCTTAAATATTTTGTTAACTTGGAATAAGCATCTGTTACTCCTCATATGCTGCAAATGCTGCAATTGCTTCTTTGTCCTCTCTCAGAGGTCCCTCTGCCAGAATCAATAACATCCAAATCAATGGCAGAATATTTTTCAAAATGTAAATCTTTTGTCTTCATGGTCCTGACTTGCTAATGATTTGTAATGCAGCATTTAATAGAAATGAAAACAGATCTTGATATGAATTGCCAGACAGATATGTAGCAAGAGGGGTTTTGTGTTGTATAATGTGGATGGATAATGAAACCTGACAATAATAGAAAACCGTGGGCAAAGCACTAAGGGTGAGAACAAATGAACACGGCTTCCATAGAACAGGGTCATAAGCTTGTGCCTGAATCGCATGATTTGTTTCCAGGAAATGGAAAGCAATAAGGTTAGGCACAAAAAAAAAGAAAAAAAAAAAAGGAAAAAAAAACAAACCAAAACAAAAGGATAGCTTATAACTCTAGTGAATTGACATAATACAAGTATTGAACAGTAGACAGATTAGAGACAAGGACTATTTATAGTGGCATTTCATTTTTTCCCCTGAGAAATAGCAAACAATGCAGACATATGTTGATACAGGCAATAAAAGATACATCTTTTCCTAGCATTATGAAAGCAAAGCTGTGATAATCTGTTCACCCTATGAACAGAACCCTATGAGAAGACCCTATGATGTTCTCTGTTCATGCTATTTTGTGTGTGTTACACAACTAGATAAACTGGAAGAGAGAGTAATCATAAAAACTGAATAATATAGGAACTTAGAGATTTTAGCTATTCCTAAAGCCAAATAGCATTGGAATGAAAATCAGCTCATTTCACTTTAGACATTTAGACTTCTGAAACTCTTGAGGACTTTACTGTACATCACTGCGGGGTTCCTGGAGCCCTTCTGAGGAGCTTGAAGGTGCCTGCTGCTGTGGGTAGTGACAGCAGCCACCAGAGGCTTCTTGGAAGCTCCAGCAAGCTTCAGCAGCTGCTAACGAGCTCTGTGGGTTACCTCTGACTGGAGTGCACTGAGGCCTTTTTTCCATCAAGCCTTGACTAGGGAGGGGGCCAAGCATCATTTTAGCCAGTTTTAGGGAAAGGCCAGATTCAGAGCAGAGCCAACAGCTGCAGCAGTTTGCACAGAAGAATGCAAAGATGGACCTAATGTCACAGGTCAGATCAGGACACGCGTCATCAGATATCGTTATGATGTGCCAAAGGGCACAGTTCCCAGCAGCTACTGGAGCATCTGGCCCTACAACATTAGACTCTTTGAGCCAGATAGATATTCAAAAGGTTGATGCAGCCCTGCATCACGTGCCTGCAGTCTCCTGCTGAGGCCTGTAGTCTCTTTGTCTGCTAAGCATGTGCAGCTGTGGAGGAGCTGCGGAGGAGCTGTACCGCTGTGTAAAAGGGCTGCAGAAGGAGGTTGGTGGACTGCATGGCATCAGGGAAGATGGGAAAGAGAATGACGAGATCCTTCCTGAAACTCTGCCACTTCAGTAGCCCGAACATCCAACAGTAGTGTACAGGTAGTCAGAGTTCCAGCTTATTGGATCAGAAAGAGGAAACTCCTTTGATAAGGAAGGATGGAAGATGGTGCCTTCTGACATCAGGAGGAGGAATACCTCCTGGAATGGAAAACTTTGGAATAGGTACTCTTCCCTTGTGGTAAGGGAGGCTTTANAACAGTAGTGTACAGGTAGTCAGAGTTCCAGCTTATTGGATCAGAAAGAGGAAACTCCTTTGATAAGGAAGGATGGAAGATGGTGCCTTCTGACATCAGGAGGAGGAATACCTCCTGGAAAACTTTGGAATAGATACTCTTCCCTTGTGGTAAGGGAAGCTTCCCTTACCACAAGGGAAGAGTATCTATTCCAAAGTTTAAATTAGAGGCTTTAAATTAGAAATGACAGGAGAGGGAGAGGATGACCCTCAGTAAAATGAGGAAGTGATGGATGAAGTTAGTAATCACAGGCTCTGGTGTGAGGTAAACTGAAAGGACCTTCTAATCAACAAAGCAGGACTGAAGTTGAATCACCCTGAAGATCCCGGTGTAGTTTTACCTTCAGTGAAAATAGAGGAAATCTAGAAAACTTGATTAGATTTAGATGTCTATGCTGCAGATTGCTAAAAGTAGGTGAAATGACTCTAATACTACTCTACTTTTCAGAGGAAAATATGAGTTTAGGAGCGAAGTTAGGAGGCATGTTGTCAAAACAGATTTTAAGTTACGCCAATATGATAACACCCTTGAAAATGAAAAACCTGCAGGTTGTTAAGCTGGCAATGGAATAGAAGAAAGGAAAGGAAGAATTGCCAATAAGGAAGAAGCTAAGGAAAAAAAAAAAAGTCTCAAAGATCTTACTGAAGTCAGTAGGAAAAAGATGGTGGCTAGAAACATGTAAATATGGAATTTAATATATTGAATATCTATACAACAGTCAGAAGTGTAATTCAAATAGTAAGTGACAGGAGTTGACAAGGTTGCTAAACTGACCATTAAGCAAAAAAAAGCAATGTACATGGAACCCAACAATAACAATATAATATTTAAACATTATTTAAACATCATTTGGAATTCATATAAAACTGGAAAGCTAGTTGGGCAAAAATAAAGGGTGAGCTGTGCTAGAAGCATACTTTTTAATTCTAGAGGCTATTGGCAGCCCAGTCAGATGATAATGCTATTTTTTAGATACCAGTTGTCATCACTCTGCTAAGAAAGAGGAGGATCTTGACAACTGTGGTTAAAGAAATGTGGTGATAAAATGAGTTATATAATTCATTGTCCTGCAGCATTCACCCAATCCAACATTATGGCACACATCACTCTGGTGTAAAGGACCAAGCATTTCTTGAGAAGATGCAATATATTCTAAGAAATGTGATAGAGAAAGAAAAAAGAATGCAAATGTAGACAAAAAGCTGAAAGGTGGATTTAGAAGAGATGAATTTGAAAGTTTAATAAGAGATTGTGCTTCACGAGTTAGTACAATGGCCTGTTTAGGGAGGTGAGAAGAGCCACATCAAGTCGTACTGCTCTGTGTTTATAGTAGAGAAGTTCTGAAAAATAAACATGGAAAAAAAATGGATAAATATATAACCACAGTGTAAATATATTAAAGAAAAAACAGTGAAACAAAAATAATTTCCTGTCATTATTAGATCCTTAATATGCTAGAAGAAAAAAGTCTAGACAGAAAGGTGTGAGATTTTCCTAGAGTGAGATTCTGAACAAGTACAAACTCTGGCTCTTCCATGGTGTTTGCAAAAACAGACTTCTTCATCTTTGCCAAGTTGCTGATGCCTGTAAGTGTATCAAGTTATACGATTAAATATCATCTTATTTCTATTACCTCAAGCTCTAAGGTTACACAAATTTTCTCATTTCATATTTTGATCTTTTTCCGTATTACTAATGTATTTCTCCTTCAAGCTGTCAGTATATTTCTTCAGCACATTCTCAATTTGGAGCCTAATCATTGATGAAAACCCTAACTAACGTTTACCAAGGCAGATTATGAAGAACTGCACAGGTAACCACCAGTACCTAGCTTTCAGCACAACCTGTTTGATCCACTTTTTAATCTGTTCCTTACTCATTTTGCAGTCCAACTTCTGAGAGCCATTTTCTCAATTGTAATTTTTCTTTTTTTTGCATTTTTGTCTGTGATTGATACAGATTTTTTCATTGATGATGAAAGTGCAACACAAAAGAATATATCAGTGTAATATAGAACGCAAAATTAAGAATCTAAGAGAAATAAGAGATTTATTTGGAGTTAAGTAGTGATTCAGGCACAAAACTCTTTCTAGCTTTCATGTGCTCATAAATGCCCCTTGAGAATCTCAAGGGATTGTGCTGGGAATCTGGACAAACAATATGCAGGAAACTTGGTCTCAATAGTTTTTTTTTCAGGGTAGAGCAGGCAGTAAACAGAGTTTTCTAATGCACTAATTTCAGACCTGATGCTGCCTGTTGGCAAACTGGATTTAGCTAATGCTGTCTGGAGACATGTTAATGAATTTCAGATTAACACAAGTGCTAAATCTAATGCTGTAACTAAGAAAGGACTGCCAATCACTGCCTGTTTGCAATGGCACAATTTATTCTTTAGATTTCTGTTGCTGCAATAACATCTAGTGAGGATTACATTTAATTGCTAAATGGACCCTAAGAGAACAGTTCATAGGAATGAGAAAAAAGACTTTTAAAGAAGTGTTTGATAGCTCATTCCATTGTGGATACCCTAAGGATATATCGTATCTTGTCCATAGTCATTCCTGGAAGCAGGTATTCTAAAAAGTAGCACATTAAAAAAAACGTATTTTAAATCAATATTGCAGTAACTTCTAGGAATATTCAGTTCATTATCAAGAATTATCTATAACAGATAAAGTCTGGGGAGTGGTAGTGAAGGTTTTTCTTCCCTTGCAACATATGTATTTTTTCATGATTTCTGTTTTTTATTGCCAGAAATCACGGGCTTCCAGCCTGGAGTCCTTTCCTTTCCAGGAGTCTTCATTTCCTGACCCAATAAGTAAAGACTTTAAGTCTCCATTTCCTAAAACAATAGATGAAGACTGCCTCCCTCTCCCTGGGTACAGCTGGGAGTGCTAGCTTTTGTACACACGGGGTCTAAGAAGATCTGGTCAATCTCCTTCCTGTTATCTGACACTGTGCAGCCTGCAGTTCCTTGTTAGCACAGACGTGCCCATTTCCCACCACCCTGGCCTCAGTCAAGGTCTCTAGAACTGCATTTTCCCCCTTGGTGTCTTGGTCGAGGTCTCTGATGAGCTGGGCTAATTGTGTCCACTCTGTGTTGGGGACCGCATCTTATAACATGACCACCACCATTGCTGATCAAGCAAACACTGACCTTAGCAGAGCTTCTGGACCCTTTTTACACCTTGCTGTATTCCAGGAGAGCACAGGTACAGGCTGCTGCAAGGGTACTTGCTGAAAGGGTACCTGGCCCTCCCTGATGTGCAGTCAGGACACTTTGATCAGATTCTTAGAAGCTGATAGAGATTGCTGGGAGTTGCATTATCCTCAATCTGTCCTTTCCTGGCAGCCACAGGTACCCTGAAGTTCCTCGAAGAATTCTCAGCAGTCTCCTGAGGATCTCAAAAGAAATTCCCAGAAGGTGCTGAAGCAGAGTGCAGAAACTGCTCTGTCCAATGGCTGCCCTTGCTAGCTCTGTTATGCCCTGATATTCCTGTTCCTAATACCTTCCTACTTTTAAATGATGGTCAAGAGATCTATAAGTCTATTTGTTTCTGATTTATTTCTGCTTCTATGTTTCTGCAATACTTACAAAGTATTTACATATATATGGACACAATCTGGTCATTATTAATGCAAGAAATTTTAGAATGTTGTAAAATGGGCTTTCTTTTGCACAGAGCTATAGTTCATTCTCCTTCATGATGTGTAATACTTTTATTGACAATGCAAGAGGGGTTTTTTTTTTGTTTCTTTGTTTTTTTTCTGCAGAAACATTCAGAAGAGCTACATAATATATTAAGATTTTTACCTATAGTGTGTTGCTGAAGATATATTGAGAAACAGTAGTGTTAATGTATGGCATTACTACTTTGCAGTTCTTCAGTGCTATATTATTATCACCACATGATTTTTTTTTTATCTCATAAACCTTTTAGTCTTGGAGAAAAATGAATCTCAGGCTTTTCTTTGAGAATATCAAATAATTTTAAATCAGACTTAAAAATCAAGGTTATAACCTTTCATCTAGCAAAGCACTGAAGAATCTCCTTAAGGCATAAAATTGCAGTTAACAAGCAAGTCATCTATTGACTCACTCAGTTGGCATGTCAATATAAAGTTATACATTAGCCTAGTTATCTGTGTTAGCTTTCATCCTTAATGGGACTGTGTGTAACAATCAATTGGCAAATATGTAAGAAAGATGCATTTTAAGGATAAAAATAACAGCTCTTAAACAAATGCAAAGAATTTTGTTAATATTTGAGGTTTCTTAGAAGTAATAATTAAATATATTTTTATTCAGCAGGAAAATTTGAACAACAAAAGATGTGTTTCTAGATAACAGAGATGAGATGTAAGTTGTAGAGTTATTTATAGTATTTTAGCTGACAAACATGCAAGATTACCTTGCATATTTACAACTGAGGGGCTTTGTATAAATTTAAGAATATGCCTTTTTATTAACCTGCCTACAGAAGTAGGGTCCTAAAATAGCGGCTGCTGATTACTAAGCAGAATTATACACATTTGCTGTCAGAGGAAAATGAGGTTTTCAGATGCTTCTGTACTTAAAACCATCAAAAGGATGGGACATGAGTGGAGACCCAAATGAGAAAAGGGGGGGCAGATGGCAACAGATGAAGCTTGCGGCTTCCTCTTTGAGCAGCACTTCTCACAGCACTTTTTTGACCGCAAAGCCAACACTAGCAATGCAGCAAAGACATAGCAGCTTTGGAGTTAGTTTTTAGATATTTTTTCAGCAACTGTTATTTGTAGGTTGGGGAACTCATTATGTGAAAGAGAAGAAGGACACAGGCACTATTGTTGGAAGGGTGAGCATCAAACTGGTAGTCTACAGTGCTCAATACTTGTTCTACTTTTATATAAATACTTAATAAAACTATTAATGGAGAAATGTCTTAAAATACATTGGAAAGAAAAATCAAAATTCTCATTGAACTCGATTGTATGCTTTTTAGCCTTAAGTTCTAATGCAAAGCTAAATGACTACTTGGGCAGACTTCCGTATTTCCCCTGGGCTCACCTCAAATACAGAGGCATTTGAGTTTACAGTGTGGTTATGACTCAAATCTAATTCAGAATCACTTTTAAAGCTTGTCAGACAGGCTTCTGCAGGTTGTAATGTGAAAAGTAGAACATTCCCATTCTAAACATATAACCTCCAATTTTTTAAAACTGAAAACAAGGATATTTATTTTTGTTGTTGTTTTCAATGGGATCAACATTACATTACATTAAGTTGTAATGCATAAATGTAATTCTAAGGAAAAATGACATTTTTTAAATACCATCATTTTTGTGGGCTTTTTTTGTTTGTTTGTTTTGTTTTAGTAGAAACATGTTATATTTTAGATTGAAATTGTTACCCCTCAAATCTATATTAAAAATTCAGCTATTCATTTCATGATTTTTATGTCTACAGGAATTGAGCAAATGCTCTTTTCAAGTTTCATCAAAAGTCAAGCATATATTTTAATTTTATAGGTAATTCTTAAAAGTAAGTTTCTTTATTATATTTCTGCTTATGTAGTGACAGTTAATTAGCCATCAGTGTAGAATCATAAACATAATATAAAATAAATTTGGAAGTGATTTCTTTGAAGAGTCATCAAATGATGCACTCCACTGTCAAAGCCAGGAATCACTACACTCCTGTTATTCCTGACAGATGCCTGTCAACCTGTTCTTGAAAATATCTGCACTGGGGATTTCACAGCCTCTGCAGGCAACTTACTGTTTCTCTTTCCTCACTACTAGAAAGCTTTTTCTTAGGTCTAACTTGAACTCACCATTCCAAGTCCTGAAATAATCAGCTTAAATGTCCAGCTTACTTTAAGTTCACATCCACAGTGGACATGAAAAAGAGTTCTTTTGTCTTCTTATTATGCCTACCTTTTACATTTTTGAAGACTATTATGCCTCCCATGTCGTCAGATGCAGTTACTTCAACCTTTTACTGTAGGTTTTGTTTTCTCCTCCGAAGCTTCTCTCATTGTTCCATATCCTTTCTAAAATGCAGTTTTCTCAGCATGGTGTCATCTTCCATATGTAATACCCATGGTTTTAATCTCTTTTTTCTAGACTCTTAATGAAAATAAGGAATATGCTCAGTCAGCACTGCAAACTTACCTCCAACTTGACAGTGAACTATTAAAAACCTCCAACTTGACAGTGAACTATTAAAAAGTATAACCAGTAGTGATCCCGTTTAGGCAAGGTTTGCCTATTTTGTTTAGCAAAATGCCATGTGAGACCATCAAACGGTTTTATAAAGTCAAGCTATATGACATCATTGTGAATGCTTTTCCTGTTTCCAAAAGGCCTATTATTCTATCATGGAAGAAAATTAGATTATTTTGACATGATTTGTTCTTGATGAATCCATAACTGCTGTAACTCATGTTCATTTCTTACCTTGTAAGTGCTCGGTGTTGATTATTTTTTAGGAATTGAATCTGAGCTCTTTGGCCTTGAGTTTTGCAGCTTCTTCCCCTCCTCTTACTGAAAGACAGGAATTACATTTATTCTGTTTCACTTAGAATCTTCCCTCATTCCCTGTTAAAAATATTGTCTCTCAATAAGGAAAAGCATTGGTTATGAAAATTTGTTAAGATCATTAATGTCGGTGAGTACAGATATTGATTAAAACACATCAACTATATTATAACTCACATTTTATCTATAGTTCTCTTAATTCTACAAGTAATATATAAGGACTTAATGCTTTTTTTCTATGTAGCACATTAATTTGTCCTTCTATATATGATAAAACATTTCAAAAATCTTAGAATTGTTAGAACACTATTATACTTGGGGAACTTTAAAATCAGGGAAAATACAGTAATAGGAATAAAATGAAGGTGCTTGACACTTCAGTAATAATACTGGCACATTTTGGGTCTGATTTTTACAAGGGGAGAAATATCCGCTCTTCTTATAAAACTGACATCAAACCGCTTTTGGTGACCAACAGCTTTGAAAATGTTCTGACAGGGAAACTTTTCTTCTAGGCCCTTTCCAGAAAATATCATTTTGATTTCCTTACAGAGAACTTCCAGCATATTCATATTTAGGTTATGAGTTAAAGAGAATGATCATAATCCTAGCAATGACATCACATTCCTATGAACTTTCTTTTTTATGTCATCTAATGAAAAATTATGTATTTCATGTATAAACAGTAGTCTTTTGTAGAGTATTTTGTAAAATTTAACTTACTGGTTATTAAAAGAAAATCAGAGAAATCAGAGAAAATCAGAGAAATCAGAGAAATCAGAGAAAATATAAATGTATTCATGAATCATTGAAACAATAACAAAAAGACAAAGTTAGTAACTGTCATTAAATAAGATTACACAGTATTGACAAATGGATGAATTAACAGCATTTATCCAGGAGTATCTTACTTCATCACCACAGAATCACCTTTCCTCGGGTATATTCTAAAGCCATATTCATTGGAATCCTTTGAATTGTAAGTTAACAGAAATGAAAAAAAAAAGGAATTTCAACCTCCATTTTCTTTACTTACTATGGCATCTAACTTCTCAACTGTGACCTTGAATGGCGTTTTATAATGCTAAATGCTGATGTCAAATACATTTCAAAACAAAACTGTTTATTTATTAAAGCTTTATAGTATATAAAGCATACATAGTATATGTATATAAAATTAATCAAAAATTTATTATAAATTTGATTTTATCCTAAATTTCCTTAATGGTTAGTCTTCACTATTGTAATGCACTGTGATTTGTCATAATTTGTTTTTCATGATTTGGGAAATAGAACCTGAAAGTGTGGGAAGTAGGGGACATTTTATTCACTAGTACAGTCAGTTGATGGGATTAGCATCATTAAAACCAATACCCTTGTCAAAACCACTTTGTGTTACATATTCACTGCTTTTCTGACATAGAAATTTGAATGCAGAAGACCAAGCTCTATAAGTGTACATAGATAGATAAGATAGAAAAGAAGGGAGAGAAAGAAAATGTGAAGTGACACTAATCCATCATTTTCACAAAATTTGTGATGGCTGAACAGAGGTAAATGATTCTGTTCAGAGTAGCATTTCAATCTATCTAGATTATGTTTGACTTGCATTTCCTCTAGACGTATAACATCTGAGCTTTTGGAGAATTTGATTCACATTTGAGAATGTGAATTATCATGTCTGAGGTTTATTTATTTATTTGCTTAGTGAAATCATCCATGTGAATTTCTTGCTAGTCTGTCTCCCTGATACTAACATTACTGATTCACTAGAAACTGTAATTCAAGGTTATTTCAATCTGTAACAGACTGTATTTAATATACTGCATTTCTATATCTCTTTTTCATCCTGACAGTACTCTTTAAAAATCACAAACCCTCTATCCTTGCAGGTTGTTAAAACAAAAGAAAATAGAAATGAAACCTTATTTAATTGCAGGGCTGAGAATAACTTCAAATAATTTTTGGATCAGAAAATGATTTTTTAGGACTCTTTGAGAGAGTTTGTACATATTTTCAGAGTTTCAGGAAGAATTTATTCAGTAAGTTAAAATACTGAATTTTTGTAAGGAGCACTGCACAACAGGTATACTTTTAATGTTGGCCTGCCGTCACCATTAATAATCTTATTAACTGCCTTTTTATGCTCTGCATTTCAAATGAGATTTACTTCATTTGTAATCATAAAATGGTAGCTTGCTGCAAATATACATAGATAAGATTTTAGAGATTTGTGTTTCTCAAAACAAAATATGAATGCAAGTCTTTACTCCTCACAAAAATAACAGAGAACAGAAAACAAGCACTAAACACTGCAGTTTCAAACTTGTTTTTCAAAGGGCACCTAATTTTGTAAAAGAAAACAGTATACTCAGACTCATAGATGGATCTTTCTCCTCTACTGCTGTGAAAACTACTCATTAATAAATTTTCTAGTTTGCTCTATGTTTCTTCACCAAATTAGTATTTTCTCGTTCCTCTCTTTCTGACTAGAGAAAAGAAGCCTGACCTTTGTGTCCTCTGAAAGGCTTAAGAGGTATCTGATTCAGTTGGATCTATTTTGAGGGGAAAAAAAAGTTTCATAAACACTAGTGCACTAATTATGGACCACTTAAATCAAGCTATACTATTACAGCCACATTTCTGCTACTTTCTCTGATTTAGCTCCTGGATATTTCTTTATACAAAGAATAAACAACCTGAAAATTCGACTATTATCCTGAGACTACTCGGTGAGATATGCTGGTTTTATAGAAACAAAAGCCTTTAGATTATTAAACTGTCATTTTAGGATATCTTCTCTAATAATTCATTAATTAGATGTAGCTATCTGAACATCGTGTCTCAGAGAGACATCAGAATAGACTCTAAGATCTTTCCCTGTTTTAGAACTGTGTTTTTTCCCTTTTCTCAAAGCTTTCTGTTTCTAGGGATGAAATAGCAGTCCTTGCCCAAGCTCACTATATGAAAATAAAAGAAGTTCTTTGTTCCCAGATATTTTGGGATTGGGTCAGGCACCATAGTGAGGAAGACATGGGCAAGGTAGAGTTGAGTGGTTGAGAAAACTTTTTCCCTTGAAAATGCTAGTTTGTAGAAGCTTAAAGTTTTGAAGAAGTGCAGCTGGTTTAATCACACTTTATCATCAAACATTTATGTGAATGTTTCACAGAGAATGGCAATGGATAAAGATGAGAAAAGAAGGGTGGAGTGAGAATAAAACATGAACGCAAAACAGGAACTTTTTGACTGGAATATGTAAAACCCTGCTTCAGGGGAAGGAGGTGAACTGATGACGTATTGTGATCCCTTGACATTTGGGCAGTTTGTTTCCTGAAAGCTCCTTCCTTCAATTGATGCTTTCCAGGGCAGAATAAAATTTTATTTTATTTTATTTTATTTTATTTTATTTTATTTTATTTTATTTTATTTTATTTTATTATTTTATTTTATTTTATTTTATTTTATTTTATTTTTTAATACATACCTGATTAAAATTCTTTCCACCTCTTGATTGCTATAATGCTGGATTTCAACATAGCTTCCTAAAAATGGCCCCTTTTTTTAAGCCATGACTATTGGTATGTTTTTCCTTATTGCAATGAAAAAGACTAGACTCAGGTCAGTGTGACATGAGAAGGACTTTAATTTAATTGACCATAGTATGACACACAATACCTGAGACAAAGGAGTGCTCTAGCATTCTAGCAATAGCCTTATTTTATGCTCCGGAATACTGTAGTACTAAATTCATGTAATCTTAGAAATCTAAGTCCCAGTGCAACTCTGGATGTTCTGCTTGTGCAGTTGGAGACTCTAATGGTGAGCTCTGTGCAGCTAATCTCTTGTTTTCCCCTAATTTAAATGAATGCAGTAGAGAATACACTTTATCTCCTGGGTTTCACTGAAATTCGAATTCTAATGAGATATTAGTTACTAAAGATGTGCTATGCTTAGTTGTTTTTGGGAAACAGGAAAAATAATGTAAGCCTTCTTCACTGCATGAAAATTTTGAAGGAAAACATAAAATGTATTTTTGGTGGAGAGCGGGATGTGAGTTCACATAAAGCCCCCGGTATAGTTTTCTGGGCTGCTGTATCCTGTTGAGATGCCTCTCACCATTTATGTCACACAGCACAGCAGCACTAGCAAGATATAAGTGGATATCATCATCATCGTCATCATCATTTCAGAAATTTGACCTGACAGAATTCGTCTAAAATAATCTTAGGGTGGGAGGAATCAATTATTTTGCTTCTACTTAGAAAGCTTTGGTGCTTTCATGAGATATGTGGATTGTCCAAGGACACCATTAATATTTTACTGCTTATGTATGACTAATGTTTTGCTGTAGTACTCATAATTCTGCACTTCTCATGTCATATTTATAATTTCTTCTGTTGCATCTTTGAACTTTAAGCTCCAAATTCTCATCCATCCACATGGGGTTGTACATTTGTATACTACTTGCACCCTAGAAATCTCTACTTGTACACTGAGATTAGTACTAGCAATAAAAAATTGCTTTTCACTATGCAATGGATATTTGTAGATCAAAAAAAATCCACTTTTGGTAACAATTTACAAAATTGGTTCTTGCTGTTGCATGTTTTACGGGCTTGATATTCATGGAGTGTTTCTTTAAACTTTCTTTCTAAAACTTTCTCCACTCTCTTAGGAAATGCATGACTATTATTTCTTTGCAGAACTCAGGCTTGAAAATTAATGTAGGAAAAGACTTGTGTGCTTTACCTATCAGAATGGCACAGTTACTGTGCTTGCATGTGTTTATAAATGCTTTATACATGCATATGTGCATCCCTCAGTGTTTGTAGACACAGAAGCAGCTTTTGAGTCAAAGACATTTAGTAACAGATGAATTAATAATTGCATTTCCACAGTGGGAAATTGAGAGATTTTCACCATAATCATCATGGATTATGAGGTTTAATAGATTCAGTAGGGAAGAAATGAAGTTTACATATACTCATTTAACAGAGCTGTTTGGTTCCAAACAAAATGTGTATACTTTACCCAAATTTTGACATTGAGTGAAAAACATATAGCTCTAATTCTGTTCATGCAACTCAACTTGAAATGTCACTACTCAGGTCACAATCTAGGTCTTCAGCATACCATATGAACTGCATCTGAACATTTATCTTATTCTTTACATTTTTAAAATTACTCATATTGTCCTTCTTGTCTGAAGAAGATGTTGGACAGAAATTGTGTGTGTTTTTAAGTTGGTGTCATTAGCTAGCTGATGTCATTAATTCACACTTCATAAAGTAAAAGCTCAGTATCTCAGATAGGAAAGGAGATTTCAATGTAGCAATTACTAAATATTCTAAAGCCCAAACTGGATGTTGTAATAGGCATTCATTGCATAGATATCATAAGTACTGAAGAAAAGAATACTGTGACACACTGGTGTTGAGACTATCAATGAAGATAATTTTATGAATGAATCACCACCTGGGAATGAGTTTTAAACTCTCCAAACTAGAAATCAAGAAAATACAGCTATTGAATTTTCTAATGCATAAATCTGTCTTTTTTCTCAGCAGCTGCCTGTTGAAAAGTTACATCCAGTTTTTATGCACTAACATACAGGCTTTGAAGTTCCAGCGTTCTGGATGGTGTAACGAGGTCTTTCTTGCAGTCCAAAAGAGAGATGTAAAATAGCTGCTGTGCTGATGACTCTGTCAGTGAGCTTTTTAAACTGAGGGTTACACAAAAAAGCATGCTCCTGGGCTGACACTAGCATAAATCAAGAATATTGCTATTGAAATCAATATAGTTATATCAACATATTGTTAGTGGTTTTGCTTGTTATAGAATTCTAAGACCTGACCTTGTCATACTTCCACATGTGATTTCAGTGAGAACTATGCTTGAACAGTGTAGTCAGACCTAATTCAGTAGTTTTATGCCTGATCTTTGTATATGTTTTATGCAGATACCCTTAATTAAAGATTGCAAAGGTCTCCAAGATACAAACTTATATACAAAAAGGTTTTAGAGGGTTAGGATAATTAATTTTCTTTCCTTATGTATGTGATGTTAGCAAAGCTCACGAATGAAATGACAAATTCTTTTCCATAGTAATAGGTAGCTTGGACACAGAAATAGCTGAATGGTTGCAGTCATTGTAAATTGGTTGTGGGTTCTGCTGTACAAAGTAATAACAAATTTGAATTTTTTTTTTTACTGATACTAATAAGTATTACAATGTTCTATGATCATGTTTTGGATGCCCAGTAAGGAATTTATAATGGTTTATATTCTGGTGGCCTACTGGAAAACGTAGTTGCCATATGATTTATTCATTTCATTATTTTATATACTGGTACTGAACAAGAAAAATACTTGTGAGACATACCTACTTCTTTTTGTCTTTAACACTATCCCCTCAAAACGTGAAGTTTCCTCTTTGTTCTCTTTATATGAAGTTTCAAGTAGGAAGATAAAGGGCTAAAATCTTCAGATATTTCCTGGAAACTCCTTCTTTCACCCAATGCTATCCAGGGCAGGATAAAATTTAGAGGGCTAGAAGTTTGAGGGTTATGAATAAAAGCAATATGTGAATGATATATGAAATAAAGTTAGTAGTAAACTTCTGGATTATATCTGTTTCTCTATGAGTGATTTTTCCTCGTATTGTGGCTTCATAGAAAATAGAGTGAGGTGAATCCTCAAGAGTTTGTTTAGTCCATCCTTCTACTCCTACAAGGGGTAAACTGTAGATAAATTAATTCCAGAAAATGTTTTTACAAAATCCAGCCATGGAAATTCCATATTATTCTCCAAGCAATTACTGCATTTAATTAACATTTGTATTTTGTATCATGTCCATTTCTCTTCCTACAGCCTACCTTTATAAACTTTTACTACTCAACTCAGGTGAAGTAATATCTGAAAAACATGTCAGAATCATGCTTGTTGGATAAATATATTTTATATTTCTTCTCCATGAAAGCTATGGCAACAGTCCTTTTTCTTTTTTTTTTTTTATTAGAATTGCAAGCTCTGCAAATTGAAATTATTTCAAGAGTCCACTGCAATATTTCTGTCATTAGCATGTTAGAGGAGAATGTCAGGGGCATTTTTAAGACAAAACCCTGAAAATTGCTTTTGTACTGAACCTGCTACTTGAGTCAGATTTCTATTACTCCAAGTTTCTGTTACTCTTAGGTTCCTCTTATTCTAAGCAGAGAAACTGCTCAAGATGGTAAACATCAAAGTAGTAATAGGCATGAGCAAAAAGGGGTCGAAAGAAGTTTAAGGAAGGATCAAGAACTGACAACTGAAATAAAATTTTAACTAAGCTTTGGGATGCCTAGATTTATCATCTTATATAACAACTAACTCAGCTAAGGCAAGAAGTCATCTGAGCACAACTCCTCTTTGAAGTGAACTAAGAGTTTTATTTTAGATACAAATTTAACCTTGCTTTAGATGCCTCTAGTTAACTGGGGTGACAGGATAAAACTGTAGAATTCCTTCTTTATTGGATTCAGGTTACACTGCATTATCCTTAATACTAAAAATTCATCTGAGACTTGAAATACAATATGAAAAATATCCTGTTATGTGTCACTAGCCTAAAAAAAAGAAAAATTCCAGGTGAAAAAAGATCAAACACAAATAAATACACATTCAGCTAGATTAATCAAGGAAGTACAAAAAGCACATTATTGTTCTTTCTTGAAGCTGCACTGTCTCCTTTCTGAGAAGCTCATGTCAAAGGCAGCAGAATATCCTCCGGAAGAGATGACTGTGCTGATGCTCTCTCTCCTGCTTTGGCCTTCACATGCATTCATGATCTGGACAAAGCCGATAAATAGTGAAAGAAGCCTCCGGGGCAACAAAGCAAGCAACAGGGTATAGTTCTGGTGACATTATGTCTTCCTTTTAAACATTGTAGATGTTCCTTGGGCTTATTCTAAAATTAAACCTGGTACCTGATCTTGCTTAAGTGATATATATGTATATATATTTTTTTCTCCAAATCAGTCTGCTAAATGGCTTTTATAAAATATATGCTCATCCAGAATGCTGAAAATGATTTAAGACCTAATTGTGCAGTGATGCTTCTACAATCACAGTTCAGTAAAGTGATTAATTTTACAGTGTTATTTTATAGAGAGCAATTAGCACAGTGGAAAAATCTAGGAAAATTCTTTGGTAATCACAGTGTCCAAGAAAATCAGTGTCTATAGTGCCTGGATGGTGCAATATCTTTCATAGTAATGAAAGGAATGTACTTATTATCTTATTCTTAATTTGTGTTTCAGGCAGATTATACAGATACACACCCACCAGGATACTCTGTGTGTATATGTGTCTGTATATCTATTGTGTAGTTTGTTAATTTGTGACTTTGGAGCTGTAGTGGTGTCTTGAAATAATTTTCTTTGATTTCTCATAAGGATTAAGAATTAAAATCCCATTAACAAGTCATGAGGTTCTTTACATTTTCTTTTTTACATTTTTGAAAATGTGTAAGAATATTACTTTTTCTTTTTTTTCCAATCTGCTAATTCTGCTGACTTGCAACTCTGAGGCTGGGAGAGCTATTTGCTGTTAAAACACATCAGAAAACATAAACACCTGAAATATGGTGAGGTGCAAGTTTGCTTGAAAGCAGACTGGAAACTAACCTTTGCTTGGATCCTAAAGGAATTAGAATTTTTGCTTCTTTAATAAGTTATGACAAATGTCTAGGTTATTTCCTTCCCAGGGAAGACATTTTCAGCCCATCTGGAAAAAGCAGATAAAATGTGATTCCATTAGAGCAATACCCCAGCCCTGACTTTCATGTTCAGTGGGTCTGACACTCATATTTATTACTCCTTTTTATTTGGGAAGCCAAACTTCTTAGAATAGTAAGAAACATGATAGGAAGACAAAAGAGCAAAGTGCAACTTGGCATTTTAATTAATGGTGCGTTAAAACAGGAATTTGCATGTACATATATATATGCGCAAAGCAGACCCTGATTTTAATCCAAAGATGTGTGCAGTAGAAATACATGGAAAAGAGAAAGAAACCTATGACCACTGGTTCAATTAAATGAAAAACAAAACTCATAAAGTTCAATGAAGCTGTGTCGTGTGTAACTTCAGCTGTCAATTATATTGGGAGTAGCAGCTGACTGGTAGTTTGCTGGCTGTGCTTCTTTGTACAGTCAATAATTTGCTCATGCAAACTGAAATAACATGAGAAAGTCTGGACATGGAGCACTGTGCTCATTTGAATAGCTTGCCCCTTTTTCTTTGTACCATCTGCAGCCTGCAACCTTTGCATATGCAAACAGGAAAAATTGCAACAGCAAGTGCTTTGAGTTGCTGTTAGCTTTGTCATCAAGAAAATTTGTCTTTCGATACAAAAATATGTTCTTGGGCCCAAAATACATATTTTTTTCACCTTGAAAAATAGCTGTTTTTCAAAAGCAAAGAAAATACCTGGGTAGAATCTATTACACCAAAAAAAAGAAAAATGGGCAGAAGCCTTGACGCTGGAATTTTCCATTAATGGTTACCAAGGACTGATTTTTTTTGCATGGCGATAACTGCTGTTACAGAAAAAGGAAAGTTGTTTACTGATAAGGAAAATCAGTATGTATCTTTGATTGTGTGAATCTTTGATCTTGATACACTCTTGAAATTAAATCTTCTAAAATGAAATCAGAAGTTAGCATAATGCTTTTGAGCTTTATCTTCCTAAATGGGATTCAACTTCGTCTGTGGAAAAGATAACAAACTTAATTGAATTATTCCAACTAACTGTTCATTGCAGAAGTATTTTTTTATTTATTTTTATCTTTTTGAGTTAGTTTTAGCTTTTTTGGAAAAGCTAAGTCATATTGTAGCTCTGAAGATCATTTTTGACATTTTCTTTTGTACTCTAAAAATTTAAGGATTTTATTCATTTCAGCCATTAACAAGATGCTTATTTAAAAATAGACATTTTGTTTAATCTAAGGAGTTAGCCTTCTTCTATAGATAATCAAAACAGCGAGAGATCTTCAGAGGGGTGATTCACCCATTTGTATTATAAACCAAATTTAGAATAAGATGAATCGCACTCTGGAGATATCTATCTGTTTTCATTGATTATAGGCTAATTTAAATCAGACAGGTGAAGTTAAGTGTGACAAATCCCACACAAGCTGGCCAAATTAATGCCCTCTTAACTAATTCATCAAATACCATTCAATTAAAAATGCCTCTTCTACAGCCCAACACACATATATGTGAGGTAAGGTCCTTTAAAGTAGATTTTCCTTTGACATTTATTACCTTGCCTGTAATGTATTTCACCCCTTTAATCAATGATCATTGAATCTGGATTTTTTTTTTGCTTTTCCTGGACAACTTTCAAATGTATGAGTAGATATTTTATGTTTCCTACTACTTTAATTTTATTTCAATTTAAATTCTTCACTGACATTAATTAAAATTGCTGTAGGCTTGAAAACCTACAAAACTTTTTAATGAGTTAACCTCTGAGATTGTCATGATATAACAGCTTAGTAGTGTGGATATTTGGTTTACTATACATTTAATTATCTAAAATGGCACTTTGAATGATGCAAACCTATCATCTGGATAAAGAAAACATTTTGTTATATTGGTATATATAAAGACACAATGCATAATGAAGTTAGACCATATTTTACAGGAAACCCCCAGAATGCGGGTAAATTGCAACATGTTAGAGAACGTTTTTAGTTATACCTCAGAAGAATCAGAATACCTGAGGAGTGATGTAGAGCTGTGAACCCTAGGCACATCTAGGTTTACTCTATCTCATTCTTGTCTCATGAATCTGTAGAATCATTGTGCTGCAATTTGACATTGTTGATAGTACTTCACATGCAAGCAAACTCTATCATTTTTGGGGGGCATTCTTCTTCTAGATCTTCTGATATAAAAAGTCTATAATGCACATCCCTTATTTCTATCTCCTTAATTCATGACTGTTATCTTTTTTAGTTTTTAAGAAAAAAAATGTTTAAAAAATAAGGAAATCCTTTGAAGTTTTGGTCTCTAAATATAAGTTTTGGCGCCTACACAAACAATTAATTTCTTAAACAAAAAATCTAAAGTAAAGTAAATGAACATAGAATTGTGTCCTAGAGACCAGGGGTCAGAAAAAAAGATTTAGGACTTAGGGTAAATAATCAACTGGACAGGAATCATGGGGATATTTCTGGTGAAAAAGAAAATGTAATTCTGAGTTTATAAGATTTTAGAAAGCCTCTTTTTTATAACGAGAAACTCAAGAAGCTTTACTTAATAATAAGAGTTCAAAGATTTTTGATTTCTGTCTTGTCATATGAATAAATATATTTTGGTAAAGGAAATTTCTTGGATTTATTTAATTTGCAAGCGGGTTGGGGAAACTAGACAAACTGGATCTAGGAATACTAAGAGTGAGGTGTGTTTAAGTCCCCAATGGCAAGAAAGTGCTTCTTATGGGAAGCAATCAGATAGCAGCTGAAAATGCCATCTCCTGCAGAGAATGAAAGAATAGTAAAAGAAAAGAGAATGGCTCCTCAAGTGAACAAATTTGGAGAGAGTCGAGACCACACCGATCTTCAGGAGATACCTGGAGATAGGACTGGTGGACTGCAAAGCAGTTATCTGCTGTACAGGAGAGGAGCTGCAAGTTCAGCAGTTGATTTTCCTATCACTTCAAATCCTTATGCAGGATTAAGCTTCTTCCTAAAACATGTGCTACAATCCAGAACTATAGATTTGAGGACAGGAGTTGATCAAATTCTTTGTTATTTGTTAGGCCTTATCACTCTTTCTTTCAATTTTTGATATTCCCTGAGGCCATTTCCATAATATCTGTGTTGCTTTCAATATGTCAATATGCTGAAAGAACTTTTATAGCTCAAAGCAGTCTATGAAGTTGTGTAGTTCTTAAGGATTTTTTGTTTCACACACTCAATAGGTTGCTCCCATTGCATTGTTCTGTTACTAGAAAATAGCTCTATGGGAAAATACCATTACTTCCAATTTGTAGGATTTCACTGCTTTGGTTTCTAGACAGTATGATGTCATCTCTCACTTAAAGAGAAGGGCAGAGTGCCTCCTGCGACTTCTAACACTCAGCAGATCATTCTGCTAGATACATCCCATCTCTGAAAGTACGCTTCCATTGTTATAAATTAACAGTGAAAAAACTTCACTGGATTTGCTGTATTATTGGCAAAGAAAAAAAGAAAGGCTTAATCCATTTGTTTGCTCATTTCCATTCATCAACAATTGGCAAAAATCCATAGGAAGTTTTCTGTGTATAGGATAAATGTGTTACCAGTTTCCTTATGTTTTTCTCTAATCCCATCCTTTTTTCAAGGTGGACCAAAGCTCAGAGTCTGAGCTTGGAAGCAGCTTCTACTATGTACCAAAAATGTGAGCACAGTGAGCGATTTTGCATTTTCTGCAGAACAGTTCTGCATCTTGCCATGTAATTTAAGGAGTCTTCTTTATGTTTTGAAGTAAGCTAGGCGGGCCTGGAAATATTCTTTCAGTGGACTTAGATTTTATCACTTGAATCCTATTTGAAAATGGTATTTCAGCCTCAGAAACCTTCAACCTGAGATTAAAGAGGTAATCCTCTAGTGTTACTTATTACATAGGCCAGAGGGATGACATGGGTGTGCATGCCTGTCAGAGCAATTTTTAGTAATATGTTTTTTTTTTCCTTCAGCCTCCCCTTCTTGCTTCCTCCTCTACCAGACTCCTCTGTCTTTAGTTCTATGATTTGTCATATGCAATGTAAATAATTGTGCAGAAGGCATTAAGGGTGAAGACATGTTAGATCATCCTGTCCTTTCCTCTGCAATTTTCAATTTAAGAATTCAGACAATTGGTTTGTGATAGACAACAGTAAATGCAGTGCAACAGTGAATGCAAAATGCCTTCAAGGAATTGTTGAGATGTCCTTCATTATTTGAAACTTTGTATTTTCCCAGATTCCTCAGGAATTAGTGTTACCATAAGTGCACAGTGATAATTTTATCCCTTTCTGCTTGTTATTCCTCTTATAGGAGCTTTAAATCTTACCGTATATCAAACCATGTCTGTTAACTTGTTATTGAATCTATAGCAAATAGTAGGTCTTTCTTACATTCCTTTGAAAACACACACACAAAATAAATGGTGACCAAAAGTCAAGGCTTTCATTTTTAAATTGTGGTCTTTTGACTTTGTTCCTAGAAAGCAGGCTGATGACAATAATCTTCTTACCTAGCTAAGTTTCTTTTCATGTCTGATCTGATATGGGCTGCTGGAGGTGAAAAAAATAGCTGCATTTGACTTTCCTGTTGCAATAAACTGGGGACTGTCTGCAGATTGGCATGACCCAGGTGACACCTTACACTGATATATTGTACCCATTTGGAACAGCTGTCAGGATGACCTGGTGGTCCTTGGTTGTGTTAGCTCACATTAGCAAACTGGGGAGGCTGATTAATTTATGTCAGATTGGCAACCATTTTATCCCCAGTAGCCCTGGCAGGTTTGAATGTTGCAAAGATGTCTTAATTCCACAATTTGCCTTGCTTCATGATACACAGTGTCTGCACAAGTTCCTAGAACATATGCAGAGAACATAGGCCCATATGTTGGGAATTAACACAGTTGCTTAAGTGTGTCATTCAGTAACAACTTGTGTTATTATAAATCAAATTATGGTATTTTAAATGCTGGCTTTACTGGATGATGAGGAAATGCTTTGCCCTTTTCAATGCTCATGCAACCTATATTTTTTGACAAAACAGTATCTTTCTGGTATACACCAGTGAACTCATATCACCAGGGTAACAAGTCTGTCATGAGACATGAGAATTATTTGTGCATGGAGGTTATAAGATCCTACTTTTGCTTGTCCTTTTGCTTCTACTTGTCCTGCTTAGTTTCTTTTATCATAGAATCATTTTTTACTTGTGTTAGAACCACAGAGAAGTTAGATTTGAAAGGGACCTCTGGAAATTGGCTACTCAGAGGTCCCTGGTCAAAGCAGATAAGCTAGAGCAGGTTGCCTAGGACCTGCTCAGTTGGGTTTTGAATATCTCCGATAGTGGAGACTCCAGAGTCTCTTGTCGCCCTGTTGTAAAGTTTGACAGTGAAGTGTTTTGTTTATGCTTAAACAGGATTTTTTTTTCAATTTATGCAACAGCATCTTGTTCTGTTGATGGGTGCCAAAGAGAAGATTTTGGTTCCATATTTTTTTATTTCCTTCGTTCAGATGCTTATAAACATTGATGCAATCCTCCTGAGCCGTCTCTTATCTAGGCTAAGCAGTCCCAACTTTCTTAGCCTCTCCTCACATGGCATATGTTCCAGTCTTTTAATGGGCTTTGTGGTCCATCACCGGATTCACTCCAGTGTCACTGTGTCTTGCACAGGAGAGGCCAGCACTAGACATGGCACTCCATGTGTGTCCAAACCCCAGTACTGAAGAGAGGGGAAGGATCACCTCTGCAAACCCGATGGACACATTCTTCCTACTGAAGTTAGTCCAGAATGTTGTTGGCATTCTCTGCCAACAAGGCACATTTTTGGCTGTTGCCCAACTTGCTGCCCACCAGGACCCACCAGGTTCTTTTCTGACAAGCTCTCTGCAGCTGATTTGCCCACAGTCTGTCCTGAGAAATGTGGCTATTGCTCCCCTGCTGCAGCCCTTGGCATTTCCTTCTGTGAAACTTTATGAGGTTCTTCTCTGCCCATTTCTCCAGACCTTCATGGGCCCTCTGAATGGCAACTCCTGTTATTGAAATGCTTGTGTTTCCTTCTAATGAAAGACATATTTGTTTGTTTACAGATAATAATAATAATGGACTAAAAAAATAAATCCAGATATGTGTCTTAATTTACCTTATCCATACAGGAGGTTCTGCAGGTCAAATTTAAGAAGCTGTGCTTGTCACTTTTCCCATATTAAAACTATAATTTAAGAGATTTTACTGAGAATTATACCAACTTTTGTGTTTATAGGTATTTCATAGCTGACAAATGATACCAGCCTTTTGAAAGGCTGGTTCAACAGTTGCAGTGCTGGAGGCAAATAGCGATCATCACCAAAGCATAACTTCATAATTTGGTTCAGAGGAAGCAGATATAATTTTATGTGTTGAGAGTCATGGAGTCTTCATTGTTTCCTTGAAAAAAATAAACATTATCAGCTTAATACTAAAATAGGAATTTTGTTAAAATATTTTGAACGTTTAAATCTAAACAAGGTAAGAGATCTAAAAGAAAATAATTTATCCTCTATATTAATTCACAATTATTTAAATCTTTACAAGATCCATTGGGTTTTGTTTTCTGCATGTAAGTGATTGTTTCAAAATATTGGGTATAAAAATCTTCAGCTGAGCCAGCACTTCCATTACTGAAAGACAGCCTCTTGCTTGTTGAAGGAACTCACAAGTCATCTGTCTTAGCTGTTTTTTATTGAGATCGTCAGCTTCATCATTTGCAACTGGTGTATTGTCATGCAGATATCTAAGGCTTTGCTGTCCTGTGATTCGGTCCACCCAGCCAAATAAGGCAAAGTTCCTTATTAGAAATAGATTTATTTTATTGTGATTCTGTATTCAGAAAATCTTCTGTTGAAAGATAATGGCTGTTATCACTTTCATTTGTCTGTAATAGTGACTGGAAAATGACAACTACTAATCTGCTGTGTATGTTGTAAGAAAGTAAATTTTTCAGAAGTTTGTCTACTCCTTGCATCATTTCCAACACATTCAGTTTATCTGTGTTCTTGGGCAATATTTTATGCCTCAAAATACACACAGATCAATAAACAGGGATGTTAGTCACTGTGGTATAGACTTCACTAAAGTCTCAGTTATTTACATGTTTATCTGTATGGATTCACTCCGCTGTTCTCTGCACTGAAGCTGAACAGCAGCTCAGTCTCAGCATAAAGCTCTTTGGCTTTGCAAGCTCCAGGCAAGCTTGTTTGCTCTTTCCCTGGCTATTGACTTACAGGAAATAAATCATTAGTTTTTTTGTAAGTCCTGGAAAGCACAATCTAAGGAATGGCAGTATGCCCCATATTAAACACAGATGAAGTCTCCAGGATGTCTTTGCAACTGTAGTCGTAACCAATATTATATCTCTGTAGCACTGTGCCTCCAGAGTGTCTTTGCAAACACCACATATCTGGTAACTTTTTAACAACCCATCGTTTTCAATTCAGCTTTATTTCTCCACAGCCTAACTAAGTAGGATTTATTTGCTTGGCCTTTGTGTAAGTATTACACAGATAACATGTGCCTCTTTCTGCAATTTAGTGTTAAATATGCTGACATTAAAAGGTGATATCAGAGGGAGAGGTGGGTTTTCTTTTGCTTGTTTGTACATGAAAAATTATATTGGTTTAATTGGTTAAATGCTTTGTTTTGTGCATTTTGTTGACCATGTATTTCGTGCATTTGATATTTCATTGAATATAAACTAAACACTAAAATTATTCCTTTACTTGTATTTCTTAATTAAGAATTAAATCATGAATGTATGGTTTTCATAAGCAGAGGCAAAATTTGTTTGAGACACTCTCCAACAACACTGGGATGGTAAAAATTACTTTATTTCTCTTCACTTTCTGCAGAAATATGGTACTTATGACATCTTTGTTAGCAGGAAGCAAGCTAATGTAATAGGTCATACCAGGCAGTTTTAATGGTTCATTAATACATTTCTTGGGGGTGATTATGAGGTCAGAGAAACAGTTTCATGCCTTTGCCACCAGCAGCGTGTATTTTAAAGTGTTGATTAAATCTCACCTGAAATGCCTAATACTACCAAAATTATTCATAGGTGAATACCTGAAATTTTAGGTTCTCTGCAGTTCAAAAAAGCTTCTAATGGTTCATCTGCTTAACTAGAGGTTAGCTAAACCTTTTTGCACTATGGATTGGTGTAAAGATCTATAGAGAGTATACAAGTACATGTTTTCTGATCTTTTCAACAATTCTGCTTTACTGTGAACATAAACCTAATAAAAAAAGTCTTTCCCTAGTTGAGTGGAACAATTAGCACTCTCTTTTTAATCCAGTTCATCCAGCCTTCATTCAGCTGGGTTTCTTTATAGGAATATAGGTTAAGACATTGGTGATGTCTTAACAAATACAATTTATTCAGAAATGCTTTTTTAGCCTTTTTCTAGCTTTTTGCTGAAAAAATACTTTTTTTCCATGAAAAGCCAAAAAAAGAGATTTTTTATTGAAAAGCATTTTTGATTAACTTTCATAATAAAAATATTTTTCTTTAGCTGTATTTTAAATGCTAGCATAAAAAGCAGATTAAAAATATATATTAGATATTTTCTCTTTTTTTAAGGGAAAATATAAGAAATATTGTAAAACCTCAATTTAGCAATAGCATGTCCTAAACTCAAATTTGCATACCTTATTTATATAATAACAATGAGAATCAGACATCTTTGCAATTAAAATATATTGCTATAGATTATTACTATTTTCTCAGCATGAAAGATGAGAAATTCTGAAGTACAGTACAGAATTTTGTACTTTAACATTTACATTAACATTAACATTTAACATTTACACTGTCGTTACAAGACAGTATAAAGATAAAGGGTGAAATTTTTCTGCAGAAATCAATGACAAAAAATCTTTAGATTTCAGTGAAGTTCTTGATGTGGAAGAAAAAAATATTCTATGTGAATATCAGAGGAATATTCATATGAGCACAAAGTGATTAATTAGACTGGACTTAGAGTTGAAGGCCTGCAACATACCACAGAGAAGATGTGTTGCTGCAGATGGTAAATACTGTGTTTTCATATATTACCAAGCATTACTGATTAGATTTAGGTCACAGTATTAGGAAATGATCATAACGGACTTAGATACTGTCTTTGTAGTACTTCGAGCACTACTAAGTACTGTTTCCTTCTTTATATTCTGAATCTTGGAGTGATGGGTACCGAAGTAGATTTTAGTTCCTGTGCAATTTGTTTCACTGAAGCAAATTAAGACTGTCTTTTATTGAGCTTATTGTGGCTAGAGGGAATCTCTAAAAAAATCAGAATCCTTTTTAATATGTTTTATTATATTTTATAAAAGAATATTCACAATGACAATTTCATAACATGAACTGGCAAATATAAGTACTTTCTTTAATGGCTTACCCACTGGACTAAGTTGAAAATATGATACCATGAAGAGCCATCTTTCTGGACTCATTTTTGAAAGGATCATGAGTCATTTTTCAGAAATTATTATCCTTTGCATTGCTCAACGCAACACCATTCCTTGCTTGTTCAAAAGTGTGCATCAACTGGAGGAAATTGGTCAGGGGTGTGAGTTTCAAGAGAATTTATTTCAGGAATTCAACTCATCACTTTGATGATTAAATTTCATCTATTCCCCCATTTATTCAGAGGCTAGCCCCTACCCTGTGGTTTGATTTTGTTCTGATGGAGACCCATCCTAAAGAAAGAAAGCAACAAGAACCTAAAGTGGATCACAAAAATAATACAGTGATCAGCATGGGATTTTATATTATTAAAATACAAAATGACACACAGCAAGAGAGAGAAAAAAGAACAGAATTCAAAATGTGAAATGTCATCCTGCATGCCTGAGGGACAGTGTTGCATAAACAGCGTGTGAGACCAGCTGAATCTCAACACCCGAATGTGTGTTCCCCTGACCGTGAGAAGGGAGGGGAAAATCTCAGTCTGGCACCTGAGCACCTGGAAGATTCACACTGAATATAAGAAAACCTGTAAAACCTATAGAAGTCCTATAATCCTTTCAGATATCACACTGCGGATGAGAATGCACCACAGACTTTAGAATTTTGTTGAAAATAATATCTTTACAACTGCACAGAGTTGGAGATAAGTTGCAATATCTGTGGCATTGTCTGTTACAAGGAAGAGAGAGAATGGGTAATCTGTGTAGTGTTCTAAGAACTCCCTTTGTAGAGGCACACAGAGCCAGTTTTTGTTTCCTTAGGCTGAGAATACACTGTTATCAAGATACAAATCATGGCCAGGGATATTTCTGAACAGTTAGGTCTTTTCTTTAGAGCTGTACTATAAGAATTTGATGGTGGTGGCAAGAGTTTGTCTTCTTCAAAGTCTTTTTAGTAACTGAGGAGATGTCAGTGGGTGCAGTTCCTAATGGTTGTATCAGAGCATCAGTATGGTAGGGAAGTTGTGATAGTAACCACTCTGGGAATAAATCACAGAGGAAAAAATAAAATAAAAAAGTAAGGCATGAGAAGGAAAGTGAATCGTTTCCCAGAGATGCTGTACATGACGTGACTACCACTCAAATATCAAAGCAGGACAGTGCAGAGCTATGATGAATCAATCAATATTTTGCTTGGAAAGTTTAATCCTTGCTAAGGCTTGATATACAAGTTTCATCTGTAAGTAGCACCTTTTATATATAAGCGAAAAGACTGTCATGAATAGCGAGTAGGACAGCATATGCTACTCTAATGAGCTGCGATCCTGTGCTGGAGAGGCCTGTCAAGCATACTGGACATGCTTTTCTAAAGGAAACCTTCTATTGAGAGCTTTTGAAAGCATCTTTTTTAGTCCTTAGTCCAGTCTTTTTTCTTTTCCCACATAGATTCAGGTACTTGAGTAGCTGAGCAAACAGTGAAAAGACTGCATATCTGGCTTACTGAAAAAATATATATATTTATACTTGTTTTATTTCCTGGGCTTCTTTTCCTATAGTTCATTCATTTAAGAAAAAATAGTAATTTGCATTGATATTATATTTTGAGAAGGGGGTTGTGAGAGGAGAACAGAAGTCAGCACGATTTGTAATAGCCTGGGTTATTATTAAGCGATGCTAAGAGATGTGAAGGCAGGAAAGACAAATTCCAGGCTGCATTGTGGATTGCAGTGAGGAGGTGTTTTAGCTGATTGAGACTGAGGAAGCCGCAGAGCTTCCCCAGTGCTGAAACACAGGCCTGCTGTGGCTGACCGGGCACTGAACTGGCACGACGGTGTTTGCTTTGGAGGTCGTGCTGTTGGTGTACAGTGCACGCCATACAATACCATGGGAGCATGCTGGCTTCTCTGAGCATCTTGTAGGATATCTTCCTGTGTAGGGTGCGCTTGGAGAATCAGCTGTAAATATGACTCAGGAGTTCCTCGAGTTGTAAAACTAGCAAAAGAGATAGATGCATTTTGGAAAAAGTACAGGATTTTATTCATTTAACTTAACAGAACTGCCACTATATGGTTGACATAAACAACTTCTTTATTCCTAATAGAAACAAATTTGAGAGAGCTCCAGATAACTGTAGTGGATATATTAGTTCAAGAATCTGAAAACAAACAAACAAACAAACAAACAAAAAACTATTTTGTAATATTTTGTATTGTAAGAGGAGCCCCGCTTTATTTTATTTTATTTTATTTTATTTTATTTTATTTTATTTTATTTTATTTTATTTTATTTTATTGGAATTCTGTTGAGTGATAAAAGTCCCTGGACTAAAGGTATGTGAAACAGGTGTGGAAAGCAGCAACATTTGAATGGACTGATAGAGTTTTTATTGTAACAAAAAGCAGCTGAAATTTGAAAGACTATGGTAACAATACAACAAACTTTTTATGAGCTATGACCCTTCCTTGATGTACATTACTTTTTACATATTTTTGGTAGCTGATGCATCTGGAATTTTGTCATTTAGGGATTTTGGAGGGGAATATAATTAAAAATGTAAATAATCATTTTATGAAGTAAACTAATGCAATTAATCTCTCAAATACTGTATATTGTGTTCGCTGAAGTCCTTTGAAATGTTTATGTAATGGGATCCACAAATCCTTAATTTTCCACTGTTTTGATTTAATTTCATTTATAGATACACATAAGCTATTGTGACTGAAGCTTGTGAGAGCTGTAAGAGTTAGCACAGGCTCTGTAGTGGAATAAGTCCTATTGGACTTGCTCAGTGTATTGGCAGCTGAAATGCTCTTTAATGATCATATTTTGTTTTTATTGTCTTCTAAATCACACCAAAATAAGGACAAAAATGTTTTCATGTGTTAAGAGAAACATGATGTGAAGGCTGGTGAGTCAAATCCTGATCTATGGATACATACTGGGGGGCCAGTAGTCCAGATTTCTCAAAAAGTAAAAGGAAATGAGAACCTCTTCCTATTTGTTTCTATCAGGCCCCAATTACACATATCTAACACAGTAACAAAATTTTATAGCATTTCCTTCAACCACCTCCAGGAATGACCCAATTATTTTATCCAGGTGGAGCTACAATTGACATTATCAGTTTCACTGAATGGAGAGATTAGCCCTTCAGAGAATAGAGTGCTCTTATAGTTTTATTACGTTGTTAAAAAAAACGTGCTTATTTGTCTTCAAAAGAAGTAAATTGCTGTGTATGTCAATAAATTCTAATCTGCTCTGTATAAAAAAGTCAATAATTTGCATTTGTTATAAATAATAATTCATTTGCAAATAAGTCAGCAAAAAAAGGAAAAAAATCAGAAATACTTCCTTGTGATGTCCAAATGTAAAAAATCAGTATAGACTGTGCTATATAGGCTTCCCCAAAGTTAGTTATGCAAGAGTACATTTCCTTAAAGGTCAGTATGGTCCCTACAGTAGGATCTTTAAAAAGTGGAAGGTGTATAAGTGTAAGTATATTGATTATAGATATATTAAACAAATGCACTTCAAAATTTAAGTCAGTTCTTCAGTAAGCTGTGACCTATAAAGTGCTTAAAATCACTGTAAATTAAAATGCCTTCTTAATTTCCTTTTATGGATGTAGTATTTGCATTTTTTTATGTCTTTGGAAATTAATAACTCTACCTGAAATAGCCATGGCAACAGAGTAAATTATCACTGGGCATGATGGTTGCTGTAATTACAAAGAAACAAGATAATAAAAAGCAGGAACGATTTGCTATCCTTTGCCTGCAATCCATTAATTGTTGCCATGTAGAGTTGAAGGACTCAGGAATTTCAAGTATTTCTTTCCTTACTGTTGCACTTCAGATTCCTCAGTAACTGCTCTGTAGAGTCTGCCCCCTCTTTCTGACAGAGGGTAATGCCGTTCAGAATGAATAATGAATTATTGTGAATTATATTAGACTGTTTTACATTCCAGGAGCATCAAACAATAAGACATAACAAGGTCATGAGACTGAAATGACATTACCTTGGAAATTTGGAAAATATAAAGCTGTGATTCAAGCAGGGACATCTCTGTTTGATGCCTCTCTTCAGATGTGTTGTGATAACTGAAGCATGACTTGAAGCTCTGTGTGTATATGGCTGTGTGGGTTAGTTCATTTTCAATGCAGACTGCATAAAAGGAATCTAGGTGCGGAATAGATTGTGGATGTTTAACAGTTTTTCTTAGTGCTGTGTCCTCTCTGAACATCTTGTTTGTAGTTGAGGCCTCAGCTGAAGCCCTAGACAGAAGGTCTTCTGTGATTTCTATCAACTATTAGAAATCAATATTAGAAAATTCCTTAATGTACTTTTAACCTGTTTAATTATCACACAATTTACTGCACTCAGGAAAGAAGAGATTGCTTAATATGTCAAATATGATCTTACTCTGTGGATCACTGGCATTTCATTGATCGTGTTAAGATGTCTGTGAAGGAAAATCTTAATTGGAGTTGAGTTAGACACAGAACAAGATTACATTTATGTATTGACTGTCTGTTAAATAAATGTTAATAGACAAATGTTTGTGTACTAATGACAGGCCTAATGGGACAGATGAAGACGTGTCTTTTTTGAAGAATATGAATTTAAAAATGTGATTTCAGCAAATCCTCAGAATTAATGGCTTTTGGCTATGGTGTTCCCTCTATTTTAGCTACACCTTGTATAAGGCTTACAAGGAAAACTTGCTTAGTTCCTTTATTTCCTTTGCAATCTAATATTTAACTATGATTATGTGACATTTCTATTTCTCTGTTTTCTGATCTTTTTTTTTTCTATCGGTATACAATTTATGGAAAAAGAATCAAGATTTAGGCATTAGATACAACAATTATTACATGATAGTAATTAGCATGATAAAATTGACAAATCACATTTAGGCATCTGAGATATGTGGTCACAGCCTAAGTTAGAAAAGGGAGCAACAGTTATCTTCCCTTTGATTCCAAATTTTCTCTTAAAAAAAAAAAATAAAGAACTGAAAATGAAGCTAATAACACAAGTTGTGTCAGAGCTCAGCAGCCAACTTCTGTACAGTAGGAGCTTAGTGCAGAGTAACCTGTTGCCAAGCCCTGTTTTGGAGCACAGCCAGCTCGTCCAGTAGAGGCTTTCAGAGACGAAGGAAGCCAAGGCATGAGTAAAGATTCCTTCTGGAGTTCTGGAGGTTGCGATACAAGTCCATGTACTGAGGATAATGCCTGTTAACAGGAACTCTGTGCTCTGCTTTGAGGGGGAATTATTAATAGCTATTTTAACCATTTATCCAAAGATGGCAGTTGTTTCCTCCCTATGATGCAGTTTAGCACAAAAAATAGCTGTCATCTATGATAAACTACTTTTATTTGCATCTGACCAACCATGCCTCAGGAGTATATTAATACAGAAGACCTTTTGGAGAACACAGTTCTCCCTGAGAAGAAGTTCTCCCTGAGAAAGAAGTTCTCTCCGAACTTCTGTGCAGCAGCAGCTGGGACATCGGTGATTCTTCAGATACTCTCTTTTTCTACACACATCCTTCTCAGTTCAGCTAGTTCCTGAACACTGCAGTCTGCATTGATTCCCTGCACTGACCTGTTGCTCTCATTCCCTTGATCCACCTCCTTATGTGAGCCCGTTTCACTTGGGCAGGGCTTCCGTGTAGTTCCCCATCTCCTTTCCCTCCTATGGTTTAGTATCAGAGGTATTGCTTTGGAGTGAGACTAAAACTTCTCTTTGGGAACTGTGAAGGCACTTGCAAGTTGCAGATATACACAGAAGTCCTTTCTTTGAAGCATGTTATTTCAATGTCTTTTCATCTTCAAATGTCCGCAGGAGTGTGCGTGTAATTGCTTGGCAAGTTTAACACTTGTTCAAAGGATTGAGCCTGGAAGTGGGAGAGCTGCAACCCTTAACTCTGCCTTCCCATATTCAGCAACTGCAAACATCAGAAAGTTCTGCTATTATCTGGAAGATATTTGGCAGTTGGCTGCTTGATAAGCTTTTCCCTGACAGTTTCATAGTACCAAAAGTAAGACTCAGAACTGAAACTATTCTGCAAGCATAGTAGATCTGAACTGAAATGCTTACACCAGAGGAAATAAGCTAATTACTTAAGCAAAACACTGGAGTCTTATAAAATAAGAATTTCACATAAAAATTTAGCCAGAACTGTGTGTGAAGATAAAATAATGAAAGAGAAGGAGGAGGAGAGAGAGAAACGGACATTTTTACTTAATTTGTAGTAGCAAGATGAGTACTCTGAAACGTCATATGAACATTAATCCAGGAAGACAACATGTTTTCTTCTTGGTTACTTGCTGTGCTGCTGAACATAGCTGGGGACCCCAATGAAAATACTGTACATTCAGTGACAAAAAGAAAAGGTCACTTGATCTGAAGTAAGTATCTTTCCAGGAATAAAAGGAAAAAAAGAAAAATACCAGTAAATTCTTTGAAATGGAAAGAAATACTATAAAAACACTTTTAACCTAGGCATCTGTGTTTGCCTTACTTGAGACTGAATGTGATTGTGATTCTGTAAAGGAATATCTGTTTACCTGAAATTTATTTATTTTGGCAATAATTGAACAAATAAGCAACTGTTGTGTACTGCATTTTCTTAAGAAATAAACATGTAATTGGTTCAAATTTTAGTTCTTTTGGGGTAAATTTTATGAAACACCAACACCCACAGTATCACCCACAGCCTAAATCTATGTATCATGCTTTTCTGTGCCACTCTTCATTTCCCTTTGGTTATGTTTAGTGCATTCATACATGAGCAACCAGAACCTGCCTAGGGGTAGGTAAGATTCCGTTGCCTAAAAATGGGCAACTAATGCCATTTCACAAGCCGGAGGGTATCCATCTGGCCTCCAGCTGCTGCTTCAGAAGGGTGTAGGGTTCCCATAGGTTCTCTGACATATGCATATTCTATATGTTCTATGTGAATGTTTCCAGTACCTAAGGTATTTAAAATGACATTAAATGACTATGTTTACAGTAATTGAATGCAATTCTGAGAGAGAATGTTTCACGGTGCTCATACTGAACTAAGCCATTTTAGAGCAAGCATAAAAAGAAGTCTTTTCATATTTTTTGAACAGGTGTAATACAATCACTATTTGTTATTTTAGTAACCATACTGTTCATTGTTTGAAAATGTCTGCTGTATGGAGATGGAATAGATAATAACTTCATTTATCACAGCCTTACTTAATACAGTATCTATTCCTCCTCTGTCTGCCAGCCTAACATTCACAAATTAGCTTTTCTTACTTCTACATAATTGCTTATAATTCTTTGATATTTTTGTCCCAAGCATTAAATGTTTTAACAGCTCTTATTCTCTCTTTCCAATAGTTCTATTTCAACTTCCTATTTCTTTGTCTCATTGAAATGCATATCAGTAAGGATTTGTCTTTTCAGTTCTAGAGAGATATTCTGCTGTGAGAATGCTAAGCACCAAAAGTTCAAATGATTACCCTCTCTTCTTCTACTTTAAAGAGAACAACTTAATTCATGTATATCACTGTAGTTACTTTTTCTTTTTAAAATGCTAATTAAGATTAAAAGCTAATAATTTTAATAAAAACAGCTATCATCATTTGAAATTAATTATATAAATTAATCAAATAACAGATAATCCTGTAATTCCACAGTCCTTCCGGTAAAGCGGAATTCAACAGTAATGGCTATAGCAGATGGTGCATTCTGAATTTTTTATACGCACCAGTTAAATGTATTATAAGGTATATTAAACTGACTGATTTCATTTACCTAAAGATATCCCTGAATTCATGTTGTCCACAGTGCATTTCACAAGACGGACAGCCTATGAGGTCAAGTTTAGAGGATGAAGACTCAGCTTGAGTACTTTTTAAAATTTCATTTAAAATAGTAAACTCAATATCCAGACATTAAAAATTGGTGAAATACCATAACATATTTTGTAGGGGCATTGGCTTCACTAGAATTGCAATAATATGGCAATTGTAGGGCTTATGAACACAATCACTTTTTTAGGTACTATAGTAGAATATTATTTATTAGCAGTTAAAAAACAAACAAACAGGGCTATTGATTTAATTTAGCAGATTTCAAATTTTTAGGATAGCATATTTTTAAAGGCTCTCTGCTATTGGTATTCTGCGGATTCATTACAGGATAATGGCTTTATGTGCAGTTTGCTGCTACACTTTCAGCTATTCCACTTGTTTTCCACTTCCTGAGCCATAAAGAGAACAACTTCATTGGGAGATACCTGGGCATGTGTGCGCAGAGGCCTCGCAGAGGGCTAAGATTGCATTAGGAGAAGGGAGGTTTTACATCTGTGAGAAACGCAGTTTGATAAAGGAGGCATCCCCTGTGTCAGGTAGCTGCTGAGCAACAATTTATGAATCTTAATAGTATCTAAACCTTTTAAGGATTTATTTGGGAAGAGCTGAATTTTCAAGTCCAACGGAGAAGGGACCTGCCCTGAAATAGTTGTTTATCATAGTCCGCCTTGTCAACACTGCAAAGCATTAAAAATTTAAAGGGCTCAATTTCATCCTGGATTCTCTATTATAAACCTTCTTCATTTGCCTTGTTTTCTTGTCTAAATAAAATTCCTCACTAGTTTAAACTGCATTTTGAAAGGCCCATAAACCACTGAGGTCACAGCTACATTGTTTCAGTAATATTTAGTTAATGCGCTAGCTTAACACTAAGAGCCGTTTAACGCTGCTGGCTGTAAACTGGGAAGGAAGAGGGAGAATTTTTTTAGTACCAGATTATTACTTTGTATCTACAATAAGTAAATGTGTCTTTAGACTTAATAAACTGTAACTTACTCTTTCGTGTTGTAATGAACTGGCGCGTGGATATGCACTTTCTCCAGCTGGATAGTAACAGAAATATTCTATAATACATCCTTCTATAAGGTTCGTAAGGTTCATCTATTTTACCAGGTTTTGCCTCGACCTGTGCTGGCTTTGAGACACAACTCCTAGACTGGTCTTTTACCAGTTTAGTAGATTAAAAGGCCATTTTTTTCCCCTCAGAACAAAACAAACTGCAGAAGTTTGATTTCAAAACATTTTGTTCAGTTTCTGGACAATATTTCATTGTGGATTTTTTCCCCCCTTCCACTTATGAGTCTACAGTGATGCATCATTGGAATTGCTCAACATAGATAACAATGGCAGGAATAGATCTTAAAATAAGTTATTAACTATGTTCATGAAAAAAAAAAGACTCAAAAAAAGATGAGGGTTCACACATGGTTTTCCTTATTTTATCCAAGCTTATTCTTGAAGCATTCTTTAGATAATGCCATGCCTGTTTTAGATATCCAGAATATATGAAAATTTTAGTTGAGATGTTAGAGACTGTGTACAATTACCTGAGTCAATCATGGGATAAAATGATGCACTGCAGCACAATCATGCAGAGAATAAAATGTGAAAAGACACAGTTCCCTCTTTGCTCTTCAACTGTTTGTTAAATGATTGCTGGCAAATTATGACAAAAATGATTTTGAAACTATGAACGGATTTTAAAAAAAAAGTGGACTGCATGACATTCTGCAAAATTGTCTACATAAACATTGCAGGGACATTTTTACTAAGCAAAAATAACCTTTTTCCTATTTTTCTTAGATGCTCAATAAGCACAGCTCCTGTATGTTCAAACTCTTTTTCTAGGATAAAAATTCTATCCAAGGAAAAATCAGTACAGTTATGCAAAATCTTTTTATATAAACTGAAATTTATACAGCCTGGGCTAGCTACTTCAGTCCAGTGTTGTGATCTGTATTACTTTCTCTTCAGTGTGTTACATTTAGGTTTAGCAGACAGTTAAAGGCCAGTAAACTGAGTAATTAAACAGACATCTTGAACAGATACTAACATGCATTTCCTTGTAATGATAATGAAACATTTTTTCCATACAGAGCAGCACAGTGCAGAAGATGATATTGGGAGTGCTCAGTTCTGCAAATATGATTCTCAAGAAAAACGGCATGTGTAACAACTCAGTGGGTTTGTTACTGTGAACCTAGTGATGCTTCCACTGCTCATATTGATGCTTTGATGATCCTCTGCAGAGTTAAATAATCTGATGTCTATGTAATGTTAATCAGGTTTTCCACAGAATGGTCTATTTGTCTTGATTTTGAGAAAATGTACTGAGTAAACTATCCATAGGCAGGTATTTTATTAGACAGCATGTTGATTTTGTAGATAATCCATTCTCAGATAAATGTTTTGACTGGATCATTCATCAGGGCATATTTTTCTTCAAGTGTGATTAACATTCTTTAGGACCAGTAATTAACGACTGATGAGTTGTTTATAGCCCTAGTCCCTCTAGCTCTGTCCTGTGTTTACCCTTTCGAAGTTTCTGCTACCATCTTCAGTTCATAGTTTTGGGAACCTCAGCTACAATCCTGTTTTTTTCTTCAGCAGCCCTTAAGCTTTGTTTGCATGATTATGTAGGCATCTTGTCTCATGCTTATTATTTTATTAGCACAGCATAATGCTATCTATCTTCTTGTTCTAGACATACTAAATGGTGCATTCCCTAAAACAAGAATGCACTAAAAGACATATATTTATAAGCAGACACATGAAAATAATGGTCTGGCACTTGTTAACCTACTAGTTATGTCAATATCACTAGCACATTATCTCCTTTGCTTGTTATGGTATCCTCTAAAATCTGTGGGATTTTTTGGGGTAGGTTGGTTGATTTATTTTTTCAACAGAGGGATACTAGGTTCTTCCTGTAAATTTTCTTTCTTAGTATTTTTTTTGATCCAAATCTTCTAATTCCAGCTCTTACCAAGTTAACTTTATTAATTTAGTAAGGGTTGGTTTAACTTTTGCTAAATGAGAGGGATTTTGTTGCTCTCTGTAGGAATGGCAGGATGACTGAAGTGCACAACATGAAATCCTGTTATGCTTTAGCTGAGAACACTAATATGTCAAAAAGAAGTATTATGCTGGCTTGTACAATAGTCTGTCTCTTTTCTACGTGGCATTTCTAAAAACAACAATAGATTATAAGTTCTCACTGTTGTTGCTGAATGCAAGAATATCTGAAAATCCCATTTGTCTTAAGGGATACAAAGGACATTCTGCATCTCTTGGGAAGAGATATTCGCCTTCTCCATGAGATTTTTTAAAAGCTGCTGAATGGAAAGATGACTCCTATTACTACTTGAGAATAATAGCCCGAACATTTCCTCAATGCCTACTCATACTTCATACCATACCAGTGTTGAGTGTGTGCTTATTTCATGAGAGAAATTTATTGGTCCAATCTGCTATTTGTGCAGTCAAGAATAATTTCCTTGCTCAGGGCATTGTAGTTTGCTATTTTTTGCCCTCCATTCTGTCAAAGGAATTGAGGGCAAAGCACAAACAGATTTCTGAAATTTTGTGTTAGTTAAGTGTGTGTGTCTCATATTCTTTAACCTATGTCACGGATTGTTTTTTTCTTTATTTTCCTTGTCCATAGTTGTTCAGATCTAATTTTTGATGCCATAGCTTTCCTGGCAGAGCTGTGTGGGTGACTTACTGACTTATGGGTCACTTGCCACTCTCAAAGCCCTCTTTATTTGACTGGATGTCAGTTTTAGAAAAGAACTGTTTTAAAGAATAGAAGAACAAAATACTTTGTGAAAAGTAGGTGTCTCTACTTGAGAAGGGATGTTGGACTAGATAATCTCTAGATGTCCCTTCCAACATCAGCCGTTCTGTGATTCTCTGATACCATGAAAAGTCTCAACGGGAGTTCAGTGCCTTGAAGGGAAGACCCTGAGGGGCTTCCTCACTGTGCTGCAGTTTGTCTGGCTTTGTAGCTGAGGTGGGCTTTGAACACTGTTGATCGAAGCAAGAACAGACTGTTAATCTGTAACTTTTGACAGCTTCAGCAATGGAGCTTTCTGTCTGGTAGTGTCATATATAGAGGAGAAAACTAATTTACTTGATTTTGGTTTACACTTATTTCACTAAACCTGTTATGAGTGTTGGTAGGTGATATGCTTTTTTTATATTTAACAGGGGTAATCTCAAGGAAGTTCATTAGAAGATTAAGATTGTAGATCCCACTGCACTGTGCTCACATAATAAAGGGAATTCACATTGCCCTTCTGCAAGTCAAAAAGAGGTCTTTCAATTCTGATTTCTCAGAGTTGGCTAATGTTCTGCAGCACAGAAAGAATATTTCTTCCATGATAGATGTATAGTAGATTTTGTGGTGATGATGATATCGTAAGTTTTCTTTGTGAGGTTTCTGGATTTATTACCATATTGGCAATACATTAAGAAGATCTGCTCAGTGTGATCAGCTGTCTCTAATCAGTATTTTTCACCCAAAATATATTTTATGGAAAACTACTTTACAGGTATTTATCCTAATTATTTTTTAATTTTTTTAGGCAGTGCTGGAACACCTGTTATCTTCAACGAAAATGGAGATGCTCCTGGACGCTATGATATTTTTCAGTATCAAATCACCAACAAGAGTACAGAATACAAAGTAATTGGCCAGTGGACTAACCAGCTTCATCTAAGTGTAAGTAGTAGTTTGATTATGATGTTGATACTTGATAAAATGCAGTAATTGGAGTATTACATTGTGTCGAAACACATCCAAAAATGAATATTTATAATAATTTGTAGAAAAAAAAATCTCTCATTCTCTTCTTGAGAAGACAGCAAAAGAAAACACGGTAAATCTTCTCTGGAGATCTTCCAAAGCCGCCTGGATGCCACCCTGTGCCCCACGCTCTATGTGTTCCTGCTGGAGCAGGGGGGTTGGACTAGATGATCTTGAGAGGCCCCTTCCAACCTCAGCCATTCTGTGATTCTGTGTGAACCTGAACATTTGAATTTTAACGTAGACTGTGTGCTCACCTGCTTCTTTAAATGATATTTTTGAAGCACTCTGACCATGAAGTTAGGCAGGGTAATGTAGACTTATATTTCAAAAGAAGATGTCAGACAAAATGATGACAAAAATTTTTCACTCGGAATGTTAAAATATAGTCAGAAAATAAGGATATGAAGATATACTAAAGGAATTGAAAAGTTTAGGCTCTCTAACCAGGTTTTGATTTGGATGAAATACCAGGATGGTGAACTAATACAATATAAATATTTGTTTTATAAAATAAACTATATTAAATTATATTGTAAATATAGGACAATTTGGAAGTTTTCTATCTAGTTAACTAGGATTAGTATAGCTCCTTCTTACCTGATAATAGATGAAACAAAAGCTAATAACTTATCTATCTTCAGGGGATGTTTCTGATTTCTGCTTTAATATGCTCTGTAGGTTTTACAGTAGCTAAG
This sequence comes from Crypturellus undulatus, assembly GCA_013389825.1. Lineage (NCBI taxonomy): Eukaryota > Metazoa > Chordata > Aves > Tinamiformes > Tinamidae > Crypturellus > Crypturellus undulatus. Next base: position 258,335 of record VWPW01019469.1, on the reverse strand, counting down.
CCCCATCTGTGCATTGATTTTTATTTGCTTTGGAAAACAGCATCTCAACAAGGCTCAGGCGTATAATGTATAAGAGTATTTGTATGCTAGCTAAGCATCTAGCTACGGCTTTAGCTTGAGTGGTTTCCGAGGCCAGAGCACTTCTTTCTGTCAGAAAATGGACCCATATGTGAATAGCTGCAGACATAAAAGAGCAAAATGAAGTTAATCTTTCTCACTGTTAGATGTACAAGATTTATAGGGTTTACCTTGAGGTGTTTTAGCCATCTGGGTAGTTCTAAAAACTTGAAACACCAATTGTGCTTTGCTAAAGGCTGGTGAGAAAGAGGACAGTGTGAACTGATGACTGGATTCACCAGAGGGAATTTATTCACCGATTTTAATCAAACCACAAAGAACACATTTTAGACAGCTCTGTTTTTCTGCTTACAAGGCTCATGATGAAGAGTAACAAAACAAAACAAACTAGCAAAAATAAATATTTACAGATGATTATTCTGTTAGGATTACTTCACAATAATTATCCGAGTGCTATTAGCAATGTTATGTGTGATAACTCTTCCATTTTCAGGCATAGCTATTAAACTACTTTACCATATCTACTATTTAATATCTATAAACAGATTTAAATAAAAGAGATCGTGGAGTATGCATCTGCTTAGTGATATTGGGCAGATTTGTATCTGTTCAAATGGTTGAAACAACACTATGTTAAATATATAGACCATGAAGCTAACAGGCAAGGATTTACTTGAGGAACTGTGGAAGTCTTTTGCTAAAACACATAAAGAATGAATATATGTTCCCTCGGCTCTCTTCTTTTGTCTCTTATCACTGCTATGAGCCCACATGCCGTGCCACACATAGCTGTTCTCCAGATTCCCTGTCTCTGTCCAGCTTGTGAGCAGCCAGCTCCGTGCCGAGCCCCACGTCAGGGCCCTGACTCCTCGTGCCATCCTAGAGGCTGGCGCTGTCCCCTTGCATGCATGGCCTGAGGTGAGAGCGGTCACACAGCTGCTCAGTGCCCCTGCGCAAGCTGCAGCTGCATTCAGCAACAAGGCGTTTTAGTCCTTGCTTTTCCCTCCTGTTTCTGAACTGACTCCTATTTATCAAAAACTTGGAAGAACTCTAATTAAAAGACTAGGTTTCATATTTTAAAGTCTGTCAGGGGTTGAGGTACTGGATGCCAATCTTTGTGCCTGTAGGCACTGCTGCAGTAAAAATAAAGAATTAAGGGATTATAAAGAATTAAGTGATTATAAGTAACATATTAGATATGTTTCTATATTCACTGCACTTAGTACAAGTGTCAATGCTACCTGTGATCTGCTTAGTCAAGCCTACCTCCTTATTTCACTAGAAAATATGTGCTGGAACCAAGTAATCCTTGTGAATGATTGTCAATGATCAAATAATAATCATATTTTAAATTGGGTAATGCTAGAGTATCAGATGGCAGTGGACCAAATGGATCACAGTGAATCTTTTCATCTATGCTCATTCATCAAAAAATGATATCATGAAGGCAGGATATTTTGATCCTGCTGCTTTATGAAGAGATTAAAAAAACGATACTTTTACACTGTATCCTTCTTTCTACTGCACAGTTTCTTCTTAATGAAGACACAGATAACTATGATTTTTACAAATGTCTATATCATATATCAATATACTCTCTACATACTTCTATTTGCACAGTACTCTACTCTTCTTTTTAAAAACATTTTTATTTCAAATCATTCAGTAATGTGCTGTAAACTATGACTGTATTTATGATAATATTTGTCTATACAGCTGGTATTATCATGCTTCACAAAGTATATAGCACTTCTTCATTTATTTATCTGCTTATGATAAGTCATGGAAGTACTGAGTTTGCAGTGCAGCTTAGTTAAGGTAACTAAGACTAGATCACTTACACTCAAGTTATTGAAGCAGATGGCTTTCTTCTTTTTATTTTTCTCTTTCTTCCTTTCTTTCCTGAGGATACTCTGTGATCCTGCTGGATTTTGACTGCTAGTCTCGTCAGCTGTGCCGGGTACTCTGGTCTGACCGTGTCTTGAGACCCTCAGGAGTCCTCTGCTGGTATCTCTGGTTCTTCTAAGTTTTCACTGACTCCTGGTCCTTCTGGTCAAGTTCCAGGCTTGTTCCTTTTCTGTTGTAGTGCTGGGTTTCCCTTTGGGCTGAAAGTGCTGGCTCTGGCTAGATAAAGACTCTGCACTTCTCCCTAAGGGAGCAGTACAGCTCCCTTCTCAGCAGCCTTCTCCAGCTGCAGAGCCCCTTCTAGCTGTGGTATGGCTTTCTCCCTGTAGCCCTTAGTGATACTAATGCTCTGCCTTAGGCAGACTGACCTTTCAGATTTCCTTTGTAGAAGCCATTGCTTCCAGATATAGGAACTTCATGATTACTGCTCAGCAGTAATCCTGTAATTCTTTTTTTTTACAAAAGAAATGTACATGTGATGATGCTAATATGGGTACTCAGCAGCTAAGTCAGTTCTGAAAGCAGAAAAGAGGATCCTCCAAAATGTGATTACTTTCATATAATTATCACCTTGCACTGCTCTGGAAATGTAAATTTCTACCTCTTTTAGAGTCATTTAACTTGCTAAGGTTATCTGAGTTTAAGGAATCTTTCTGTACACAACGGACCCTAAAATTTTTAGTATAAGAGATAGAAAAACAATTATTTTAGAACTTCTGATCATTGAATATTGGGTAACTGCCAGAGGTTTATAAATGTATGCTGGGAGGGCCAAAAGGATGAGTCCAGATTCTTCTCAGTGGTACTCAGTGATAGACCAAGAGGCAGTGGACAAAGACTAAAGCATGACAAATTCCTCTTGATAACAAGAAAACACTTTTTCACTGTGAGGGGGGTTGAAGATATTCAAAACCCAAGTGAACATGGTTCTGGGCTCCGGGGGAGTGAGCAGGCATCTTTGTCCCTTCCAACCTCAGCTATTCTATGATTGTGTCTTTTTTGATTTTTTTTTATTTCCTTAAATTTTTTTTCTTCTTTTATTTATTTTTGATAGTAGCAGAATATAACTTAATTCAGTAAGCCTGGATAGGTATAAAACTTTATCCCACAAAAGATTATGGTTTTCATAATCAACTGAAAAAAAATGCAAAGAAGAGGAGACTTGTTTCAGCAAAACTTGTAAAACTTATGGATTATTCATATCACAACAGCAGTTTGCATACCAGGTCACCTGTAAAACTTCTCTACAAATGTGTGAGTTTAGCAAATTTGGGCTCTCAACCATGTAGTCTCCACAGGAGAAAAGTTGTTAAAACAAGCTTGATTTTCTGGGCCCTTATGATTTGAAACCTGCTTCCTTTTATGATTAATAATGAATTCCATTTTGGATTTGTTTTATTGTACTTTTTGTAATACAGTGTCTCAATCTAGATGTTGACTAATGGCCTTTGTCAGTGGCAGTTAATATAAATAGCCTCAGTCTCAAGGCTTTGATGACATATTTCTCAGCTAGCTTCATGTTTTATAAACTCATTCTGTTTTTTATGGTTAGTTTTTTGCTTAATTATTTATTTATTGTTATTTATTATTCATTAGTTTTTTTCTTATTTAAGAAGTTTCTATTTTAAATCTAGAAAAAGGAAAGTTGAAATATTTAATAATTTTTAAATGAAATATTTTTATTTTCAAAATACTTCTTTTAAAAATATATTTTAAAGCATTCTCATAGTTAATTTTAAAATTACACATTTTTTTGATTTACCAAAATTTCTTTTGAAATAATCTAAAAAAATCACATATTCAAATCCATATTCTTCCAAGTTAATGCTGCTGATAGATAGGACTTCAGGTAGATACAATTTTTATTTAAGTTCCATTTTTCATTAAAATAATTTATTTAGCTAGGGCAATTAAAGAGCTTGAGTAGATACACATTTGCATTATCTTAGTCCTTAGGAAGAATAAATGCATATCAAATACTCTAAGTTTTAATTGAGAACACAGTTAAATTTTTAAGGCAGATGTCATGTTGGTTTTCTTGCCAATGTGCAGGAATTCTATTGAGCAGGAAAAGAAATTGTCCAAAAAACAAATTTTTAACATACACAGTAATAATAAGAGGCATAAACTTTCAGATTTATAGAGCATATGCACTAGGGATATAAATGACTTAGGGGCAGCCATTTTTCTGTGATGTTCTTGATTTGTAAGTAGGAAAGCTGTAGATTAGAATTACACTGATGTGACGAACTATCAGAGAGAACTACAATCATCATCAGCCTTAAGCACGGTGTTTGGTGAACTAGTAAAGATTGGGAACCGTGCATCAGGAATTAACTTCCCTTCAGGCGGCCATATCACATGAAGAAGTGAATCAGTATTTGATCTCTCTTCTTTTCTAGCACTCTTGTAAATTGTATTTCTAATCCTGAAGGAAACTCCCAATGCTGACATTAGTTAATTCTTTTCAGAAGCAACAATTCAAACTGCATTAGCTTCCTTTCTTCAGACATGGTAAAAGAAAATGATTCAATATTTTGATGATTCTAATATTTACTCTAACTGCAGCAAACAATTTTCAAGCTTTGCTGTAGGCCATTATATTTCATTAAAGAAGCCAGAAATTCTTTATTTTTCCTGCATTAACTATTATATAATCGATACAAATGTATATATATTTAACTTGCTGAACCTAATCCCTGTGTTTAAAAAAAGATTACTACACTGTAGTGTACTACAGTGAAACACAAAAAGCAGTAGCACTTAGTGCTATATGTGGTTATATCTATAAACCAAATATGGCAATCATGCTGCCTGGTGACTGTGCTTCTGTCCATACATAATAGGGCAACAGAGTTCAGACTTATGCTCTGTCCTTCTTATTAGCCAGAAGACTGGATGCTCAGGTAAAAACTAAAATGATTTGGACGGGCAAAAAAAAAAAAAGGGGGGGACTTTTATCACTATTCTCAAAATTATACTGCTATCTTCCTTTAAACTACACAGAGCTCAATCAGATAGGGACTTTTACGATCTCTACAGGAATACTTGGGTATTATTACTACTTACTGCTTAAGGTAGACCTGCTCTGAGTCAAGGAATATGAATTTATTATTCTTTACTATCTGAGTCTGAATTCAATATTAAACTTATATGTACTATGTACTATAAACAAGTGAGAGGCTAAAGATGTGTCACCATTGGACTGCATCTGAATGCAGATTATGAACCAGATGACAATATATATGAAACATGGAACAAAAAAGGGATTTATGATTTTGAATGATTGTATAAATATGTTTAAATATGTTTAAATATGTTTTCAGAAAAAAAAAGGGAGAGGAATACACATGTTTAAAAAGTTCAAAATGATTTTGAGATGTTTTATTAATACGTGTGACTTATTATTACTGTTTTAGACATGACTGAAAATCAAATGTCTGTTCTAAAGACACCAAATCTTGAATCCATGGCACTTCGATTCAAGATCTGATGTATTTAGAAGAAGCTAAGGCAGCTGACAACTTATCCTGTCTTTTTATATGTCATTCCTAATAGATTTCTTTCTCTTTGCCTTCATATATGTGACTCCAGAGCAGAGTCAACCACTCTCTAGAACCTGTGAGTGCTGTGATTTTAGCTTAGACAAACCTCTATTTGATATAATTGGTAGTTTGGATTATGCATGGTTGGCAGCAAGTCTGCAGCGAATTGCTTTGTGATTTACCTGTGCGAAATGTAGAATATCAGCATGTTACTTCCCCACTCCCATATTCTTCCTTCTCTATACAGAAATTTATTTAATCATTACAATTGGAAGAATGAGCTGTCCTTTAAAACTGGAAGCAAAATATTCATACTTAAAAATCACACATTACAGAATCACAGAATCATTAAGGTTGGAAGGGGCCTTCGGAGATCATCTAGTCCAACTCCCCAGCATAACCAGGTGTGGGTTGTAACATGCAACAACTAAAGCATGTTGCACAGGATGGTGTCCAGGAACTTTTGAATATCTCCAGAGAAGGAGACTCCAAAAGCTCTCTGGGCAACTTGTGCTAGTGCTCTGTCTCCTTCATATTAAATGGCATTTAATTATTATACATTTTTGATACATGATGTTTCCATCATGTACTACATTAAAAATTATTAAATGGAAAATGAGAGATGCATTGGTTATGACATGATGAAAGAGAATCATCAGTGGTTAGCTGTACCTTACTACAAGATTATTTTTTCTGTTTGCTTTCCTGCAATTTTCCTTCATCATGCAATAATATTAATTAATTTCATTATCTTTAAGATAGTCATCTAATATTTATTCACTTATCTATTTATCCTAATCATCATGCAAACCTTTTTTTAATTATTAAAAGAACTGAATTATTTTGTCCATTTCCAAGATGGCATTGCAATTTTTAGCAATTCATAGCGATATAACAGTGAAAAGTGTATAGCTAACCTTGTACCTTCAGCTCAGAGTGCATGTTAGTGGCGAGTGGGACAACAGTAGGATTTGGGGGACAAATAGGGAGTACTATAATAAGGTATTCAGTAACACTAAGTAGCACTTCATGAATGGAATGAAACCTCTTTTGGGGATAGTAGGGGCATGAAACTGAGCAGTGGCTTTGGAAGGGTTATCTGGGATTTGTATTGCCTGAGGTCGTTGCTACCATGACCACTTTAACCTGTGATACAATCCGTCTACCTGCTTTTCCAGGGCTAAGATCTCTTTAAAAGAGCTGTGACTTCACTGAGAAAAATAGATTGGCTGGAGAGACTCCAGATGCAAGAAATGAGAGTGATCAGCCATCTAAAGTGTGCCTGTAGGGAAAGGCTGAGCAAGCTAGTGCTGTTTAGTCTCGAACAAACTGAACTGAGAAGGGTTATGCTAATCTCTTTCAATATAGAAAAGATTATTCAGGAAAAGAACAAACTGTTAGTCATAGTTAATTTGGCTGTTATGAGAAGTAATGAATTTAAATTATAGTAGGAGAGATTTAATGTGGACATGCTGGAAAACACTAATGATGAGAATAATTAAGTACTGGACTGCATTACAAAGGGAAGCTGGGCAATTGCCAGCACTAAGAGCTGGCTGGGAACATGTGAGCTATGCAAAATAGTTGTAGCATATTTGATTCTGATTTGGGACAAAGGAGGACTCTTGAGATCTCAATCATTTCTTAAGTTTTCTGACAGTTGTTAGTTCATTTTGTTCAATTTAATAGTAACCCCAGCAAGGGTAAATTTTCCTCAGTCCTTGAACAAAGACTAAAATAGATACAAACAAATGAATTCCTACACACTGCATTTTCTGAGTGAATGCAAGATGGTGTATTTAGTTTAGTTGCTTTATTTAGGATCCTCTATTGCTTCAGCTCCTCAATTGCGCAATACATTAGTAGGTAAGGACAGCTTCTGTATGGATCCTTGAACAGCTTACCATTTAGATATAGGACACTAGATTGGACTTGTTTTACATCAGACCTGCTTAATATTTCTCATATTGAATTATATTCCTTTCTGTTCACATGGAAGACAGATTATTACTATGAAAATGGTGTTTTCCTTTCTTTATCTTCTTTCGTTATCCTTCTTTTTCCTCTCAGAGATGATTTCTTCCCACAACAAAAATGAAGGCAACAATTCTAATCTTTAAAAAGCATAATTAATTAGACAAGAATTAAGAAAAGTATGATTGTCAGCATCTCTTATTTTTTGATCTTTATGTATGGGAAACTTCTGGTTCTTGAATAGCTATTCTGTAGAGTCAGAGAGATAAAGTCTAAAGACCATGAGGCATCATAAGAATGTATCACAACTGCTTCATTTATGTAGTCCACCTATCATCCTGATTTTCTATTTTTGCTCAAAATATTTAATGCTTAAGTATATAATGCTCTTTATTTTGTAGAAGCAGACAGCTAAAAGCTGTGAGGTAAAAGTTTGAGAGACTGTATAGGTCTTGCATAAAAGTAATATCTTTTAAACTTATTTCACTCCAAGAAGGATGAAGACTTTACAGCCTCTGAGGGCATTCTCTTCCAGTTTTTAACTAACATTATCACTTTGAAATAATTGCTCTTATTATTCTGTTATATCTTATAATATATAACAATAATATATTAGTTATGTTTTATAATATCTGACTTTAATCATCATTGTTGTAAATTGTTTTATTTTTTATTTTATTTACTACTTACACTGAGCACATCTCCTTCCTTATGTATTTTAGGGTTGCTGTTTTACCCTTCAGGCTGTGTTATTTCTCTAGGCTATACAACCTCAATTTGTTCCATTTTGCCATATAAATTCTGTATTCTAGGCACACTTCTGATCCTTGTTGACTTCCTCTGGAGCCCCCATTTGATGTTCTTTCTAATTGGCCTTCAATGCAGCCCTCATGAAGCTCTGGCTGAAGTCTCATCAGTGCAGAGTAGAGGAGAAACATCATTTCATGCATTCACAAGTGCAGAGCAGAGGGGAAAAGATTATTTTGTGTGTTTCTCAGGATGGCGTTTGCCCTTTTTGTAGCAGCATGATGCTGCTGGCTCAACATATTATGAGATCTTTTTCTGTGAAAAGCTTCTATCTCTCTGTAGTTCCTGACGCATATTGTGCTACCTAAATATATAAATCACAGTTGTCCCTGTTAACCTGCATGCCCTATTTTTCACACTCTCTGCACTTAGATAGTATCTTTTTGAAAAAGTATTCTTCAGCATGGCTTCAGCCTTTCCAGGTCAGTGTTATTGCCAGATTTGATCTAAACAACCTATTCTAAAATTCAAACCAATCTGTTGAAAAGGCATAAGTACTGAATTATAGCAAACCAAAAATAGACCCCTTCCAGGTCCTCTCCTTCCCCTCTTCTATTCCAATGGTATCCTAGTGGCCTGTTTTCTCTTCCTACATTTTTCTGGTGGAATTTGTACCCAGCCTTTAGGGGCTAAAGCTGTTTCAATAGGTTGCTTATGAGTGAGAGTGCAATTTGAAAAGGTGTCAAAAATCTTTCTAATGTTAGGATAAATGACACATAACTGCTTCTCTCTCATCCACACTGTCTGTTACCCTTTCACAGAAGAAAATTTGACAACTCACTGTTGACAGATCCCTGTTGGCTGTATTTGTTTGCTTTTATTTATTTATTTATTTATTTATTTTTCTTGTGCATTTAAAATATGAATGTTTATTTGTTTCAGGATTTTTTTTTTCTGGGAATTGAAGTTAGACCAACTAGTTGATAATTCCCTGGCTGCTTCCTTTCCTCTCTTTTGTGAACAAAATCTTTCTGTTTACTATCTACAATTTTTTTCCATGCCTTATCCATACTCCGTGAAATCTCAATGGCTTTCTCCCTCCTCTATCCTTAAGCACACTAGAAAGAATTATACTATGCTCAGTCCATACAAAAAACGCTGACCTTCTGAAGTACTCTCCTTTTGATTGAGTTCATCTTTTTTCCTTAGCAACAAGTTTTGTTTCCCCTAAGTAAAAGTGCTCTGCAGTATTTTCTTTAACTCAAACTTGTTCCACCTGCTTGTTTTTGTGCGTCCCAGATCACTAAGTCTCTTCGCAGAGATTTCAATTTAATTACTGTCTCCTCATTCTAAGCAGCAGCACAGACATGCCAGAGAGCTCTTCCCTCCTGCTGCTAAAATTTTGGTTTAAAACACAGTCTCTTTTCTGCCAGCTTTGAATTTCAGACTTTCACGCTTTCTGTATGTGATTTTGTTACTAGGCTGCAGATATATGAAATGGGCCAGTGATGTGATTTCTTCAGCTTATGAAAATCAAAACATGATTATAGTAGGAAGATCTGATTTTTCACTGAAAAGAGCTAATTACTGCAGGGGAATCTACCTTAATGTAACATCAAAATCAGCATCTCAGTGTTTAATATTTTCACATGCTGCAGAGTAGAACGCCCTATATACATTACCTTTTTTTCTAAAGGCAGCTTACACAAACATGTCAGAAATGCTTTAGGTGGAGTGACTCTTTTCTTGAGACTGGGAAATAAGCTTGATCCCTACATTTTATCCAAGCTCTTCTGCTCCTCTGTCACAGTCAATTATAGTATAGGTTGCTCAGCTGAGAGCAGCTTTGCTCAAAATTTCAAGTGCTTCACTTTGCTGGAGCACTGCTCGAAGGTTAAGTGTTGTGGGACCACACGATCCTCCAGCTCGCTGTTCTCTTATTCCAAGAGCCGTTGGCGCTGAAGTCATTGCCATTGCACTTTCGGTCTTGCTGCCGCTAACGCTTGGAAATATTAGCTGCAAAATAGTCCCGCTCTTTTCTTTCATTTTCTTAAAATCCTTTTTGCTAGGATAGCCTTAAAAATCTTAAGTCTGCTTGGGTATTTGCTATGACTCCAGCATGTTGATCAACATCACCTTATTGTTTTCAGGATGTACTTATTTTCCAGTATCTGTTCTGCTGATATCCTGATGTCTTTTAATATTATCTTTTGACAGTAAATTTTTAGGCTTAAAACAATCATTTTTTTCTTATAGACTTTTACAGGCCTTAGTACACTTGAGATCTTAGTCTGTGAGCACCATGGGTAGAAAAAGAATGTATTATGTTATTATTATTGATTATTTTGCAAGAAGGATGGGTCAGGGTGGCATTTAGAGATATTCATTCATCAGTTTTATAGGCACATTTTTTCCATTGATCAAGAATGAGGAAATAAATTAAATCACTTAAAAATAATAGGGCAGCATTAAAAATAAACCTGTCAATATCTTTTTTCATAAAGAATGTTTTTGTTTGGTTGTATTTTTTTTTTATTTTCTCATTGGCTGATTTCTGTTTAAGTAATAAAATATTAAAGATAAGGGGCAGACAGGTCATCTCCATAGGTAATATCAAATAAATATTGCCATTTTTAGCATTTTTTTTCAGAAATCTGTGGACTGATCTAAGCCTGGTGAAGTTCTAGCCCAGTATATAATACCTCATTTTTGAAAGTCATATGTCAAGTTGCCCCTCATGAAATTGTTTGGAGATGGAATTTACAAGCTTCCTGTTTTGGTAGATGAGCTCTCTCCAAACTGACAGAATGACCATAATGGTCATAGTGACAATTTCTGGATGAAAAGATGGGGTGTATTCAGGTAGCTTTGGGACAAGATGGATTCAAACATATCTAGCAGCAAATCAGAGAGACTGACTGATTTTGGAGGCAGCATGTTTGTTAATAGATAGTAAAACCTCATCAAGAAGCAACTAGTCCATTAAACTAGTGATGACATGAACCATAAGCTAAACTGAGAAGTTTCCCCAAGCATAGGAAAAAAAATAGGGACAGAATAGAGCTTTCTCTCTTTTCTCAAAGAACTAGGTGTTGTGAAGTTTTCTTACAAGCTATTTTTGCATGGTCAAATGCAGACAGATAAATTATATGTCTACGTCTTGCAGTTCAAGGACTGTTTCCTTATAGACTTAGTACTTGGGCTGGTCAAAATGACACTTTGCTTCTTTTTTGTCAAGTGTCATTTTTCTTCTTTTTTGTCAAGGGAAGATGATTTACTCACAGAATATTATTTTCATAAAGAAATGTCCAATTCTGGTATGTGCTTTTGGAGTGGAAAGGTTTCTAACATGTTTAATTATACGTAAAATTATTGTACAGTCTGCTTTTAGTAGCACTTTATAACTGCAGTCTCTGTATGTGCATCATAGGTTATATAGCTATAGGATACCCAAATGCTCATTAAAATCTCTGTAAATACATATCAAATACTTGCAAGTTATGTGAGGAATTCCAGGTAATGATATGCAATAGAAATGAAGTGTACAAAAAAGGTCTACATAAAGATTAACTTCAGAAAGCTTATTTTCAGTCTGATCCATTCATAGTAATCGCATATTTTTGAAGCAGCACTTCCAAAAACTCTTAAGTCTTTTGATATCATCTTGAGTAGAATTTTTCTGTGAAGAAAAAACTATTAAGGAAATGTTTTCTCTTTTTTGAAAATAAAGGACCTATTCAAGCAACAGGTACCCTAACAGTAACTAAGATTGACATATTGAAGAAATAAATCTATCTTACATTAAAAATAAGTGCCTACTAAATTGTTGTAAAACACCATTCACTACTTAAACAGTGTGCTAACAGTAGCCATTTACTGATAATATGCTAATCCCTGTACTTTTTGCCAGGGTGCTCCCCAGACATTAGAAAATAAAAGGTGTTTTTTCAAGTATTCTGTGCATACAAATCTTGTAACTGGCCAACAAGGTAGGGAATATATTTGTGTGTCATGGGTCAGGCCAGGAATTGCCTGTCCCCGTCTTTATATTAAGAACATGGTAGGATCAGTACTTCTAGGTGTCCTAAGTACAAAACAAACTGCAATGAGAAAAATATAATCTGAACATAATGAGATCCCAAAGTATTCAGAGGCTAATTTAAGGCTACAGGCTTGAGGTCTGTATAGAACTAATTAATACTCTCTATAGATTATGGTATACTGATATGATTATTCATTGTTTAAGATTTATACACTATGCTCCATACTATACTGTCACGGAACGAGTGGTGGTAGGGGTATGAGTGACACAATGTACTTCACTCATGGGAAAGAAACGGTAATAGGTTTTATTGATAATGACAATGGTTTCATGAGATTCTATGGCAGTCACTTACTATTTACTGCATGGAGGTTCAAGGTAATACACCGAATTATCAAGGACACCCTCCCATGGACCCCCTTGCTTTCCAAACTCCTTCTAAGAGGAGTCTAGGGGTGGCTGGATCCTACCCTAGTCCCAGACCTGGTCAACGGTTTATGTCTAAGGGATTTGTGCACAGTAACAAACTAAGGTTTACAAATTCAAAAAGAGAAAGATGTACTATATTCGCCTACCACAAATCTGTAGCGGGAAGGATCTCTTAACCCCAAGGAGTATTCTTGAGAGGTGTCCCTGCTCAAGGGGAGATCCCAACATGCAGTCCGCTGCTGTGTAGGGAGAGCTCGATGGGTTCTCGGGCTGTCCCCATATTTATGGGATAAGATGATTGACTTATAGTCATTCTTTCAATTCAGAAATTACTGCTGGCTGATGTACTCACAGTTAGCCTTATCTCCCCATCAGGATATGGCCATCAGGACTGTTATTGATGGTTAATGTCTGGGTGGGCAAAGAAATCATGGAGGCAACTACCTGGATTGGATAATGTGGTAGTTAACACCTCAATAGGGCTACAGGTGACAAGCCGGGTTGAGCCAGGAAGGAGCCCATCCACCATATATACAAGTATTCAAAATCATTAATTATATTACTTGACTAATGAGACTGGCATCGTGTGGTAAAATTACAGCCTCAGGCTGCTAAATAAAATACTCTTGCTGAGAAAGTAAGGCTCGTGTTTTACCTTTTGAGCTTACGAGCATAAGAACTTTATATCTGTTATACCATTTTTTTGTTAATATTTACCATGTCAGACTATTGTCAACTTACTTTTTCCTTTCTTATTTTTGTTCTTTTTGTTTTGCTGTGGCTGAGAACAACATATAACCATAACATTAAAAAGCTCACATTCCTGTAGCTTTAGTGAATCCATTGTAGTATCCACTGGTGTGCATTCTTTTAAAATAAGAAAGTTCAAATTTAAATGGATTTTTTTTTAATCATACTTTCTAAACATAAAGACTTGGTCACACGCGGGACCATTGTGCAGCCAGGGCAGCTTTAGGGATCTCAGGAAGTTTCTTTAAATACACTAAAGAACTGGAATCAGCCAATTTGTGAAAACTCTAATCAATCTCCCCTTTAAGTGCTAGGCAATCAGTCATCAAGAGCAACAAAATCATTCAGCATTTTATTCAGTTATACCAGCTACGCAAGTGTCTTCCAGACCCGGCAGCTGAAGATCAGTCTAGTACATGGTATAACTGAAATCCAACTCTCTAACTCTCCTAATCCCTATTTAACATTTTAATCCACATTTTAAACTTATTTAAACTTCCCTCAAGCCAATTGCAAGGTTGAGATTAAGCAGGGTAAATAATTTGCACAAGATCACAAAGAAAGTCAGATTATATGAGCCATATAGGCTAACTTTAGGCAAATGACGCTAGAGAGTAAAACTGGTTAACCGCTTCTGTTCTCAAATAATAGGAATATTGCCTTCCTTCCTATTGCCAAGAACAGTTTAAATCACATATGCATAAATATGCACACATGCATATACACATGAATATATATTCAAATGTAAATTATAGTAAATGTAAGTGTCCTTATTCTTCCCTTAGTGAAGCTGTGAGATGCAGATGGTACACAGTATGCCTAGGAGGCGTTTTGGGCAGGTGGATTAATAGGACAACTGGCTTCCATCTGGTTTCTAACAACAACTTGTGCTTTTGCTCATAGAGAAAAATGGGATAATGATTTTCCATATAGTATTCAAGGCTCACACTTTAATGACCTTTGCATTTAATTAAGTTTCTCAAACTCAAATGAATATACCTGATTTCTGACTGGGTTATTTTTCAGCTGGCTTGTGGTAAAACCAAAGATAGGACCCCATATTCCTTGCAAACTTCTAGGAATGTCTATAACTGAAATTCCAGAAAATGACATCCAAGTGAGTAAGAAAATATCCACATGTAGCTGGTAGAGTTAATATTGCTCAACAGTTATAGCAGATTTGGTAATGCTAGTGTGTTGATAAGTGCCATTGACAATCTAGATTTATTCAGCCTATTTTTTTTCTTTTAATTTCCAATAATTTTCACTCCAGAATATTGTTTGTCCTTGACTTTTTTCATCCTGTCTGCGCACTAGTACTTAAGAGTTTATAAGTTTAGCCTGTAAGTATATCTTCCCTCTAGAGGAATAAAAGCTCTTTGGCAGATGAAATCCAATGATCATTATATTTAGACTCATAATGAATTCACTTTAGTTGAACTGGTTTCAGTTTAAAATCAGTGTTTTCAGATTACTTCCTTGAAAAAAAATGCATTAGAGATTAGAACTTTTACTGAAGGAATGGATGCATTATATAACTTAAAAAGCTAAATATTAGACAAAATTACCTTAAATCATTCACCTGCTATGCTCCACAGTTCTGAACCTTTATGTCAGAAAAGGATTTTTTCCAGGAACTTGAGACAAAAATAGCTATAACTCTCAGTAACAAATGCAGGTGACATTTCAATTCTTTATCATTTTTAGAACTCAGGATAGGAATGCATATTAAAAGCCAGCTGAAGTGCTATATGACAGCCTTGATGTTTCTGAAGGACCTTGCTACCTGACTGCAAAATAAAACATTAGCCTGCTCATATAATTCTGGTTGAATGCACTATTTGCGTTACGAAAGGCTAAATTGTGGTTTCCTCTGACCTGACCTTGTGTAATTCTATTCACTGCAGTATTTATCCTTTTTTTTTTTTTTGTATTTTTCAAATAAATACCTGCCAGGGAAATAAGGTTTTAAAAAAAGGCATTTCCTGCAAGTGATAATATAACATAAACTGAAACAGCTAAATATTATCTAGCCATGTCCTTGATGTAAACTCTTTGAAGTCTGAACAGGCACTTTACATTATCACTTGTTGCTGAATTATGTGACTGATAAATTTTGCCATGATCATTAAGAATAAAATTAAAAGAAAAAAATGGAAAAAAGTGTTCTTGCATACACAAATGGTTCAAAAATTATAAGCAACCTGTTAACAGCGTTTTTGATCATCCTACTTTGGTTGCTGAGGGCACTGCTAATTGAACGAGTTGCTTGATTGCTGGAAGAACATAGGAATCAGAAACGTGAATGTGCTTCTCGTACTTTGACATGTAAATCTCATCTTGTTTTAGACTGGTTCTCAGCTCATCTTTTTTTAGCTTTATTATTAGATGTTAGAGAAAATTGTATTTGTAATGCTCAAGAAGGATAGAGGTGTTTGCTCAGTTTTGTGAACTTCGAATCACATACCATGATTTGTATGAGAAAAGACAAAATGCACATTACTGAAATCTCTAGGAACATTTTTTTTATCAGTAGTGTTTTTATTGGTAGTAATACCACTGAGGATGGAAGGTCTGGGAAGCTGATGAAGGAGGAAGAGCAGTGGAGGAAAGATGACTCTTAAGGGAATCTCTAATTTCAAACAATGACTGATATTTCTTCTGTTATCTTTCTTATTAGAAAACAATAAAAAATATCATGAGCAGGAGCTTATAAAATGTTTTATTAAATTCTTTTTCAGAAATGTAGGTCTGCCTAGTGCTCTAAGTGTAATTGCAGGTTTAGTCTAAGTCAATCAGACAAGTTTCTTTGTAAGAAAATTTGAAAACTTCATAAAATTTGTTTTCACATCAGCCATTCATTTTGAATATTCTCTATTTGGGTTTAGAAACATTTTAAGCTTTGAGAGTTCATTTTGGTTTGAAATATTTCAGGATTAACAACAAATTGTGTTTTTATTCATAATTCAATAAAAAAAAATTTAGGCTTATTTAGCCAATGAGTATTCCAGCATTCATAATGCTATCCATAATGCCATGCTGGGAATTACACTTTGCATGATTTATATATCAGATCTATTAGAACAAAAATGGTAATATTTACCTTTATTGTGGACCTTCTAGGAGAGGAATTTATTATCAGTTGTTGCCAGCTGACCTGAAATCCTGTAAAGTACTGCTAGACAGGAAGAGTTTTGAAGCGTGTTTTTATTTTAAAACCCGTCAGGATGAAGGGGTCTGAAATAATGAATATTTGTAGAATGAAAGGAAAATATTTTGCTCAGCTCACAGATAGAAACTCTAAAAGATATCTCTTTTTTGTACCTGTCTATATTGTGGATCCATAAAGTAAACATGGCTTTAGGGCACTTAATCCCAGATAAGAAACACTATCATCTCATGGCATCAAATGCTGATGTGGTATAAACTTACACTGTGAGTTAAAATGTGTTAAAAAATTGGATACCTTAAATTTATCCTTTTAGGCTTTCTTTCAGAGCAAATCCTGCTAGTCCATGCCACTTTAACTTGATGCTTGATTGGATGTTGTGTATTCTGCCGACGGTCCTGTATTGTGCATTCTGATTTGACATATTTGCAATACTGTTCTTTTCTGAGTCATCTCAGACTTACTCACAGATCTCTATAAATTACCATGGCCTCGTATTGCCCCCATTATCATAGTATCTGACTAAATCTTGAGCTTTGATGTATTTATCTTCATAGCAACACTGTGAAGGAGGGTATGTCCTTGTTATCATACAGATTTCATCATAACATGCTTTCAGTCTTGTCTTGTAGATTAAACACTAGGGGTTACACCAGCTTTGTGAATCCTGGTGATTAAAACTAGGTAACAGAGGTGAATATTTTCTTAAAGTGTCAAGTGCTCTGCTAGAACTCTACCATGGCTATTTCATACAATTGGATGATTCTTATGTTTTTTCTAGAACTTAATTACTTAATTACTTTAGAACTTAATATGATGCAGTATTTCACATAATTATCAAAATCCTTTAGGATGTAAATACAGCTTTGTCTCAGTAGTTTCTGTAGGTTCAGAACTGATCCAAGCCCTGGATTGGATGATTATGGGGATTTAAATGGCTGTTCAGAGAACTGATTGTATGAGTGTATTTCTTGCATCATCACTCCTGTGCACTGCCTTGTTTGCCCCTTTGAGTGGGGCAACACAATAACAGAAAAGTCCAACTCTGTGCAGAAATGGGGACAAAAAACCTCAGCAGTTTGTTCCTGTTTTGGTCACCCTACATTCTGGTGCTCTGATTTTCTCAGAAAGGCAAAGGAGACTAGGAATGTTACACTGTAACTTTCTCTTAAACCTGCTGAAAAAAAACACTGGGAAAAGTAAACTGTTAAGGCCAAAATTATTTCTCCTGGGAGGCTGTCCCCATTCTGTCCTCCTCCAGAGGGAACTGAAAACATTCCTGACACGGGAAGCTTTGTTATTGCTGTTTCATTTATAAATAAAATGTCCAAATTAAAGTGCTAAGTGCTTAACAGGCAAAAACAAGAGCAGTCCCTTGTCCTTGAGTACTTACCGTTTCGCAGAGTAAAAAGTGGAATGTGGAAGCAGCACAGAGCTATTCTGGTGCCTCTGAGTAGTGCTTTTCTCTACAGACTGCTCTGGCTTATTCAGTGAGATTTTTTGCAGAGCACAGTTTTGCTCAGGGTGAGTTAAAGAAAACTAGGACCAAACTGAATGATAATATTTAGTAGGAGTTTTGTTAAGTCCATGAGTTTCCTATTCAGATTTTATTTTGGGGTGCATACAGGGAGAATAGATAAGTGGATGAAAAATATTGTTTTGTTAATACTTCATTGTGGAGAAATATGGGACTTTTTGAAACAAGGCTGCATTGTGTGCATACATTTTTTACTACAAATATTTCTGGAAATTTTAAATCAGTTGGACTGCAGTGTAACCATGACATTTTTTTTCCCATCATTATTATTCAGAAAGCAGTGTGTGCACATTTTATTTTCTAGAAATGAAAACAAAACACTGTTGTGCATTTCAAATCTTGGCAAAAGAAAAAGTATAAAATATCTAGGTGCTTGGAAGAGATGGCATTAAATCTCATATATACAGATCTTTTCTCCTGTTCTCTTTCTTTTCTTTTTTTTCTGTCAGAGTTGATGCATGGAGATTTTAATCTGTCCCTTTACTGTACCAGAAAAAAAATTGAAACTCAAACAGTCTTGTTATGTAATTAAATGTTTGAGGACTACTGATATTTCTATTTGCATGCAATTAGCTTTCAAAACGCTGCGTACAGGGCTTTTTGCTTTTAAACTAACCCAGAGTCAATAAATATCTTTACAAATGTCAATTTGGTCAGTAGTAAAGAGGTAAATAGAAACTAATGACACTCATCAAGCCTGTGGCATGAATGATTTATCGAACACAATCAGTTAACACTTTCATAAAGTCAATACAAGGGAAAGAAACAGGTTTCCTGTTATGGTAAGCTGTATTTGTACTGCCAGCATGTAGTGATTTATGACAAACCTGTGGCCAGAATTAGGATATTATAAATGAGGGAAAATAGAAGGCTCATTAATTTTTTATACCCACAGGTAGAAGACATGCAGTGGGCTAATAGAGAACACACTCATCCAGCATCTGTCTGCAGCCTGCCCTGTAAAGCCGGGGAAAGAAAGAAAACGGTAAAGGGAGTGCCTTGCTGTTGGCACTGTGAACGCTGTGAAGGGTACCATTACCAGGTGGATGAATTCAACTGCGAACTGTGCCCTATTAATAAGAGACCAAATGCCAACCGTACAGATTGCCAGCTTATCCCTATAATCAAACTGGAGTGGCATTCTCCTTGGGCCATTGTGCCTGTCTTCATAGCTATTCTTGGCATAATTGCTACCACCTTCGTAATTGTGACTTTTGTCCGGTACAACGACACTCCTATTGTCAGGGCATCTGGACGGGAGCTCAGTTATGTGCTCTTGACTGGGATTTTTCTCTGTTACTCCATTACTTTTTTAATGATTGCGACTCCTGATACAGTAGTCTGCTCGTTTAGAAGGATCTTTTTAGGACTCGGCATGTGTTTCAGCTATGCTGCCTTGCTTACCAAAACAAACAGAATTCACAGAATATTTGAACAAGGTAAAAAGTCTGTCACAGCTCCCAAATTTATTAGCCCAGCTTCCCAGCTGGTGATCACTTTCAGCCTCATATCCATGCAGCTTATTGGAGTCTTCATCTGGTTTGCTATTGATCCACCACATATCATAGTAGACTATGGAGAGCAGAGGACACTTGAACCAGAAAATGCCAGAGGAGTTCTCAAATGTGACATTTCAGATCTTTCGCTCATTTGTTCCCTTGGATACAGTATTCTCTTGATGGTCACATGCACTGTTTATGCTATTAAAACAAGAGGGGTTCCAGAGACCTTCAATGAAGCAAAGCCCATTGGATTTACTATGTACACAACCTGCATAATTTGGTTAGCTTTTATTCCAATCTTTTTTGGTACGGCCCAGTCAGCAGAGAAGGTAAGTGATAAGCATATTAATCAAATATTATCTTCCTTATAATTTTATCTGGCAATTTTTATAATATCACAATAGTTTCACTCTTACAAGATACGAATTTTGATTACTAATTCTGAATACAAACTCTTGAAATTCACAGATAGTAAAGTACATGATTCAAAAGGTAAGATTCTTATGTTTTATAACAAGTTATTGAATGTGACTGTGGTATCTGTGGCCTAATGATTTTGACATTTTCTCAGTATATCCTTACTTTAAATAACTGTTTCTACTAATGCTTGTTATTACCCTTCCATGATGCTCCAGTCTGTTACATAAAACCTATAAATCTTTGCTATTATCCACAAATCTGATAGAAATGGTTACATTTTAAAAATCTAAGAAGTTCAACTTACATTTGTCAAAAATAATGAAGAAAAGTGTCTCGGAAGAATGAAAATTCTTCCCTCTGGTTAATGTAATATGTAACTAAAAAGGGGTAGAAGGAGTGAATGAAGAAGACAAAAAATTATGTTAAGCACTAAATATTATCTCAGAGGAAAAAAATATTTCTCTGTTCTTTTAATGAGAAATTCAATCTTTTATTTTTGGATGTTCTTCCTTGTCCAGATGAGATGGTTCTTTTCTGATATCAGTCATGGTGAGCTGTATAAAACATCTCAGACATTTAACTCTCTCAGCTGCTCTCAGCTCTAATGGGAGCTGACAGATGAATAACAACTATATGGGTTTCTATCCACCTGATAGTGGGGAATATGATGAGTTAGGTAAGAAAGCACAGTAAAAACAGTATCAGTCTTCAAGACTGTTTGGAAAATCTTTAAAATAAGAAATTTAACCCTTCTCCCTTTACCTCTAGGAGGCAATTTTTATAATATTTTAGATTAATATATAAATATTTAGTTAAATTAATTTTTATGAAAAAGCTTGGCATGTGTCTACTGATAACCGAGGAAAGGTTTAATGTATCCCTGTTTGGAATATCCCCCTTGCCAGCAGAATTAAAGAATAGGTCCTTGTAGCTTGATAAAACACCTGATATTTCAAGCAAAGAGGTATGTATAGAGAAGACAGCATGACAGAAAATAAACATTTTCTTCGCTAAATATCAAGGTAAGCAGACTCACTGAGTTGAATCAGGCTTGATTTATATCACCTTTCAAATAAAGTCAGGGGAAGTTTATGACAAGTTGAGTACCAAGGTAATGGCGCATCAGAAAGGCATAAGTAGAAAAAATGTCTGGTATGGGAAAAGTTGTTCAGCTGAATTGTAGTTAGTTTCTGACTTTTTTGTATAGGCTCAAGTTAAAAAAAGACTCTGGCATATAAAGAAGCAGTACTTTTCACTTGAAAAGATTCCACTTCAGATTGGAACAGTCAGTTTTATGGAAAGTACCTGTAACAGAACAGCTCTATTTCTGAATATTGATACATAGAAAATATTACTTGACTGGCAACTGTGCAGTAGGTTTTTATTTATGATACTGGTTCACCCTAGTTTTTAGTAAAGGATGACTTGATTTTGAGCTCTAAAAGAAGAGATTGATGAACACCTCTATTGGGATTCTCTCATGAAACTCCCAAGAGTATTATACAAAATCATACAGCTTCTAACACTAAATTTCACTTGTTAGCTGCCTTTTTTTCTAAATGATTTGTTTTTCTTCAGATAATGACTTTCAGGAGGGAAAGAAAAACCAAATTAATATGCTAATACAGTAGTTTTGTAATTCAAATAATTCTTTTCGCAATGCTTCTACTTTTTTCGTACAAATAAGAACATGTTTCCACCCAAGGTCTTATGGAGAGCATCGCGATATCTCATGCAGTCATACAAATAAATTACTTCTCTGAATGGAACAAAAATGTAATAGCTTAGCGCACAAATATATATAGTGTCTGAATATAGTCAAACAAAGTTGCTGATCACTTTCTTAGTTAATACACATCACCTAAATAAGCATTAAAAATAATACATTATAGAATGTCTTAATTGAAATTAGCTATTACAATCATTTCTTGAAGATCAAAGAAACAAAAGAAATGAAAAAGGGCAATAAACTAAGCAGGCTTTTCTTAGATTAATTTTGCAGTTATTTTAGAGACCTAAAATTATTTTTTCATATAGTTTAAGTTTTTTCACAGAGAAATGAACAATAAATTGAGGAACTTAAACTACTTTAGGTGTAGTGACTGCCTTTTTGAACTGCTAACAGTAATAAAATGTAATGTCATTATTCACACGTTGTTCCAGCTTGTATTTCATTGTCTTTTAGCTTTAGACACACTTCTATTTGAATAAAAAGTTGTCAAAGCTTCTCCAAAATGTTTTGGGACAATTATATATTAACAGCATTCACAAGAAATGGTGGAAATCATTATGTATATTTGGAAAGTCAGGGTATATTTCCTTATTTCACTAGACACGAACACAATTTGGATTCCCAGTTCAGATATTTCCATCCATAGCATCTTTAAATAAATCCTAAAAATGAGCAGATGTCCATATCCAAAACTCTCATATTCATAGAAAGATCACTTTTGCATTTAGATACCAGTTCCTAAAATGCGAAGTCCTCCTAAAATGTAGAGGTTGCATAGCCGGTACAAGACAGTAAGTTGATTTGGGGTGCCTCAGACTTAAAAGTCATGTTATTAAAGACATGATACTAAAGATGCCATTCTGGTTATTATTTCTGCAGAAGTTCTGCAGAGAACAGGATGAGCATTGTCTTTAAGACCTCTGTGATTGTCCAATTCATAATTTTGTCTGTTCTTGATTATTCCATTTTGACAACTACTATTGTAAGAACAGGAACACACTATAAATAGTTAAATTATTCCGGTACATCACTGAACAGAATGAATAGAAAAAATGCCCCAAGACATAAACCACCAAATTCCTAAACATTAGTGTAAATGTCACTGAGGTGTTTTAAGGAAAAGAAGTGAAATTCTGCAAGACTGTATTCTGTCAATACAGCTTTCAATTACATGTATGGCAAAACATTTGAAATGTTGGGCTTATCTGGAATAGAGTTGTCTTAAATGTCATGGTGACTGGAATGTCACAGAAAAGAATGAAATTAGCTGAGTGATTAAACCAGATGTTTTATGAACCTCTGGGTAAAATTAAGCTACAACAGCAGACTGCACAAGTGCCGACTGAGGATAGATGGCTGTCTGAAGTACCCATATTCAACAAAAAGAACTACTTTAATTTCCTTGCATTACTTCTTTACGAGCTTTGACAGGTGGATGAATCATGCTTGTTCACAGATAATAAAGACATCATTTATTATATTAACCTAGAAGTGTTCTGTTTTGAATGAGTAGATGAATGTATGTTTCCTATCCTGCAAAAGACAAGAGATGATAGTGCGTTTTGCTAAGGAAAGAAGACCATAGAAAATACTGACTAATTTCTTCCCTCTCCTCCCACCGGAAGCAATTGCAAAAGGTAATCTAATGAGGCAGATAAATGTTAACATATTTTCCAATTATTCTTACAAGTTTGTTCTTCCATTTCACAGCTGCAGTGTAGACAAAACAAGATGCAATGTATAGTAGAAATCCTTCTATAAAGTATAATCTTTATAATCTTACAGCTGTTTACACTATGAGTTTGCTGATCATGTGGATGTTTTATGCAGCTGTTAGTAGCATTACAAGAAGCTAGAAATACTTCCAATAGTATCCTAATACCGGTTTGACTTGTAAGCTGCTACTGCAGTTGTCAAAAGATAGATAATCAATCCTCAGTGTGAGAGGTGATTCCATCACATGACGGAGTAAGCATAGAAAAGCTAATAATGAGAATTTGGATAGAAACCCCTAGCTTCTCCTATATTTCTGAAGATGTAAAGCATTTTTTTTAATTAATTCCTAGCTAAATGTATTCCTCGGGCTGTAAGAAAACAAACCTGCCTAATGACGTCTCAGTGTGTTAAAGAAGCAGACTACCTGGAGCCTTTTCTTCATCTCAAAGTATTCTCTTCTAATTCTAGTGATATTCAGAGATCTATTTCTGCAGGTAGTTCATACACTACACATCACAAAGTAAAACAACAACAACAAAAAACGCACAATTGTTAGTAAGAAAGCCAAATGTTAGTTTATCTTTTGTTTTATGTATAATATTTGGTTTGATTAAACTAGAATCTATAGCATCAGCACTGTGTATAGCATCAGGCTTAATCCAAGGACATTTGGAACATTTTCTAATTTATATTTTTGCAAGATACAATTAAGAGCCTGCCAAAGTGATATTTCACACATTCATTAGTTTGTCAGTCTTCAAAACCCGTAATTTCCATGGCACTACTGCTAAGTTTATCATCACTTGAATTGCTATCACCTGAGTTTTTAACATGTTTTACAACATAGAAAATATAGACATTCCTAGGCCCGTGTTTCAGCTAAAGAAATGATAGGTATAGCCACTCTGTTCTTTCCTCCCTAGACTTCTGAGGAGATGTAAGAAAAAAAAAGAAGTGTTCACATTGCTCCTGAATGGTTCCATAAACCGCAAAAGTTTCCCCTTCTATGAGAAAACAGTTAAATATATGTGTTCTTCTATTGCAAAAGTGACAACATTTCGCAATTTGTTCCTTAAATGTGGAAAAAATGTCCTTTCTCCATTCAAATCAAAAGTGGAAACACTAGAATAAGATAATAATTGAGACAAGAATTACACAAAGATTTTTTTCAATATTGTGGACATTTAAAGAACTTGTTTCACTTTCAGCCTTTTAAAGTTTTTAAGTCTAAATTGAAATTTGGAACAAGAAGAAGCAATTCTGAATCAAAACAGCAGCATTTTCATAACTCTTAAACTACTCCTAAAACATTCATCAGAATATTTCTGACCAGCTCTTTTTATAAGTATTGGCTTTCTCAGCAAATAAACTGTGGTATACTCTAATCATATAAACAGCAGTTGAATAAGATAAACTAACAGATGAGAAGAGAGTACTGCAGTCACCTAAACTGGTCTCTGGTCTTGAGCCCCATTGTTTGCTTAAATGCTATTCAGGCTCATTCTGAGAATTTAAAAGTGGACTGCTCTTCCACACAGACCATAGACAAGATTACTCCTTCCTTTCCACATACAAGACTTTGTTGTGTACTACAAGTCCAGTTCACACACAGCGTGTAGCATTTTGGTTGATGTACAGGTTGAGAGAGTGAGCTGGATTTCTACAAGATCTAAGGAATCCTTACACAGTCTTTTGCAAATGGCCTATGTGTAGCCACGTCTGCTCCTGAGAGAACATAGTCATCAAGGAGCCTGCATTTGCTACCTGGAGCACAGCAGTCCACAAAAAGCTCAACATGATTTTCAGAAGAGAACTGATTCACAACTGGTCATCTCAGAGTTCAGGTAGATAGAGGTGTCTCTGATATACAATATAGGAGACAGATATGTCCTTCTTAATTTCAAAAATGTGGAATTTCAGGAAGGCCACTGCGGGCATCATTTTGGTAACTGAGGGATAAAGGAAAAATCAGTTAAAAGTAATTTTGTGATTTGTTGTCCTAGGAGTATTGGATGCCTGACTCTTCTGAAATTCAGAAGTCTGAGTGAGGCCTCCTAAGCAAGAATCTTTTTTTTTTTTTTTTTTTTTTTTTTTTTTGTGTTTA